>CM048755.1:37355098-37692598 GCA_026315105.1 Locusta migratoria
CACGGTCGATGGCTACCTGTTTGATAAAATGAAGTGCCCTTCTAATAGCCGTTAGCTCTGCCGTTAACACACTGCACGATTCTAGCAGAATTATTTCTGGGACACGTTTGCGATTACTAAATGAGCACGTAACAAAGCGTGCTCTCTGCGCTGGATCTTCTACATGTTTTCTGTTAACCCTACCTGGTACAGATCCCACATTGATGAGCAATCTCAAGCGCTGGCTGAATGAGAGTTTTTTTTCAACCTACTTCTTTTGTTAACGGACTACACTTCCTGAGGATTTTTCCAATGAATCTCCGTCTGTCATCTGACGGATTTCATATGGTCGTTCCATTCCAAAACAGCCCTTCTAGAAAGTAGCTAGTAGCTTCGATATCCTTTATATCCTGTTTTCTTCGTAAGTGCTAAAAAACGTTACATATTTTCCTCGTCAAATAATTCTGACATTGCTGAAGAGTTTTCATTAATAAGTTGGTCTAATTACGATCTTATTTGTGCGTAGTGAAGACTTTCTCTGTTATACCAACGCATATTTCAAGCATTTTCACCTCTCTTGGAATAGAACACACGTAGGCGATATACCAGGCCCCGGCATAATCGTTTCGAGAAGACCAAGTAAACAACATAACGATTAAGATGACACAAAAGAACAAAATCAAATTTACAACAGGAATGATTTAGGCCAGAATTGGGTAACTTCTCAAGTCAGCCGTCCCGTGTTTCTGAGCATGTGAACTCTGCAACATTGATATTTAGAACAACACTCGGCACAATCTACAGATCAGTGAAGTCATCGACACACTCCCGAAGGGATTGGCTGCTGACGATACACAAGTACGAAAGACACACACACCGAGTAATCGATCTCGGAAATGTGGTTCTGTAAAACGGGCTTCATGTCAACTATACGCTATTAGATCAGTGTGTGGTGTTGGGGGGGGGGGGGGTCACGCGTCAGATGGCGTGCGGAGTATACAGGGTACTTCAAACGTTTTGAGGTCAATCAAACCGTGTCATGGTGGGTCTACAACTGATTATGTTGACATAGGGAACCAATAGCAGGACATGCATTGTGTTATGGACATGAACAGCGAAGACGGCATAAAAACAACGTATTCATTGTAGTTGTTCAAAGCAACGAGCGCAGGTCGCTAGTCATGTACCTAGAATGAGGCCAATCCCCCCGCCAGCCATGTCGGTGGCACCAGCAAATGATTGTCAGTGTGTGGGCGAAGGTTGGGGAGGCATTTTCGAAGATCTCCTATAAGGCCTTGTTTGTTGCTTTCCCATTTGCTTTATCTACGTTACCTGGTTTAGTTGGGAGGAGTACACCACAGAACTGCAGAAACGACTCAACAAATCTGTATTTTCAATACGAGTGTTATCAGACATAGGGGACATAAAAATAACAAAGCTTGCATACTTTGCTTACTTTCCTAATGTCATGTGGTATAATATTTTGGTGTAACTCTTCAAGTCAGTCAAAAGTCTTCAGAGTCCAAAAACGTGTAATACGTATTATTTGGGGAGTAAATTCACGGACGTCCTGTAGAAGCCTCTTCAAAGAACTGGATATATTATCTACTGCCTCTCAGTATATTTATTCCTTAATGAAATTTGTCATAAATAATATATCCCTTTTCCCAACAAACAGCTCAGTTCATACATACAATACTAGGAATAAAAATGATCTACACAAGGACTTAAAAGCACTTTCTTTAGTTCAAACGAGGCCCCCACTACTCAGGAACACACATTTTCAATAATTTACCAGCAACTATAAAAAATTTAGCTACAAATAAAGATCAGTTTAAGCGGAGCCTGAAAGACTTGCTAGTGGCGAACACCTACTCCACTGACAAATTTTTGAATAGAAACAAATGATGTATGTATCTGTATTCATACTATTAGTATAACAGAAGCATAAAAAAGTAAATAATATTATATTTTGATATGTTCCGCATCCACTCGGATTTACTCAACATGAATTTATGAAATTAGCAACTAATCTAATCTTTACCAGAAATATTTTCATTTTATGTAACTATCACTTGCGAAAATCCTGTAATTTTAAATAATACTGGTAGAAGCTGACCTCGGGGAAGGTCAGTTTGGAAACATATAAGAACACGGGAGGCAATCCTCACTTTACGGCTTATCTTAGAAGATATATTAAGGAAAGGCAAACCTACATTTCTAGCGTTTGTAGAGTTGGAAGAAGCTTTTGACAATGTTGATTGGAATAAACTCTTTCAAATTCTGAAAGCAACAGGAGTAAATAGAGGGAACGGAGGGTTATTTACAACTTGCACAAAAACCAGACAGTTATCAGAGTTGAAGGGCATGAAAGGGATGCAGAGGTTGGGAAGGGAGTAAGACAGGGTTGTAGCCTTTCTCCAATGTTATTCAATGTGTACATTGAGCAAGCTATAACGGAAATCAAGGAGAAATTTGGAGAAGGAATTAATGTTCAGGGTAAAGAAATAAAAACCATTGCGTTTTGCCGATGACATTGTAATTCTGTCAGAGACAGCAAAGGACCTGGAAGAGCAGTTGAACGAATTGGACAGTTTGTTGAAAGAAGCATACAAGATGAACCTTAACAAGAGCAAAACAAGGGTAATGGAGTGCAGTCTAAGAAAATCAGTTGATGCCGAAAGAATTAGATTAGGTAACGAAACAATTAAGGTGGTAGATGAGTTTTGGTACTTGGGCAGTAAAATAACACACGATGGTAGCCTTGCAGAGGATATAAAATGCAGAATGGCAGTGGGAAGAAAAGTGTTTTTTGAGAAAGAGACATTTGTTAACATCGAATATTAATTGAAGTGCAAGGAAGTCCTTTCTGAAAATGTTGAAATGTTTGTAAATCTATCGGACCAAACTGCGTGGTAATCAGTCCGTAGCTTACAAACCACTTAAACCTAGGTAAACTAACCTACTGACAAGCACACACGCCCATGCCCCAGGGAGGAATCGAACCTCCACGGCGAGCAACCGCGCGCTCCGCAGCGAGGTGCTTTAGACCGCTCGGCTACTCCACCGCGGCGAAGTCCTTTCTTAAGGCATTTGTTTGGAGTGTTGCCTTGTATGGGAGTGAAACATGGACGATAAAAATGTGGACAGGAAGAGGATAGAAGCTTTTGAAATGAGGTGCTACAAAACAATGCTGAAGATGTGGGTGGATCGCGTAACTAATGAGGAGATACTTCACAGAATTGGGTAGAAATGGAATTTCTGGCATATTTTGACTAAAAGAAGTGCTCGATTGGTAGGACACAATCTTATACATCAAGAAATCGTGAATTTAGCATTGGAGGGTTGTGTGTGGGGTAAAAATAGCAGATGAAGACCAAGAGACGAATACAGTAAGCAGCCCCCCAGGGGGCTCACGGTTCTTTCGTGAGTACGTGCGTGGCGAGCACGGGGCCCCGAGCTAATGCAGTCTTTCTTCCTTCTTTCCTCCCTGGACTGCATTTCCTTTCCCTTCCTCTCCTTTCCTATCCTCACTCCTTCCCCTCCCCACCGGGGGACTGATAACCTCAGTAGTTTAATCCCCCTGTCCCAACCAAACAACCCAACCTAATAGTAAGCAGATTCAAATTGCCGTTCTTATGAAAAGATGAAGAGGCTTGCTTAAGATAGAGTAGGGTGGAGAGCTGCAACAAACCAGTCTCCGGACTGAAGACCACAACAACAGCAACAGCAATTATCCCAAAAGTTGTCATTGTGTACAATGAAAATGACCGTGTACATTTCCCTGTGGCAGACCAGATACTACTACACTGTTTTAGACTACTCTACATCCTAGCCGCGGCGGATTAGCCGTGCGCATTGGGGCGCCGTTCTGCGGTGCGCGCTGCCGTTCGCCGTCGGGGGTTCGAGTCCCCTCGGGCATGGGTGTTTGTGTTGTCCTTAGATTAGTTTACCTTAGTGTAAGTAGTTTGTAAGCTACGGACTAATAACCCAGCAGTTTAGTCCGATAGATTTACGAACATTTGAACTACTCTGCATCCTAGATATCGTGCTGTATTCCGCTTGTCACTTTTTGATCCAGTCGCAGATATTATGTAGAAACGTATTCTCTAAAGGCATTGAGGCAGCACTGAATAGAAGGTTTTATGATTTTTCAAAGCATTGAAACAGAATCTACTGTGTTTCTACTATCCGTAGCACTGATTTAGCAACACTGAATAGAGCGCTTCTAAGTTGCATATGATCTACGTTTTCTACCTCCAATAACTGGAGTCATTGCGCTAATGTAGTGGCAACTCTTGATTAATTTAAATCTGTTTTCATAATTCTTCAAATGTGAAAATGTTTGTAAATCTATCGGACCAAACTGCATGGTCATCAGTCCGTAGCTTACAAACTACTTAAACCTATGTAAACTAACCTAAGGACAAAACACACACACACACACACACACACACACACACACACACACACACACACACACACACACCAGAGAGGACTCTAACCTCTACGGCGAGCAACCGCGCGCTCCGCAGCGAGGCGCTTTAGACCTCTCGGCTACTCCACCGCGGCCATAATTCTTCAAAAATGTTCAAATGTTTGTAAAGCTTATGGGACTTAACTACGGGGTCACCAGTCCCTAAACTTACAAACTACTTACAAACTAGCTAATACTAAGGACGGCACAAATGTCCATGCCCGAGGGGGGATTCGAACCCCCGACTGTAGTGCCGTGCACACCGTGTCCCCTCGGCCATCGCGGCCGGCGCATAATTCAATTTTTGCGTGTTCTTGCGTACTTACATAATGTTGTTCTTATAATAGTTGCACATTTTTCTATTTGGTAAGGATAGCAGATACACTTGTACTCCGCCCAACATTGAAGACTGATGTTAGTACCGCCACAGTACTCCGTCGGTCCTGTTTTATTAATCTGCCCAGCATAAGACGTCCAACATCTGTTATGAGGAGTAGCCACCCTACTCTTCGATGTTTGGATATGTTACCTTGGTTTCGCCACTCGTTGTAGACAACCATCACATAACTCCTCAAACACCCGAAAAGTCTTTCAGTATGCGAAATGCTAATGCCGAGACTCTGGGCCATCACGTCCTGCCCTCGGTCAAACTCCGGTAGATGGCGCGCATTCTTACTCCTATGCACGGTCTGTATCTCGGATTCGGCCGATCGCGTTTGACAACCACTTGGCATGGCCGCCTTATTGTGCACCAAGCTCATTAACACCCCTGTCCCCGCCGCCAGAGACAGCAATGTTCTGTGTCATCCCGCAGAACAGGTATACGACTAGTAGCCGTCAGGCCAGGGAATTACTGGCCAACGGATAGACACGGGAAACGGCCGAGTTTGGAATAGTGCCGTTTCCGGGAAGCAGGAGCTACAAAATTAATGGCGGCGCTGAATCACGATTGTCTGTGGGTAGAACGGCGACATGGCAAGTGCCCCATTATTACAGTCTTTTGGAGAGGCAACTTGTGTTACTCCTGGCTTTGTAGCGCGGGGAGCTATTGGGAGTGACTTCTCGTAACGGAGTAATAAATGTCCGATGACACAGCGACACGTCGTGGACGTCTCGAGTCTTCGTGTGTTAGAGTACATCACCGAGTTGTCATTCTACACCATTCGTCCACATATGTAACATGTGTGTATGGACTGTCTGCTTGCTTATGAGGTACTCCCGTGAACAGTTAGATCCCCAGATGTCCCGGCGTAGGATCAGGGCGACGTCAACGCCAGCCCTGTGTCGGTACCCAGTTACACCGAAGGCTGTGGGCCTGCTAGCCCCAGAAGAGGCTAGACAACTCACACCATCCTCGACTGAATCAGTGGAATACAGGCCGAAGAGTGCGCATCGTTACACTGCTAAGTGGGCCGATACATTCTAGTTCTTACTTTTGACTCGATATTTAAACCATTTAAATCGTTCCCTGAGTGCTTCGCTCTGTATGGCAGTGTACTCAGGAGTTTCGTGCGCCTGTTTCCGCACGATGATCCGTTTATTTCAACTACAGGCAGATCTAAATTTTAATATGAAATAAATCGCAATTTGCGATCACTTATGGCTTCACTGTACTAAGTTTAGATGTAATACCAATGTGCGGCGAATGAAAATTTGTGCCCGGCCGGGATTCTAACCCGGGATCTCCTGCTTACTAGGAAGACACGTTGACCACTCCGCCACCGAGGACACAGTGACCAACCCGACTGCAGAGGACTCTTCTCTGCAAGTCTCCCGCCACACCCAAATCTCTATTCGCCACACTGTCTCTTTCCTATTACCACAGAAAAAACCATACGCTGCTATAACACCGTGAAACCACTAACAATGCATTTATTTGTACACTATGTGTCTTGTTATTCCAGTCTGGTATGCGAAGTGCAGCTTTTCCTTACTATAGGCCTACATTTGTTAGGGATCATTTTCTTAACCAAGTAAACTATCCATCAATATATCCGTTGTCAGATTCCCAATTACAGGCCTTGAAAGGTCACAGACTTTTATGGTCTCTAGAATAAAAGGTGTCTGATGTTCCACTCTCTCCCGTCCTTTTCTTAACCAGCAAAACACGTAATTTAAAGATAAGGCGAAAGGCGACTATCTGTGCAGTATGCTTTGCGTCTAGCTGCAGCGTCGTATCCAGGAATAGCTGGTTGGACCTGCGGCCAGGATCTGGAAGGAAGCTGCGTTAACATGTGTGTTTGTATCTGCCGCTGCCCTCTGGACCAAAGCGCCACAAACACCGGAATAAACTTCCCTTCCAACTGGCTCTGTTAAACATCTGAGGACACAGCGGAACTCAGTTCTTAGTTCCTCAATCCGGTGTTGTCACAATTGTGACTTTCCTACGGTGCATTATTGCAGGTGTGCACAGTTTTTCACACTAATATTTGCAAGTGTGATGTCTTTTGGTAGCTACATTTTGTGGAAAAAAAGTGTGTTCTCCGGACAGCACGCTTAGCGACAGCTGCATTCCTTCAGACTATGGATCCGACAATGTACAGTGATCAGTCAGAACATTATAATCATGTAACTGCTTTCATTACGCCATTATTTCGTTCCTGACGAGGAGTCAGTGACTAAAACACACACACACACACACACACACACACACACACACACACACACACACACACACTAAATAAAGAAAAGTGTGAAGTAACACACATGACCACTAACAGAAATCCGCCTAACTTCAATTACGCGCTAAATCAGTCAAACATTGAGGTCTTAAATTCTACCAAATACCTAGGAGTTACAATTACGAACAACTTAGACTGGAGAGAACACACAGAAAATATTGTGGGGAAGGCGAATCAAAGGTTACGTTTCATTGGCAGAACGCTTCGAACATGCACCAGCTCCACCAAAGAGTGTCTACATCACACTTGTGCGCCCTCTCTTGGAATACTGTTGCCCATTGTGGGACCCTCACCAGCTGGGACTGACGGAAGATATTGAGAAGGTTCAGAGAAGGGCAGCTCGTTTTGTTTTATCAAGTTACCGGGGGGAAACCGTCACGGAAAAGTTGCATGAATTGGGATGGAAATCATTAAAAGAAAGACGTTATTCAAGGCGGCGTGATCTGTTTGCGAAGTTTCAATCACCGCCTTTTAGTTCTGAATGTGAAAATATTTTGCTAGCACCCACCTACTTAGGGAGACATGACCATCCCAATAAAATAAGAGAAATCAGATCGAAAACGGAACGGTTTAGGTGTTCTTTCTTCCAGTGCGCTATTAGAGAATGGAACGGTAGAGAAAAGTTACGATAGTGGTTTATGTACCTTCTGCCAGGCAGTTAAATGTGATTTGCAGTGTATCTATGTCAATGTAGACGTATGTATTGTAAGTAAGCGTGCTGTCCGCATGCAGAGTAGGGCAGGCGCGCGCGCAATCTGTCGGGGTTTGCGAATTCGAAATATTTAAACATTTCGACCGTTTCAGGGCATTGAAATATATTCAATGGCAAAGTTGAAAATTTGTGCTCGACCGGGATTCGAATCCGAATTTCCCGCTGCAGGCCAGCCGTCGCCTCAACCAATTAGCCTATCCAGACACGCTTCCCTTCCAAACCACATTCTCAACTTTTAGCCACTACCATTGGAGTGCCCCCTGCCCATTAGTTCAGCCTGCTCGCAGCCTACACCTTATTCCCGCAAGGGATCGAGCGTATTAATGCGTCCGCGTTGAAATTACCGAGGGCAGATTATAGCGGCTGGAAGCTCGGCAAGAGCACTCCGGAAACTACACGGTTTGTCGGATGTGCGAGGATTGCCGTGGCTGGTGTTTACACCAAGCTGCGAATTCAAGGTGAAAACGTTGAGGGATTGTGCGACCACCAGTCGTTGTATCCTAACACAGGAAAGGGGGAAAGGGGAAAGGGGAAAGCGCTTGTCGGTCAGCCTGCTAGTCCAGAGCGGAAAGTAGTGACTACAGACATACAAGTAATAGGCATCTACGAATGACGCGAAGTGTACACAATCTTTTGAGAGAGAGAGAGAGAGAGAGAGAGAGAGAGAGAGAGAGAGAGAGAGAGAGAGAGAGAGAGAGAGAGAGAGAATGATTATGTTTGGCCCGTGCAATTTGAAGGTCCGGTGGACTTCGCCTCATGCTTTCTGTGTGAATTTTTTTAACGAGTGATGGATTAGACCGTGTGTTGTGGTGTTTTGTGTTGTAAGTGTGTTGTGGTGTGTGTTCGTGTTGGTGTTTCAGCATATTGTGTTTGGTGGTGGCTCTTGTATATTATTCCGTGAAGTGTCGGATGTGTTATGTTTTTCGTGTGTTTGTAATTTACGTAGTTCGGATCTGTGCCTAGTGAACAGATGAGTTGATATGGTGACGTGTTTGTTTTGTTGTAGAATGATTGTGTGAGTTTCTGTATGACGTTAGTAACTGATGGCATATTTGTGTCTGGGTATGTGTATTGGAAACGAACCAGGATGCGTCAGAATTTCAAGTGCTTTATTTTGGCGCACTTGTAATTTATGCAAGTGGGTGTCTGCAGCCCTAGACTTCCTCCACTTTGGGAGGACGGCTGACTGCGCCGAGTACTCGCAGAGCTTCCTTATATAAGCGCACTGCGGCCGGCGAACGACGCGCTGATTCGCCATGTAGCGTGCCTACTTATATTGTACAAAATTATTGATATCTCTGTACGCTGAAAACCTACCGGTTCGCTGTTTTTTTCTCTCAATTAGCACTATTGAAACTAACACTAAATAAAATTTTTAAATAAACATCTTGGCAATTTTGACTTTTATAATGTTTTGAACAGCAACTCGAGTTGAGCACGAGTGCTGAACTCGTCCTCCCTTCCTTTTAACTTCCTGTACCTTCCTATTTACATTGAGCAAGATGTGAAAGGAAGGCAAGGAGAAGTGCCGAGAGCGACTTAAAGCCCAGGGAGAGAGAATAAAAACCTTGCTGACGACATAGTAATTCTGACAGACAGAAAAGGACCTGGAAGAGCAATTAAATGGAAAGGACGGTGTTTTGAAAGGAAGATATAAAATGAACATTAACAAGAGTAAATTGGGGTAATATAATGTAGTGTCAGAAAATCAGTCGAAGCTGAAGGAATCAGATTAGGAAATGAGACAATAAAAGTAGTAGATGAGTTTTGTTATTTGGGTAGCAAGATAACTTCTGGTGGCAAAAGTAAAGAAGATATAAAATGCAGAATGGCTATGGGAAGAAAGGCGTTTCTGAAGAAGCGAAATTCGTTGACATCCAATATTAGTAAGTCCTTTCTGAAAGCATTTGTCTTGAGAGTAGCATTGTATGGGAGTGAGGAGTTCAGATAAAAAGATGATAGAAGCTTTTGAAATGTGGTGAATGATGATTAGATTGGTAGGTCACATAACTAATGAGGTGGTGGTCAACAGAATTGGGGATAAAAGGAGTTTCTGGCATATCCTGAGTAAGAGAAGGGACAGGTTGGTGGGACACATTCGGAGGCATCAAGGAATTGTCAACTTAGCATGTGTGGGGTAAAAATCGTAGTGCGAGACCGAGGGACGAATACAGTAAGCAGAATTAAAAGGATGTAGGATTCTCAGATGAAGACGCTGGCACACGACAGGGTAGCGTGGAGAGCTGCATCAAACCAGTCTGCAGACTGAAGACCGCAATAACAACCTTTCTATTTATTCAATCTTCCTAAAATTTGGCACAGTTTCATATTTTTGCTTACTAACTGAAGTGCTATAGTACTAACTCTGCACCATTATTCTAAGAGGTACTTACTCTGTAATGTTTTTATAGCCACAGAACAAATTTTTGTGTGTTTTGATAATCTGTCAATTCAATAAAATACTACCATAGAAACACTTCAAGAAATTTACATTAATTCAGACATCAATAAAAATTATATTTTTGTAGCAGTAACATTGGGAAACAATAATATGCACAGTTGTGCAAGTCTTCGTAAATAAGGCTGTTCCGTAGCTCTGACATGCCCAGTCCCAGTTGTTCAAAATGTTCAAATGTTTGTAGAGCTTATGGGACTTAACTACGGGGTCATCAGTCCCTAAACTTACAAACTACTTACGAACGAGCTTACACTAAAGACGGCACAAATATCCATGCCCGAGGGGGGATTCGAACCCCCGACCGTAGTGGCCGTGCAGACCGTGACTGTAGCGCCTCAGTCCCCTCGGCCACGACGGCCGGCAGTTCGTAGTAATCGACTAAAACAGAGGTGATATCGGGCGTTCCACGGGGTAGTGGAATTGGTCCTCTGCTGTTCCTTATTTACATAAAAGATTTAGGGGAAAATATAAGTAACTCTTACGTTGTTTGCAGGTGAGACCGTCATTTACCGTCTAGTAAAATCATCTGAAGATCAAAACCAACTGCAGAACGTTCTGAATAAGATATCACTATGGCATAAAAATTGGCAATTGACTAAATAATGAGAAGTGTGAAGTCGTACACATCAGTACGAAAAGAAATCCGTTAAACCTTGTTTACAAGATAAAATCCATCAAAATTGAATGCCGTAAACTCCACAAAATACCTAGGAATAACTGTTACATCAGACTTAAATTGGAAATAACTCTTAGATAATGATGTGGGAAAGGCGAACCAGAGACTGCATTTTATTGGCAGAACCCTTAAAAGATGCAACAGAACTACAAAAGAAACTGCATACACTACGCTTGTCCGTCCATTTTTGGAGTATTGCTGCCCAGTGTGGGATCCTTATCAGGTGGGTTTGACGGAGGACATCGAAAGAGTCCAAAGAAGGGCAGCTCGTTTCATATTGTCATGATACAGGGGAGACAGCGTTACGTAAATGATACAGGATCTGGGATGGGAATCATTACAACAACGGCGCTTAGCTGCGGCGTGGGCTACTTAGGAAACTCCAATCGCCAACATTCTCCTCCAAATGCAAAAATATGTTGTTGACTTCCGGGTACATAGGTAGAAATGATCAGAATTAAATACGAGAAATCAGAGCTCGAACGAAGAGATTCAGGTGTTCTTTCTTCCCACGCGCTATTCGAGAATGGAATGGGAGATAAATAGTGTAATTGTGGTTCGATGAACCCTCTGCCAGGCACTTAAATGTGATTTGCAGAATATCCCATGAAGATGTAGAACTATTTTCTTAGCGTGCGACTCGCGGAAATTTGGGGCAGAAGGGAGACGTGCTCTGATAGCCAAGTGGTCAAGACGACTACTAACCCATGTTCGAAACGTGGTTCGGTAAAAATTTCACTTTTCGCTTTTTTACTTATTTCAGTTTTCTAATGCAGACAAAGATAATTTTTTTTCATCCTTTCACTATTCCTTTCTTCCTCCCTCTCACAGAAGGTAAGGAGAACCAACATTCATTTTATCCAGAATGTCGAGGAAACTTTAGGAATGGGAGCCCATCCTGTATCAAGAGACAAGACTAGTGAATGTACTTACTGATGTCAGATTCTGGAGGAAGTCTACACAGGGGAGGTGGCTCTATGGGGCTGCAGTCCTCCCCATCCACCCCCCCCAGGACCACACTATTCATGGGTTTTAATAAAGTGTGTGTGTGTGTGTGTGTGTGTGTGTGTGTGTGTGTGTGTGTGTGTGTGTGTGTGTGTGTGTGTACCCTGTAACGCACGACGTCCACTGTGCGTTTGCGGTAGTTCTTAAACACCATACGCGTATGGGATCTACTCCATATGTCTCTTTACGTACTACTTCTCGGTAGGAGTGAACAGCGGAACTGACAGTCAGTTTTTCACCGGAAGGCAAAAGCGTAGCAAGATGGCGAGCGTGAAGCGGCAGCTAGCGCTTTCGAAGAGCATTGCACCAATTTCACAAGAAAAGAATCTAAGTACGTTTGCGTTAAATAAAAGAACCTTTATGTCCAACAGTTTTGAATGTTTCCGTGCAAAAATTAAAAGTACACAGAGAAGACTCTTATCGCCACAGCTGTTTTTTCTTCATAAACAGTATTTCAATAAATTTTCATGTTTAACAGAGATTGTGTTATATATGAGTGCATGTTTTCGCGGCGATATCATTAATGAATTCTTTTCGGGTTACAATCCGCGTCATGTGGATTACTGCCCACGAACTTTCGACAGAGAACTCCTCTGCCATTGTCTTGTGGATGACTGTCATTTCGCGGCCGCTGCCGTGCTTATATAGCCGCGCCGCCGCCAGTGACGTCACTGGTGCCCAGTTCCTTGACCGTATAAGGCAATGTTTTGGTCGCTGTTGTGTAACATGCTTGCCACGGTGGAGTAGCCGAGCGGTCTAAAGCGTCTCGCTGCGGAGCGCGCGGTTGCTCGCCGTTGAGGTTCGAGTCCTCCCTGGGGTGTGTGTGTGTGTGTGTGTGTGTGTGTGTGTTTTTTGTCCTTAGGTTAGTTTACCTAGGTTTAAGTAGTTTGTAAGCTACGGACTGATGATTACGCAGTTTGGTCCGATAGATTTACAAACATTTGAACATGCTTTGGAAAACTGACACCAAATTGCTTTTGACGAGACTTCTATTATTAAACGGGCCAGCAGCTTCTGGGACAGCTTAATAAACGAGGCAGTAGAGATCAAAATTTCTGAAGACACCCTCAGTATAGACGGCGGCTTGCAGCTCAATACGGCTTGGGATCCCGTAATTGCGGAGTCGAAGCGGGCGCGGCGTACGCGCGACAAAAACATTGCCATATATGGTCAAGGAACTGGGCACCAGTGACGTCACTGGCCGGGCGCGGCTATATAAGCACGCCAGCGGCCGCGAAATGACACTCATCCACTTGACAATGGCAAGGTGTTCTCTGTCAAAAGCTCGTGGGCAGTAAACCACATGACGCGGCTTGTAACCTGAGAAGATTTCATTAAGAGATTGTGTTGTACTATATAAGCTCCATTTAAAATTTTCTCCATTTGTTAAAAATTGGTGCATCACAAGGGGAAGCTACTGCTATATGAAATATGATATTCCCATTTTTTATTTTTTTTAAAGAAATTAGAGGCACTTTGGGGGCACGAAGACCTTCAGACCTGTCCCCCCCCCCCTCCCCGACAAAAATCCTGACTTCTCCACTGCTCTATGCATACCCGGACAATCCCTGAAATGTTGTTGTCGGAGTTATGGTTGACTGTCGATATAAACAATCTTTTGGATAACCCGTAAGGCTTGAGACTTTCCACAATTGAGGCACTTGTATACAGAGAAGACAACGCTAGAAAACTGTGGCCAAATTCTTGGAGACCTGCAGAGGATCGCTGCTTGGTATAGGAGGTGGCAGTTCACCTTAGCTATCAACAAATTAACGCATTGCGTATAAATATAAAGAAACAGAAATTATTTTAAGATTACAGGAGGGCGAAATAAACACTGGAAACAGTCAATATAATTTTGGGCGTGTTCGTATGGAGCGATTTAAACCTAATAAACCTTCCATATAAACGTGTCACAGAACTTATCGCACTTAAGGTACATCCTAGACAAATTCTTCCAATGAATAATCAATACATGTTGTCCACTCACAAAGGACACGGATTATGACAACTTCGAGTAATAATTTTGTACTCCCTGTGTATGTAGGATAAAAGGAGTAGGACAGATCCAAAGGAAAACATGTTCACACATGCAAGCGCCTTTTGAAATAAGAGATGCAAAGGGTATCTGCAGTTCTGTTGCACGTGGAAGCTAGAAAATAGGTTAACATCTAGAAAACTTAAATCCAAACAGCTGCATACGGCAACATGCCGACTTGTTTACGACGGATGCGATAGGGGCGTGTCCATTTGTTTCCCTGTGCCCTGTTTACACAGCGGAATCTTTTGATGTAGATTCCCGGGGCATCCTGGGTCACGACCGCAGTCGTTTCAGATGCCCGATAGTCGTCCTATCCGTTTCACTCCGATTTCCTCCAACGCCCCTCTGCGGCGCGGCGGAAGGCGGTTACCTAACTCACGCTGACGTAATGGCCTTTACCTCTTCACGTCCAAGATCTCCGTTAACCTTTTTCTTCAAAATTTCACTCTCGCAACCCTTTTTACAAGTCATCTTCCTCTTCTCAAGAGTAATTTTGTTACAACAATATGAAATTAACTAAGAAAATCATAGTACAATATTCCGACTAGGGTAATGGAGAAAGGTATGTAAGAAAATTACCTCCGATCATCACACATAGCTGGTCTCAAACTCTCTTGATGTCAGGAACCCTTTATATAGAATTGGCTTCCGTAAGTAAAGACTGGTGATCTCCGAAACGCCTACGATAGTGATCTATACTAATAAGGCAGTTAAATTTTTCTGTTCAGGATGTATCCATAGAGTGACTTGAAAATTCGTGTGCTCTTTTCCCTCGTGCAAACAAGATATCGATAGAAAAATTGCAATATCTTGCTCTACTTTCTAAACTAAACTTACAAATTCGTGGGCAAGGTCTTTTCACTGTCAAGTTTATAGCGTTATGCTACGTAGACAGTTTCGATCCTGTTTTAGAGAACAGGCGGGAAAACACTTCAGTTTCCGGGTCATTAAACACTATTTTTTTCAACAGGCTTCGGTGGTGTTTACAAAAATAAATATATAAATAAAATGTCGTAAACCAGTACAACGTCGACCACGAGTACCCACTAGACAACAAGAACAACATCTGGCCTGAATTGCATAGAGTAAACAGCATCAGGCGTTTCATTCCCCAAAGAATACGTAATGGCGACTTAGACAGCGCCTCTATTCTAGTGACTTTTACTCCACGCAATGTCATGCATAGACGGGCTTTGAGTTATGATTAGTAAGTAACAATGGGATGTGGCTGACACCCTAACCTCGAGATGTCAGACAGATCGTAATCAACCGTTGTATATGGATAGAGTACCAACCGAAACTCCGACGTAATTCGTGGCTGTCGCCCAGGAGAACATGAATAAACTATAAAAAGTAAAATCTGACCTACGAAGTAGAGGTAAAGAATAACGGTGAGAGCAAATCTCGTCGAGATGCTGTGGTCAAGTTGGTAGAGTGATATTTTGTTATACCGAGGATCCTGGGTTGAAGCGCTACTCATGGTACTACATTTTTTACTGCAGTACGCTGGCAATTATATGAGGCAACGTGTTCCTGACATGTAAAACGACTGTTTTGATTTTATAGCAATGTGTAATCGGCAATTTGCATTCGCTCCGTTCATATGAAAGTAGCAAGTCTGTAGGGTTTATTCGTAAATTCACAGAATGAACGAACACAATCGGAACAGAAGAACAAAGAAACTGCATCACACGTGCAGCAGTATGCAATAGTTCCTTCATCTTATGTTCCGGGTGCTTTTGTTTATTCTCTGAAACTACGAATAAACTCTACAGGTTTTCTACTTTCAAATAAAGGAAACAAAAGCAAACTGACAATAACTGTGCTATGAAATTCCAACAGTCCCTTTACTTTCACATGTCCCATATAACAATGGGTGTATATAGATGTAGAACAATATCCAGAATACAAAAAAGAAAAAATAATAATTCACGGAATATATGACGTTAACTGCGAATGGGTGAAGTTGAAAATGTGTACCCAGCCGGGACTCGAACCTGGGTCTCCTGCTTTCTAGGCAATTGCGCTGACCTCTACACCACTTTTTTTTTTAAACTCTGGGTAGTTCTGTTCCTTGCGGTCGCTTATCTTGATCGTTCGCCGTTGTTCTATTTCTTCTTGGCTCAGCTGGGGACATAGCGATCACCACACTTGCACGGAATAACAAGTACGCGTCCCGTCAGATACAAATTCTCAACATTACCCTGCCCACTAGAACTCAGACTCTTAGTTATTGTAAACCAATTCCCGTTAGAAGGGCCTAGGAGTGCCTGCGCACTAAAAAGATCATTGCTCGTCATCGGCATTTCATCTACATCTACATAGATACTCTGCAAATCACATTTAAGTGCCTGGCAGAGGGTTCATTAACCACCTTCATAACTTTTCTCTACCGTTCCATTCTCCAATAGCGCGCGGGAAGAAAGGAGCACCTAAATCGTTCCGTTTTCGATCTGATTTCTCTTATTTTATTGGGATGGTCATGTCTCCCGAAGTAGGTGGGTGCTAGCAAAATATTTTCACTTTCAGAAGTAAATGTAGGTGATTGAAACTTCGCAAACAGATCACGCCGCAGTGAATAACGTCTTGCTTTTAATGATTTCCACCCCAATTCGTGCAACATTTCCGTGACGCTTTCCCCCCCGTAACGTGATAAAACAAAACGAGCTGCCCTTCTCTGAACCTTCTCAATGTCTTCCGTCAGTCCCACCTGGTGAGGGTCCCACAAGGGGCAACAGTACTCCAAGAGAGGACGCACAAGTGTGATGTAGGCAGTCTCTTTGGTGGAGCTGGTGCATCGTCTAAGCGTTCTGCCAATGAAACGTAACCTTTGGTTCGCCTTTCCCACGATATTTTCTGTGTGTTCTCTCCAGTCAAAGTTGTTCGTAATTGTAACTCCTAGGTATTTGGTAGAATTTACGACCTTAAGGTTTGACTGATTTATCGCGTAATTGAAGTTCAGTGGATTTCATTTAGTGGTCATGTGTATTACTTCACACTTTTCTTTATTTAGTGTCCATTGCCAATTTTCGCACCAAGTAGAAATTTTGTCTAAATCACTTTGCAGTTGCTTTTGATCCTCTGTTGACTTCACTAACCGATAAACGACAGCATCATCCGCGAACAGTCTAAGGGAGCTATTCAGATTATCTCCTAAATCGTTTATAAACACGAGGAAGAGTAGGGGACCAATAACGCTTCCCTGTGGAACGCCAGATATCACTTCTGTTTTACTCGATGACTTACCGTCAATTACAACGAACTGTGTCCTTTCTGATAGGAAATCGTGAATCCAATCGCACAATTGGGGAGATATTCCATAAGCACGCAATTTCATTAGAAGCCGCTTGTGGGGTATAGTATCAAAAGCCTTCCGGAAATCCAGAAGTATGGAATCGATTTGAGATCCCTTGTCGATGGCACTTAACACTTCATGTGAATAAAGGGCAAGCTGTGTTTCGCAAGAGCGATACTTTCTGAATCCGTGCTGACTATTGGTTAATAGGTGGTTCTCTTCGAGGTAGTACATAATATTCGAACAAAGTATATGTTCCAAAATCCTACTGCAAATCGACGTCAATGAGATAGGCCTGTAATTTTGGGGATCACTCCTATTGCCTTTCTTGAATATTGGAGTAATTTGGGCAACTTTCCAGTCTTTGGGTACGGATCTTTCGCTGAGTGATCGGTTGTAAATTATAGCTAAGTACGGAGCTATTGCATCAGCATACTCTGATAGGAATCTAGTTGGTATACAATCTGGCCCGGAAGATTTATTTTTGTTTAGTTACTTAAGTTGTTTTACTACTCCAGGAACATCTACTTCTAAGTTTCGCATGCTGGCAGCTGTTCTTGGATTGAATACTGGAGTGTTCACTTAGTCTTCTTTGGTGAAAGAATTTCGGAAAGCTGTGTTTAGTAATTCTGTCTTAGCAGTACTGTCGTCGGTAGTATTACCATTGCTATCGCGTAGTGAAGGTATTGTTTGTGTTTTGCCGCTAGTGTACTTCACATATGACCAGAATTTCTTTGGATTTTCTGCAAGATTACGAGACAGGATTTCGTTGTGGAAACAACTAAGATTCTCGCATTGAAGTCCGCGCTAGGTTGCGAGTTTCAGTAAAAGATTGCTAGTCTTGCGGATTCTGTGTCTTTTTAAATTTTGCATGCTTTTTTCTTTGTTTCTGCAACAGTGATCTGACCTGTTTTGTGTACCACGGGGGTCAGCCCCCTCTTTTATTAATTTATTTGGTATAAATCTCTCGATTGCTACTGATATTATGTCTTTGAAAGTAAGCCACAACTGATCTACACTCGCATTTTTAGTTTTGAAGGACTGGAGACTATCACTCAGGAAAGCGTGAAGCGAATTTTTATCTGCTTTATTGAATAGATATATTTTTCGTTTATTTTTGGTGCATTTGGGAATTTCGATATTCAGTCTCGCTACTACAACTCGATGTTCGCTAATCCCTGTATCTGTTTTGATGCTATTTACTAGCTCAGGATTATTTGTTGCTAGGAGATCAAGGGTATTTTCGCAACCACTTACTATTCTAGTGGGTTCATGAACTAACTGTTCAAAGTAGTTCTCAGAAAAAGCATTCAGAACTAGTTCGGACGATGTTTTATATTTGCCCCCGGTTTTGAATACGTAATTATGCCAACATATCGAGGGTAAATTAAAGTCGCCACCGACTATAACAGTATGCTTCGGATACCTATTTGAAATATGATTCAAGCTTTCTTTGAACATTTCTGCAACCGCATCGTCTGAGTCAGGGGGCCGATAAAAAGATCCAATTATTAATTTATTTCGGTCGTCAGGTATAACCTCTACCCAGACCAATTCACAGGAAGTATCTGCCTCAATTTCGTTGCAGGATAAACCGTTTGTAACAGCAATAAACACGCCACCCCCTGTTTTATTTATTCTATCCCTTCTGAAGACCATCTGGCCCTTTGAAAAAATTTCGGCCGAATTTATCTCAGGCGTCAGTCAGCTTTCAGAACCTATAACGATTTGTGCCTCAGTACTTTCTATCAGCGCTTGGAGCTCTGGTATTTTCCCAACACAGCTACGACAATTTACAACTGTTACACCAATGGTTTTTATGTCTACTTTATTCCCGTGTCTGACCTGGCCCCTTTGAGACTGAAACCCATTTTGTGTATTCCCGAGGCCATCTAACCTAAAAAACCGCCCAGTCCACGCCACACAGCCCCCGCTACCCGTGTAGCCGCTTCCTGAGTGTAGTGGACTCCTGACCTATTTAGCGGAACCCGAAAACCCACCACCCTTTGGCGCAAGTCGAGGAATCTGCAGCCGACACGGTCGCAGAACCGTCTGAGCCTCTGATTCAGACCCTCCACTCGGCTCTGAACCAAAGGTCCGCAGTCAGTCCTGTCGACAATGCTGCAGATGGTGAGCTCCGCTTTCATCTTGCAAGCAAGACTGGCAGTCTTAACCACTTCTGATAGCCGCTCAAAACCAGAGAGGATCTCTTCCGATCCAAAGCGACACACATCATTGGTCCCGAGATGAGCCACCTGAGCCAACACCTCCTAGAAGACAAGGCCTTACAACAGGCCGTGCCTACGTCACACTTAGAGGCCCCGGCCGCTACCTCACTGGCTGTTGGCTGGGGCACGCCCACCGCCGCGCAGCGGCCGGCCAGTCAGATGGCGGCCGGGGCCTCTAAGTGTGACGTAGGCACGGCCTGTTGTAAGGCCTTGTCTTCTAGGAGGTATTGCCTGAGCCACCACCTGCAGTTGGCTGCACCCTGTGCTCTTCATGGCATCCGGAAGGAGCCGTTCCACATCCGGAATGACTCCCCCCGGTATGCACACGGAGTGCACATTGGAATACTTCCCCTCCCTAATAGCCATTTTCCTAAGAGGCTCCATTACCCGCCTAACGTTGGAGCTCCCAACTACCAACAAACCCACCCTCTGTGAGTGCCCGGATCTTGAAGGCAGAGGGGCGAGTACAGGACAAGCGACACCATCCGCATCAGGAACATCCCCTGCCACAGACAGCGCCTCGAATCTGTTGGCAAGACTAACCGGGGAGGCCTCCACTTCGGTCCCCCGGGAAGTCTTACGCCGCCTGACACGCGCTGAGGTGACCTCCCAATCCACCACGGATTGGGGGCTACCTCCTCGCGGGCAGTGAGCGGGCTGGCCACAGCCGCAGGCCGATCGGAGGGCACAACAGACGCACAGGGCGTCTGCTGCACCCCCGCGAGCGGCCCACAACAGCGGCGCCCACCCACCGCAGTCTCAAGCGTTGCCAGCGTAGCCAACGCCGCCTGAAGCTGCGAGCGAAGAGTCACCAACTCTGCCTCCATCCGTTCGCAGCAGTCACAGTTCCTAGCCATTCTAAAAACCTTTGTTTCTTCCAAGTAAGTACGTCAGAGGACTCAGTAGTTTGATAAACAGTGAGCTTTGTAAAGTATAAACCTAACGCTGAACTGTTTATTAACGGCGAATCTGAAAAATATATACGCGAGCTAATAAATAAAAAATTCAGTAACTGAGCTGACAAACGCGATTCTTAATAAACAAACACGCGAGCACACTAAAGTATAAAGAGCTGCAAGAGAAAGCACACACGAAATGTAAATAAGTCGCTTCTATTAAGAAGCCGGTTACCTGCTGCTGGTCACGTGTGCACTGGCCGCCGGTCACTGAGCAACTTATGTAAGTTAAAAGAACAGACGCCACATATGTATAACAGAAAAAATAGTTCACATTACCGGGGCTTGAATCCAGGACCCTTGAAACGACAGACATAACGCTCTGTCGACTTCCCCACGGAAGCTCAACACGACGCACTCTCAGAGAGATGCTTTTCCTGTACTCCGTACGACAAGCGTTACTTATTACTTTCCGTTTACGCATGTTCTCCTGGCCGGCAGCACATAGCACGAATGATAACGAGGTTTTGGCTGATACTCTATCGATATACAACAGTTTGCTACCCGCCTGCCATCTAAAGGTTTACGTGTGAGAGTAGCGGAATGTGTCCTATAAATACGGATTCTATTTAGTTTGCATAATATCATGCCCATTATGGAAAGATAACTGTTTGGAAGACCTGGTATAGAGAAGCAACTTATTTATTTATTTAGCTGTCTTAGCATGTTCAAATGTTTGTAGAGCTTATGGGACTTAACTACGGGGTCATCAGTACCTAAACTTACATACTACTTACGAACTAGCTAATACTAAGGACGGCACAAATATCCATGCCCGAGGGGGGATTCGAACCCCCAACCGTAGTGGCCGTGCAGACCATGACTGGCGCGCCGCAGTCCCATCGGCTACCGCGGCCGGCGACTTAGCATAATTAATCTGGAGTGTCATATTTGGATGTCCTACGACCACTAAAGAATGTACAGGAAACTTGGCAAATATTATAAGAAAGACGCCTAATATAATGTACAGCCTCCTTCGGCCCTGCAGATTTCAGTGAGACACCGTGAAAATGAGCAAAGTCTTCTGGCCGCAGCTGAATACAAATCGTTTTCAGAGCGGCAGCGACTTTTCGTCTTGTCGCTGGTGCGGCATCCACAGGACACCTCTCCACGACATCCCTGATAAACCCAGATAGCGCTCACGTCCTTCCAGAAGGACGACAATGGTGGCTTAGTTTTTCATTCTTGTAGTTACGAATTCGCGCAAAGTGTCGTAATTCATTTCTTTGAATCTCCTGCTTCCATTTCAGGTCAATTTTTGTTTGTAGTGTTAATTGCAAAGTGATGGGATATGGCTGCAAAGTTGAGGCTCATGCGAAAGATATTGAAAGATTTCCTCGTAGTTAGGTTGGTATTTCTTGAACACTTTAATTTTTGCGACAGTGTTTTAATAATAATGATCCATCAGATAAAAATTGTAAAACATTCATTTTGGCGTCCTTACAGAAAGATGGGCAATACTCCAAAACTAATGGTGTGGTCGCCGTGCGGGAGTATCCGAGCGGTCTGCAGCGCCACGTCACGGATCGCGCGGTCACTCGCATCGGAGGATCGAATCGTCCCTCTGGTGTGTGTGTGTGTGTGTGTGTGTGTGTGTGTGTGTGTGTGTGTGTGTGTGTGTGGTCCGTACGGTAGTTTAACATAGTTTAAGTAGTTTGTAAGTGTAGGGAGTGATGAGCAACGTAGCTTGGTCCCATAGAATTACAAACATTTGAACATTTTTTGGATGGCGTGCTCGTGAAAAAAATAACGTTTTTGTGCAGTCATATGAAGATAATTTATACCTTTTGAAATAAAATTAAAACAAAAAATAATTCCACGCTATCTGGGTTACATATTGGTTCAAATATCGGCTCCGGGATGGTCATCATAGACTTCAAACCTCGCCTGCATGTTTCTGAAACCATTCTCAGGCTGCGTAGAAGTGATGTGGTGCCGTGATTTCATGAAACGACGTAGAACCATCAAGATGTCTGAAAGCGAAAAATGGGTTCACCTGTAGACGGGGATACCGCCCATCAGTTTTGACCCATGACGTCATCGCAACGCGGTAGTTGTGAGGTTCGTGCGTGTTTGTAGAAAGCGTGAATAATTATGTGGTGGCTGAGTCAGAGACGATAGTTTCTTTACAAGCAAAACAGTGTACAGATGATGATGATTTTGGATTTTAAAAGTGATCTGTAGCTTCTCTCTGATGGTTAGGTGTAGGTTAACCAAGAGATTTTTTTTCGTATGTGAGCGCCGAAGGCGCGAATTTTTGGGCTAAGGCCTGTGATCTATGGCACATTCTGTTATCTATAATAACTACAGACTATTTGTATCTACAATACAGAAGTATTAAGATATCCCGTGTACTAGTTTTCCGACATCTTGATGACGTCATGGGTCAAAGCAGACGGGTGGTATCCCAGTCTACAGTTATGCCGAAAATGGGCGAGCATGGTCCCCGAGCAGTTCAACATACCACGGGCCATTCTGAGTCCCTTGAAGGACAATTAAGGGCGCATTCTACACCACGCGAATGCCCCACAGACCATAATAGACATCACCGCCTTGGACCATACGTTGTCAGGAGGGATCCGTCGCTTCATGTGACCTGCGCGACACACAGCGCCTCCCTCCGGTTTGGTGCAGGGTAAATCTTGGTTCTTCCGATCACATCAAGTTCCGCAATTGTTGCAGTGTCCATCGTGGTGACAAAGCAAACCAATGTACCCGATAACAGTGACAGCAGCCGCGTGCGACGCCAGCTCCCACACGTCGAGGATAGTACGTTCCTACGGATTGTCCTGTGGGAGAAACGTCTTATCACGTTCAACTAGGCCGTGATATGTTGCAGTGTGGCCCTTCTGTCACTACAGACGATACGTTTCACGCTCATCCAGGGTAGCACATGGTCGATAGTTTATCTGTTGTTGACTGTGAAAGCCTCATTCGACCATTCACGGTGTATCCTGCACACGGTTGTACGTAAAGCCGAATTCCTGCACCACTGCCGAAATCTAAATCCCATCAGTCGGGTGCCGACCCTCATACTCCCGTCTAACGGCGTCAGCGCACATAGTCGTTCAGTGTTATAGGGAGGGAGGGAACTTTGTGTTTAACGTCCCGTCGACAGCATGGTCATTAGACACGAAGGTTGTTAGAAAACTCACTTGCGCAACCGTGTCTCACAATGAGACAGTACGAGCGTGCAGTTGGGGATTTGTCCGAAATTTTGTGTGGTGAAAGGACCCCTAACACCTCACGTGGTTAAAATATTAGGATTCACTACTCTGAAAATCCCGAGAAAAATAGATCCAAAGTTTCTTAGGTGCCTTACGAGTACAAAATGTTAGTCCATTGCAGAGCTGCCGTCTGGCCTAGATGGTTAGGGCTCTGACTTACGCCAGAGGCCTCGGGTTCGATTCCTCCTTCGGCACTTTTTCCTTCTGTTTCATTTTCTTTCGTTATTCCACCAATTATTCAGAAAGTTTCCCAAACCCACATTACCTTTAACAAATTAGTTACATCATTGAATAATAATAATAATAATTTTCTTTTTGTCCAACAACACAATTCATGGCGGTTGGTTTTTTTTAAGCGATTGAAAAACTTTACGTTATTGAGCTAAAATTTTTTTTAAAATAATGTAGGCTTGAGAGACTTTTTGAATAATTGGTGGAATAACAAAAGAAAATTAAACAGAAGGAAAAAATTGCGGAGGAGGAATGGAACCCAAGACCTCTGGCGTAAGAGTCCGAGCCCTAAGCATCTAGGCCAGACGGCGGCTCGGCAATGGACTAACATTTTGTACTCGTAAGGCACCTAAGAAACTTCGGATCTATTTTTCTCGGGATTTTCCGAGTAGTGAATCCTAATATTTTAACCACGTGAGGTGTTGGTGTTAGGGGTCCTCTTTCACCACTTAAAATTTCGGACAAATCCCCGACCCCCGGCAGTGCCGTCTCCTTGTCAGAAGATCTCGAGTACAGCTGCAGCCGACACAAGGGAGTGAGGTACGCGATCCACACACCTGGGTCGTCTTCACTATGCCATGCCATTTGCTAAGTCAGTGTACGGTAACACACATGCTCGTACAGAGGTGCTGCTGTTACATAGCAACGCGGGAATGGCCGCACGTTATGGGAGCCATGTCTCGGATTGCGCAGCCGCTCCCGTCGGAATTCGAGACCTCCTTTAAGCGCGAGCTCGCGCATGTGTGTGTGTTTGTTTTCCTTATTTTAAGTTAGCGTAAGTACACTGATCGAAACAATTAGGAAATCAGATGAGATATCTAGGTTCTGATGTACTGTCATCAGCAGGTGGTGTTCTGCTCTTCTGCTTTGATGCAGCTCTCCATACTACTCTATCCTGCGCAAGCGTCTTGATTTCATAAGAAGGCAACCCACATCGATGTGAATCTGTTTACTGTATCCGTCCCTTGGTCTCCGTCTGCGATTTTTATCACACACTTACTTCCAACGTTAAATTCACGATTACTAGATGTTTAAGAATGTGCCTTCCCATTCGATACCTTCTTTTAGCCAAGGTATGCCAAAAATTCCTTCTCTCTCCGATTCTGTCCAGTACCGCCACATTAGTTACGTGATCTACCCACCAAATCTTCAGCATACTCCTGCAGCACCAGATTTCAAAAGCCCTTATCCTCTTTCTGTCCAAACTGCTTATAGTCAATGTCTGACGTACAAGGCAACACTTCACACAGATGCCTTCAGAAAAGACTTCCTAACGCTGAAATTAATATTCGGTGTTAATTTCTCTTTTTCAAAAACGCTTTTCTTCCCATTGTCATTTTTGTGTATCCTCTGTACTGCGACCATCTTATGTTATTTTATAAAACTCATCTACTTTATTGTTTTGTTACCTAATCTAATTCCTTCACTAACGCCTGATTATCTTAGGCTGCATTCCATTACCCTTGTTTTGCTCTTGTTAATGTTCATCTTATACGCTTCTTTCAACGCACTGACCATTCCGTTTAACTGCTGTTCCAGATCCTTGGCTGTCTCACTACAGATGCAGTTGGCTTCAGACAGTGTAGTCACCAGGTAATGTAGTACAACAAGAACAACGTAACTTACCCGAAGTTATGACATCGAGTGCCATAGGAAGGTTAGAAGCGGGACAGACACGGAGCTGGGTACAGCTAATGGAGTGTCACGAAGTAATTTTCAGGAACTGGACGCGAATTGAGACAAAAACTGTTAAAAGGCGGCCAGGCCTAGGTCGTCCACGGATAACATCTGCACGAGATGTCCGTTATCTCCGATTAACAGTCCGTCGAGACAGGAGGCTGAATGCAACCCAACTGCAGCGCACTATTCAGTCAGCAACAGGACACGCAATATCAACACAAATAATCTGAAATCTCCTTCGGCAATGTGGCGTCTACGAACGGAAGCCTATGGTGTGTGTCCCATTAAAATCACGACCCGTTTAGCCCACAAACTGGGCGGAGGAACATCAGGATTGGGTCTGTAATGAATGGCGCTGAATTCTGTTACAGGTGGGTCACAATTTTGTGACTACGTAGACTTTCCCGGCGTAATAATTGATAATATTCTTCTCTTGTTTCCTGCCGGATAAAGACGTCATCTGGACACAAAAAGAGAGCTTTTGCCATCTCAGAAGCTGAAAGTCTGACTAAAGAGTTGGACCATCTGAGAATGGTCTTCAAGAAGAATGGTTACACTGACCAACAGATCTGCCGTGCTTTCGAGTTTGGGCCGTCGCGGGAACCACAAGAGGAAACCTACAAATCGCTGGCCTTCCTAACCGTTTGCTGGAAACATTTCTTCGAAAAATAGGAAGAATTTTGGAATGACATGACATCTAATGTATTTTTCGTCCACCTGCCAAAGTTAGAGCGTTCCTGGGCTCGGTAAAGGATGACTTAGGATTGAGGAAACCCGGCGTATACAAAATGCCTTGTCACTGTGGGAAAGTTTACATCGGTCAGCCAATTCGAACAACTCAAGATCGATGTACTGAACACCATCGACACACAAGATTTCTTCAGCCAGAGAAATCTGCGGTAACTGAGCACTGCCTTACAGAAGGACATAAAATGAAGTATGGCGAGACACAAATAGTTGCCTCTGCGTCACGCTATTAGGACTGTATTTTAAAAGAATCAATCGAAATTCGTCTTTATGACGACATAAATAGAGACAAGGGTTTTCCCTTGAGTAAAATGTGGAACCCTGTATTGTTTGACATCAAAACACAACGGTCTCTCTTTAGACCTGCTGAATAGCGATCTATCATTTACGCCGGCTTCGACCACTGGCGGCGCTGAAACGTAGAGGGCGGAACTGCGCATGCGCTCTCGGCTTACCGCGGCGTATATAGATGCCTCCGCTCGCGGCTTGTACTCAGTCTCCCTGTATCCAGTTTTGAATCGCAGTTCGACGCTACCCACTCACCTTTGCGTCACCCTGTACAAGGAGCTGCTCCGCCCTGTTCTGGAGTACGCTGCAGTGGTTTGGGGCAACGCAGCTGAAAATACATCAAGACACTGCAGACGGTACCAAACCGAGCTCTGCGACTCGCCCTTCATGTAGATCGCCGCTTCCCTACTGAAGCTGCACATCAAGTTACCGGCGTTCACCGACTGCAAGAACGCTTCAGACAATCTGCAGTGAAGTTCTACAGGAAAACGCAGAACTCAGAAAATCCAAAAATAACGGATCTCGGAACCAAAATCCACTTCCGAGAGTCAACAAAATGTTGAGACCTGCTGGTGAAACATATCCTCCAGTAAAAATGTCAGAACGGATCACCGATAAACCAACAACAACGAGAAGTTAGGAAGCAAACCAGAAGAGAACAGGAGGCGTAGCCGCAAGGCTGAAACTCCAGATACCATCGGGTACGAAGAGAATACCCACAGAAGATCCGAGCTCTCGGCGAGACGGTGTACCAGCACTGTCATCTGAGGATGGCGGCTATGTGGATCGCCAAAATGCGTCCAGATGACGTATTTATCAGTCATAAAACCCGAGAAGAATATTATCGAGTCACGATTTTATGTTTGGCCGGAAAATCGCCGTTCCCTCATCTGGAGAGAACGTGGACCAATCCTGCTTAATTGCAGGAAAAATCGCCATATAATGGTGGTGGACAAATGGTGTGGGCAAGAGTCAGTATTAGCGGACGTACGGACCTCTATGTCGCTCAGAATGGAGCTTTGATTGCTGGGAGGTAGAGAGACGAGATTCGACTTTGTCACCAGCGCAGAGCACAAATAAAGGTTAAGTGTAGGCATATACCATATTAATCTTCAATAACACGGGGGGGGGGGTGTAGACAAAATGACATGAACACCTAACACACAATATTCGACTGTTCAGCGCTCGTTGTCAGTTAACTTCGGGTTTCGTCCTCTATTCCTCTTTGCCAATGTTGTTTTACCTTGTTTTGTGAACGTTGTTATTACCGAGCGAGGATACCATCACTAGTGAAACGACAAATAGTCTAGCCCCTTTTCTCGTCACAGATGATTCCACTAACTGCGCACCATCGAGTTAGCCTCTTTGGAGGTCTGGAGATCAAAAATTTCACCGAAAGTGTGTTTTGAGCCTCGGAGAAAACTGCAAGGTAATCCTAACATGTCGACTTTCACGGCCGGCGTCTTCATTAATTAAAACTTCCGGGCTAAGGTGCCATGGTCCATTTTTAACACTTTCTTGTACCGACGTTTCGTTGCGTACTGCGGGCAACATCAGGGTGAGTCGACTGGCTGCTAGCCGCTGGAGGTAGGTAGAAAACAAACGCAAATCGTTACCTCCGTAAGGACTAATCGTCCAATCAGAAGCGAGCCCAAAGTATGAGCCAATTTATCTATAGATGAAATAAACCATTTGCGAACGTCTTTCAAGAGAAATGGTAGATCGAGCACTCTATCCTTGAAGAAAAGCGTCCGAAAACATGCAGCAGCAGCAGCAGCAGCAGCAGCAACAACAACGTCGGCTGGGAAAGTTTTTCTTCCGTTTATCCACAACATCACGGATAGTATCTGGACAGTTTTGGCCAAGTTTCCAGTGAAACAATCTTTAGACGCACCAAGAAGATTAGTGAATGTTTAAGATCAGTGAAAGATGCACGACACCCTATAGCAACGCTTGGAGTATTACATTCCGTGTATCTGCGGCTTGGTCTATATAGGAACAACGAAGTATTAATACCCGCACAGAAGGATTTGTCGACTGGGGCACACCGACAAATCAGCTGTAGCGGAACATGTCTTTACAAACGGGAATCATGACATAAAATTCAGTGAATCTAGGGTACTAGTCAGGACCTCATATCATTATACACGCATGTATATAGAAGTCATTGAGATCCAGAACCACCACAATAATTTCAATAGCAAAAAAAGTTTGAAATTAGGTAAGATATGACTGTCAACTTTGCACCAACGATGTGATAACACTGGGCGGAGATAGCTTCATATTTAGCACGTGACAAGTGGTGGCGCCCTCTATGCGTTCTATATAAGCAGGACTCCAGCGGCTAGCAGCCAGTCGACGACTCACTCCTGAAGATGTTGCCCGCAGTAGGCAACGAAATGTCAGGAAAAAGTTTTACATATGGGCCACAGCACGGTAGCCCGGCAATTTAATTACTGCAAGGTAATATCCTGTAGATTGCGGTCGCAGACAGCAGACAGCGGGACTCACCTGTCGGTCCCTGTCAGGCAGCGAGCCGTCAGAGGAGCCGCCCGCCACGGCCGAGGACCTGCGTTCGCTTCCCGTGGCCGGCATGTCGCCTCACGCTGCCGTCTGCCTCTGCAACACACACATTACACGTCACTATCATCTGAACCAGTCTCTCACGAAATGGATGAGAAAATTATTGTAAACATGGACTCATCAAGAATATACGCCACATAACTCACTACCTGATTTGCAGTGCCATGGTTCTGACGAATGAAAGCAGATAATGGTTTCTCAGCTGTAATATATTTAGCCAGGAGGGTCCCGTTTGTTTAAATAACTGAAGTATTCGATACCATAGTTGGTCGTAGTATTCTAACCTAATATTCCAGATTTATAATGTATAAGCATCTTATGGCGCTTCTGTCAAGTCTCATAATTTGCATTACTAGGGTTTTCTAACAAACTAAATTAATTAATTATTGAAGCTTAATGTCGAACAATAA
Organism: Locusta migratoria; assembly: GCA_026315105.1. Taxonomy (NCBI): domain Eukaryota; kingdom Metazoa; phylum Arthropoda; class Insecta; order Orthoptera; family Acrididae; genus Locusta; species Locusta migratoria. The sequence continues at coordinate 37,384,773 of CM048755.1, forward strand.
TGGAAACATTTTAACACTGGGCTAATTGTTGTTTATTTACGATCTTTTCTATTGTTTATTTTTATGTAAAAAACATTAAATTTGTCATAATATTGTGTATCTCCACGTAAAGCAAGATTTACTTATGTTTTATAAACAAATTATTAAATGTAAAACTTTGTAACTTCTGTGTTCTATAATGTTCTAGAAAAACTATAATAGATATTAATACGCGCAAATTGGCGCGAATTCTGAGTTAGTAATGGAGTAGTAACAACTTAGTCTTGAGTTAGTGTGTCTTACTCTAGCATCACTTTTGTGCTTCATCAGGAATGGATAAATAAATATACGTAAAAAATGAAACGTGTCATTAAAAGTTTCGGGAAGACGCCTTAAGAACCCGACGTCCTATTATTTTGTAATGTGTTAATCGCAGGCGAGCAACGAGATCTACGAGCATTCTACCACTGAACATCTGCAACAGGTGTTGTATAGAAAAATGTGGCTTTAATGTATGTCAAGTAAAAAAAAAGAAACGCGCCACACAGCAGATAATGGTTTCTGCAAAGCCAGTGGATTTATCAAGTTTTTGTCCTGTTTCTGCGTGAACATAAATATCATATGGTTCACAGACTCTTGAGTATGTTACGTGTAATTGCTCTTGATTAAAAGGAATCGTTTTGTACATACTGCTCGTTTACTCTCAGTTCCCTCCCTGCCCCTGTCCTTCACCGCCCCTCCATCCTCGTCATCTTCCCGCTACCCTTCCGTCATCTCCTCCCCTTCGTCTTCCTCCTCTCCCCATCGCAGTCTCTGCCCATTTGCAGCGGTGGAGCGGCCGAGCGCATTGAGGCGCTATGCTAGGATGCGCGAGGTCGTTCCACGTCGGGGGGTGCGAATCCCCCCTCGGGCCTGGATGTTTGTGTTGTCTTTAATTTAGCTTGTAAGTAGTTTGTAAGTTGAGGGACTAATGACCCAGCAGTCCAGTCCCTTAAGCTTAAAAATTTGAACATTTTCTGCCCATTTCCTCTTTCCCTCGTTGTAGCTATTGGCACTGAAGATTTTTATTTTTTTTTTAATTTTTTGGTAATGGTGACAAAAATGAAAATTTTCGAAATTGCAGAAACTAAAAAAAATTCTTAGAGAAACGACGTACACGCAACCAAAACTTAATTCCTTGCTTGTTGAGAAGCTCAATTCTGTAGCGAAGGTGATAATTGTTAAAGCGCGACCTGATGGCTAAGTAGGTAAATATTATGTGAATGTTGCAAGTTTCATCTTCAACATGTTCATCTTAACCCATTAAGTCTCAATTTTAGTTGCGACACTATATTATTTCTCATGCCAAATGTTTTAACAGTACGAATAACTATCAGTACAAAAGTAGTCTACGAATATTTTTACATCTCATACAATGATTACCCTTTAAATAGGACACTGGGTTCTAACAGTGTTGAAATAATAAAGATGTGTAGGTTTCCTCTAAATAGAACACTGGAACTTAGTGGATTAATGAGCCTTTAATTTCTACCCAAACTTCAGAATTTTGAAAAATGCTGTAATTTTTACTGTAAGTCAACTTCTTCGAAGACGATGTCTCACGGCGCACCTATCAAATGTTTGTAGAGCTTATGGGACTCAAGTGCGGAGGTCATCAGTCCCTAAACCTACAAACGACTTATGAACTACTTTATACTAAAGACGGCACTAACATCCATGTCCAAGAGAGGATTCGAACCCCCGACGGGGAACGGCCTCACGCATCGTAGTATAGCGCCTCAATGCGCTCGGCCGCGGCGCACCTATCTATGGGAGCCTCTTGGCAAGCCACAACAAGGCAGGAGGAGGAACGTTACATAGTGTCAAGTCTTGAAACTAACTCGCGTGAAGACTTAAGGCCGGCCGCGGTGGCCGAGGTGACTGAGGCGCTCCAGTCACGGTCAGCACGGCCACTACGGTCGGGGGTTCGAATCCCCCCTCGGGCATGGATATTTGTGCCGTCCTAGTTCGTAAGTAGTTCATAAGTAGTTTGTAAGTTTAGGGACTGATAACCCCGTAGTTAAGTCCCATAAGCTTAACAAACATTTGAACATTTTGAAGACTTAAGGAAAGCAAATCTGAAGAAAAATCATTCACTTTTTATTTCCTTCCCTCAACGTCAATCATTCGTATTAAAAGAGGATCTTTGAGGATCAGGACGTCTACAATTGACAGCGAGACAAAAAACATAATAGTGAAGGCTGTGGAACGCGCCGACATTGTTCGATATTGTTATGGTTGATAATTTTAAACGCTCACGTGTGTAATTTACTGCACAGTTTTATCACATGTGGCTTTTCATCTTTTTCAATCTGAGTGGGTGCAAACAAAATTCTGTCATACTCCATTGTGACTAATTACTAAAGGAAAAAAAAAGTCTACATTTGTCAAACGCGCCACTTCTGACGTTTATCATTGCCAGTAGATAGAGAGCTGGAAGCATCGCCAGTGTGGTGGTTTATGAAAACGTTTGGACACGAGAAAAGTTTTAAGAAAAAAAAAAAAAAAATAATAATAACCGAAAACGATGAAACACTAGTAGATGAAAGTGTCTTATGTAGCACACGAGTGGGTGCAAGTTCAAGGGTTCCTGAAAGAGAAAAATATCAAGCTAGTTTTAATAAAGACAAACACGAGGCAGGGAGTGTTGAGGGCTTGGTACAGCAGGGCAGACTGAGCACCGCTTGCTCTGTTGCGCTGTCCCAGGCCCCGTAACGAGATTTATTGCTCCCCCTGCGGAACATCCAATTTAGTTCACAGCCTCACTTCCACGCAGGAGTGAAACTAGACGTAGGTAGTCATCTTTTACAGCACCAAACTGATTTCGCCTTCGTGTTGTGTAGTTAGTTACTTTTTAGCAAGGCTTCTTACAGTGCAAAATTAAGGTTAAGATTAAGAATAAGAATAAGAATAAAATAAAAAAGAGAAGGTCACGAAGCGTCCTTTGGAGCTGGAGCTTAGTAATCTCATTTGAAGGTACGGAAAAGGAAAGTCAAAAGTTCAGGAATTTTACGATTCTTTTGCAGAACAATAGTTCGATAATTAACATATGCCAAGGAATATGTGGAAGTCTACGGGAAAGCGGCACCGCACAAACGATTTATCTGAATTGTCACTCATTGAAAATTTTCAGAGAAGACGCAGATTATTATGGCCAGCAAAATAATCGATTACTTTTAAATCTAGGTGGGAAAAGAAGTGAACAATTAAGACGAGACAGTTTCGAAGGCCCTAAGAAGACTAAGTTGACGGTAACATGATTATTTTTACAATTGTGTGGCCTATGCACAAAAATTACAGTCATAAAGTAAAGGTTTCAGCTATTAGAGAAGATGTAAATAATGAGAAGACTTTTACGTATGTCAGTCTTTTAAATAAATAGTCTTGTAAATATAAATATTCAATCTTAAAAAAAAGAACTATCATTCAGCAGTAAATGGTTTTCATGAAAGAACCTGCTTTCAAGAAAGGTCGAATGCTATCTAGGGACTTTTTTTCGTATTTCTAAATAATATTGATCTGCGATCGGGTGTTTACGGTTTGCATATTGTTTTCAAGCGTATCGCCGAGCTTTAAAAATATCGACGGTCGCATAATATATTGCATTCGGGAAGGACGTTACTGTGCCATGTACGACGGTTTCCACTGAAACCGCTAGAAATTTAATTCTTTTTGGATGAAGATCACTGTCTCGAAATTAAGGAGAAACGTTTATTGCAGTTTTAGCAGTCTCCAAACCGTGGAAATTCTTTCAGGTCATCTGTTCAGTGAGCAAATGTCTTATCGCTGTTGCAATATGAATAACTATCACAGTATGTACAATGTGCAGTATTTGATGGATTTCGCATTTACAGTTCATGGTACAAAATTTTCCAGCGTAAATGAAACGGCGCAGTCTAGACATCAGAAATCTTGTTTTAATGTTGTTGTTGCTGTTTTGATGTTTTAGGAGGACAAAACTGCGGAGGTTATCAGTCTCCCTTTTAATATTCGGTCGTCTGAGTACAGCAGTACCAGGAAGGGAGACACCAGTGTATATAGCCTTTACTATTTTTAAACAATTGCTGTGGCTAACTTTAGTCTGCAGTGAATGAGCTCTTAATGCACAAAAAATTGTGATTGTAACAGGGAAACCGGTTGCGCAATTTAATAAAGAATTATTATACAGCTGTTGGTGCTTTCTTCCACCTTAAAATTTGTAGCTGTAGTCCCGACAAATTATGTCGCATTTAGAGTCCGCAGTCTTCGTTTCTACTTTTTCTGTGTTAAGCCAACACGGTGCTAATGTCAGCTCTACTTCCTTGGTAGAGCTCGCTATATATTTAAGTCGGCTGTAAATAACCAGAGATTTGTGTTAATTGCATCTTAACACATGGAGCACTGCTTGTCCAAGAAAGATCAACTGTAGTACTTTACTGTGGGAGAAAGCCATGCTATATCGTTCTGTAAACTGTTTGTCGGAGAAAGCTACAGCCAGACTAGAAATATTTTCAACCTTTATTGTACAACGGTGATTGAGTACTTTTGTGTCCCGTTTATTTTGGTTACATATTCGAACTTTCATGGCAGGACGATGTCTACTTGTTTTTTCCGTTTATTCTTTATTTTATAATCTTAGATGTTCATCTTGCTGTATTTCAGTTTCTAAGAGCTACACATCTACATGGCGTACTCTGCAAATCACATTTAAGTGCCTGGCAGAGGGTTCATCCAACCACCGTTATACTATTTATCTCCCATTCATTCTCGAATAGCGCGCGGGAAGAAAGAACACCTGAATCTCTCCGTTCGAGCTCCGATTTCTGGTATTTTATTCTGATGATCATTTTTACATATGTAAGTGAGACTCAACAATATGTTTTCGCATTCGGAGGAGAATGTTGGCGATTGTAGTTCCGCAAGTAGCCCACGCCGCGGCAATAAGCGCCATTGTTGTAATAATTCCCATCCCAGATCCTGTATCATTTTCGTAACGCTGTCACCCCTGTACCGTGACAATACAAAACGAGCTGCCCTTCTTTGGACTCTTTCGATGTCCTCCGTCAAACCCACCTGATAAGGATCCCACACTGGGCAGCAATACTCCCAACAAGGACAGACAAGTGTAGTGTATGCAGTTTGTTTTGTAGTTCTGTTGCATCTTTTAAGGGTTCTGTCAAAATGCAGTGTTTTGTTCGCCTTTCCCACTACATCATATACGTGTTCTTTCCAGTTTAAGTCTGAAGTAATAGCAATAGTAATTCCTAGGTATTTTGTGGAGTTTACGGCGTTCACATTTGATTTATTTATCTTTTAAACAAAGTTTAACGGATTTCTTCTCGTACTCATGTAGACGACTTCACACATCTCATTATTTAGACTCAATTGCCAATTTTTACACCATAGTGATATTCAGATCGTTCTGCAGTTGGTTTTGATTTTCAGATGATTTTCCTAGACTGTAAATGACGGTATCATCTACAAACAACCTAAGAGAGCTACTTAGATTTCACCCTAAATCGTTTATGTAAATAAGGATTAGTGCCAGTAGAAAACTAGCGGCCTCAAAAAACTAGAGGACCCCTGCGAATACTTCGCACCGTTAATGGAATGATAAGTTCGTAAAAAATTTAAGGACATCCCCATAAGAAATACACAGAAGGAAATCGCGTTTGAGTATAGAAGAAGGAAGGTTCAAAAAAATGTTCAAATGTTTGTATAGCTTATGGGACTTAACTACGGGTTCATCAGTCCCTAAACCTACAAAATACTCATCTAGCTTATCCTAAGGACGGCACAAATATCCATGCCCGAGGGGGGATTCGAACCCCCGACCGTAGAGGCCGTGCAGACCGTGACTGGAGCGCCTCAATCTCCTCGGCCACGGCGGCCAAGAATAAGGAAGGCGAGAGTTACGTAAAAATTCTGATACTTGATGACAAATCTGTGCATGAATACCTTTCGTTTAAAACATAAATTAAGGGAATTGGCCGGGAGTTGGCCTGGCCGACTGACTTTAGTTTTTGTACATTCTTTTAACATTTAAGATAAAAATATACAGGGTGTTACAGAAAGGTACGGCTAAAGTTTCAGGAAACATTCCTCAAACACAAAGAAAGAAAGAAAGAAAATGTGATGTGGACATGTGTCCGGAAACGCTTAATTTCCATGTTAGAGCACATTTTAGTATTTCTCTTTAAATGTAAATTGAAATAATTCGTGCAGACAATTGTAAAAAAAACCCAATTGTTTCGTTAGTATGTACTGTACTTCCTCGATTCACTGCCAGTTGGCCCGATTGAAGGAAGGTAATGTTGACGTCAGTGCTTGTGTTGACATCCGACTCATTGCTCTACATTACTAGCATGAAGCACACAGTACGTAGCATCAACTGGTTAGTGTTCATCAACATGTGTGGGCAGACGATAATCCGCACGCAATTGTGCAATCACGTCATCAACACAGATTTTCTGTGAACGTTTGGGCAGGAATTGTTGGTTATGTCTTGATTGGGCCTCATGTTCTTCCACCTACGCTCACTGGAGCATGTTATGATTTCATACGGGATATTCTACCTGTGCTGCTACAACATGTGCCTCTACAAATACGACACAACGTGTGGTTCATGCACGATGGAGCTCCTGCACATTTTAGTCGACGTGTTCTTACGTTTCTCAACAACAGATTTGGTGACCGATGGATTGATAGAGGCGGACCAATTCCATGGCTTCCACGCTCTCCTGACCTCAACCCTCTGGACTTTCATTTATGGGGGCATTTGAAAGCTCTTGTCTACGCAACCCCGGTATCAAATGTAGAGACTCTTTGTACTCGTATTGTGAACGGCTGTTATACAATACGCCATTCTCCAGGGCTGCATCAGCACATCAGGGATTCCACGCGACGGAGGGTGGATGTATGTATCCTCGCTAACGGAGGACATTTTGAACATTTCCTGTAACACTGTTTGAAGTCACGCTGGTACTTTCTGTTAGTGTGTTTCCATTCCATGATTAATGTGATTTGAAGGGAAGTAATAACATGAGCTCTAACATGGAAATTAAGCGTTTCCGGCACATGTCCACATAACATTTTCTTTGTTTGTTTGTGACGAATGTTTTCTGAAAGTTTAGCCGTACCTTTTTGTAACACCCTGTAATATATATATATATATATATATATATATATATATATATATATATATATATATATAAAGAATGATTACTACCGTTTAACGATAGATGAAAACTATCACCAAAAATGGCAAAAAGAATCTTTTTCAATTGTGTATTCAAATTTGATCGAAGGATAACAGTGCTTTCATTGTTATTTGAACCGACGTTTTTTAGCCTCAACAATATCTTAATTATGAAATTCGCCCGCATTATAGAAGTGTGAATGCCTGTCACGCAGGCACAACAGCACGCGACCAGCTGTTTGGGTGGCGGTCATCTCAGATGGAGCTGGGCAGTCGCTGGTAGCGGCGGCTGGATCACTGCAGCTACAGCGTGTGTACCTACCTGAGCGTCCCGGATTCCATTTGTCACTGACTCCAAAGGAACACCGTTTGTAACTTCATAATTCTTTTCGAAAGGGGGAGAGGGGGACGGTGCATTTTCGAACTGCTACAGACAGCGCTCACATTGCCCGCGGAGGAGAAGGAGCGGACAATGGTGGTGTTGCGGCGCGGTTGTTGGCACAGGCGGCATGCAAATAGCAGGCAGGACCTTGCCTGCGGGATGCGCGCCTATTCCTGGGCGCGGAAGCTGCCGCCTCGATTTAACCGCAACTTTTACAACCACGCCATTGTCTGCGCGGCCTCTTTCTACTCAGCCGCCCTTCCTCCTCGCGCAGGTATTTCAGGCGTCGATTTAGAAGCCGGGGGTGCTTAAACAGGTGATCGGGGAACGAGATTTAAACGGACTGAATTAGACGCGGGAAGGACGAACACAACGGCCTCTAAGACTGACGCCTCGCCCAGGATGTCCCCTGACTAGAGTTGTCTCACAACAAACAACAAACAACAATTCTGCTTATTTCCTGGAAACAACTTTACCTAGTACTTGTTTTAGTGAACTTACAAGGAAAGCACTTGGGCTCGAAAAAACACACATACACCAAAATCGTATGAGAAATAATGTAAAGATTCCTAATAGCACTAGTGATACTCCCGCATCTGCAAAACTCTGCAGTCGCCCGTTAGAGGCCTCTGCGTGTGCCATGCCGCATTGCACTTTGACCTGTCGGTTCGCCAGTAGGGACGGTGCAGTGTGCCTGCGAAGTTGCGTTTTGTGATGTTATTTATGTGGTGAAGCGTCAGATGGGGCGGCGATTGTTAAGCAATCCTGCTAATGTATTGCTATTAGTTGAAGTTACGAAGAAACCTTCGTGAAGATGGTATTAGTGTAGAAGATGAATCATTGGCATGCTTTCTCGTATCTGTTATGGTACAGAAATATGAGCATAAGTTGGATACTGTTGTAAAACTAACACGTAATGATGATAATAGGGATGATAACGACTAACAACTCATTGCAAGCGGTAGTGCTACGGTAAGTGTGGAAAGAGGCGATGGAAGCAGTGGCAGTGAATACCAACAGTCTTTCGGGAAGAAGGTTAAAGTTGCAACTATCATCACAGCTTTTGATGACAATTCGCCAGAGAACATGTACGATGATTATAACATAAGTTATAGTTAAGATATCTGCATTACGTATGGCGTCTACAATTACATCTACAATGCTATCTAAGGCATGGTTGCAGAGCTTTGCAGAAAAACGATACCCACCAGCACATTCAGGTGTACGTAGACATCCTGTAACCAAAAGTTCATACAGATATGTTTGTTCGAGCCCATGTAGTTTCCTTTGAGAAGTGAGCGTTCTCACAATACCAAGCTACAGAGATTAAGACGAATCAAAATTATCCGTTGTTCGTCTGTGTGTGGCTCGTTAGCACAGTGGTAGAGTGCCAGACTATAAATCCAAAGATTGCGAGTTCGATCCCCGCCAGGTCCTAGGATTTTTATCGGTCACTTTCTACTCTGACAGTGTTGTTTATGTGAAAAACATGGTCCGGAATCCACGTTAAACTGGCTGGGTAAGTCAGTTCAAGATCCGAAGAAAGCAACGGCATACCACCTCCAAACAGGACCAGGCCTAGTAAAGCACTGTGGTGTTCAAACCAGTCTTCGGATTGTTGACTGCTTTACTTTTGTTCGTCTGTTGTGATTTAGTGGAACCACGGAAGACCTGCATCAGGATAGTAAATGGAAACATTTCAGTTGCTATGTTAATATATGCAGTGAACTCCAAAGATGAGCAGTCTCCTGTCATGTGTAGTGACTGAAACCATGGGCGAACTGCGTAAAGCCCCCCCCCCCCCCCTCCATTCGCAGCAATTCGTCGCCTGCGATATTGCTGCAATCCGTCACCCGCCTACACCTCGCCACACACGAGCTATTTGTCAAGCAAAACGAACGCATTTGTGTCGGCAAATTCTGGAATGGGAAAGGCTTTTTTAACATTAGCCACATCCTCACGAGTAATACTTTTAAAACAAAAATTTTAAAAATGGGAACTGTAATTTATTAAACTTGTTTTGAATCGGTTTCCCTGGAAAGTTTTGGTTACGGTACACTTTTAGCGGCGCCAAGTGGATCTAGAGCAGTAATTAGTTTCGTTTTACTTTCTTAGCCACAAGCTCTTTTTTATTGGTTCGTCCTATAGCTTAACTTCAAGTAACTATAGTACGCAACTCTTATAGTATCGAAGTGTCTATATAATGTTGTAAATAGCTGCATTGCTATCTTGACTGAAAATTGTGAAAAGGAGAGTTACTTTGTATGAAACAACTGGGGCCTTCACTACAGCTTTACTGATTTGCCCTGAACAATTAAATAAAAAATCCACTTAATATTATGGTGCCTGTTAATCTTTTTTTTTTTTTTTTTTTTTTTTCAAAGTTTAATATTTTAATAAAACGTGGGATTGTTTAGTAAATAAATCAAAAACATCAGATGGAACTTTCTTGGCTATTACTATAAACGTCCTACCATTTTCGGTGCTATGAGCACAAGCTTCAAAACGCTGATCAGTACAGAAATTGTAGGGCGCATTTTGAATTACTTCTTAAGTAAAAACGCTTGCTTCCATTGCTCAGAGTAGTTAGTAATCCCTGTATAACTATTCATTCTAACGTAAACATATTACTGAAAGTAGGAAAAGCGAAACGAAACTGCACAAACAGGGTTAATAACTAGCCAAACGAGTCACAAGCATATTGTGCGCAAATCGCTGCTAAGCAGCCATACTGCACCCACGAATCGTATGCGACCCGCCAGACTGCCTTGTATTTCCATGCGACGAATTGATGTGTTTGGGACCCTTAAGAGATAAGCAAATAATGTATTTAACACCGAAATGACTGAGTACGTACACAATTATGTCCATAATACGAGCAGCCTAGCGTGTCGCATAGCGTGTTGCATGAAACGACGCAGGTAAGGGGCAGCTGAATAACCCTGTAGAGAGGTACAGATGGATATGTGGACTAATGGAGGAATCAGTGGAAGGAGAGAAGCTGAGTTGTGTGTAATTAAAATTTCGCTTTCCTTTAGATTAGCTGCTGAAAAAAAAAGTGATGATTCTAACGTTCTTTCGGCATCGGTATCAGACATCAGCGCTTTGACGGAGAAGAACGAAGCAAAATGCTGTTTTCAGAGAACCATCGTGTAATTCGCTTGGAGGTAAGGTTAAATTAAAACAACATCGGCAGACAGTGATATACGAGGGTTGGAACTTAAATAGTGGCGAGGCTGCTGTGGAGACACTATGCAACGGTATCTACTATTGTCGCTGATAGACACAGTTGACATACCAACCTTACCTCCGAGCAAATGGACTCGCCCGTTCCACGCCACCAGCGTGCGTACAATGGAGGAAAAACACCGTCACTTGTGAGCGAGCGGTCTAACGTAATGGTGTCACTATATTTTAGAAACAGAAACAGCGGAGGTGAAGGTTGAATGTGCCAGACGTCGTACAGCACTACAGTGTCATCAAGGTCTTCAAGAGGCATGCGGGGAATCGGCATTGCCATACAGAACAGTGGCACGGTGGTTGATGGTGTTATCCTAACGCATTACTTTCCTCCACGACAGACCGTCAATGCACAGTATTACTGTTCGGTTTTGGAGCACCACCTGCGACCAACTTTGCGAAAGAAGCTGAAAAACTTTCTGCGCGGGCGCATACAACGCAAGCTGTGGCTGCTCTGTTCGGTCGATGGGACTGGGAACTACTATACCATCCACCATACTTCCTGGGCTTAAGTCCTTGCAAATGATTTCAGTCCGAAGATGAAAGAACCACTTCGTGGCATTAGCTTCAGAACTGTTCCACAGATTCGATAGGAAGTAGACCGCTCCATTCGCACCATCAACAGAACAGGCTCTCCTAACGGCATACGCTGGCAACGGGATCTACGCAACACTTTTGACTACTTTGAAGAACAGTAACAGGTGCAAACATATAACGGTTGTGAATAAATCGTTGCAACTATTTAAGTTCCAACTCTCTTAACTGTTGCTCCTTATGCGTGTAGAATGCCCGTAGCGGTCACATTCCATGACCGAGGACTGGAGGGAAGCTCAAGGATATGCTACTTTTTAGGAAAATTTTCACTTATGCGTAGTGCACAGATTCGTCGTATGTTCTCTTCTAGTTCACGGAACTTTCAGAGAGAGAGAGAGAGAGAGAGAGAGAGAGAGAGAGAGAGAGAGAGAGAGAGAGAGATACACAATATTTCTCTCTAAAGCCTTCCTCTCTAAAATTTAGTGACAAAACCATCTCACCCAACAAGTGCATTTCGAAGTAACTGTAGGTTTTTTAATTTTTTGTTTTTGTTGCCTACAGCATTTGTTGGAAATGTGGTGGAAACGTGACTCATACGACGGCATGACTAGGACCCATAAGGCCGCAGGTCAGGTTTTACGGCTTCGAGATAGTTTTCCTGTTACGGCCATGAATATTAATGGTATATTGGTCTTCAGCAATATCATGTGGATGTTTACAACTCGCCGCACTGACGTACAAACAGGTGCGACAGGCACATAAAGATACTCATATACAGCACTTAAGCTTTTGGCCATTAGCCTCCGTTAGAAAAGACACCACACCGGCACACCTGACACACACCCGTCATCTCCGGCCGCCGCACTCCGTTGATTTGGAATTCCAGCTCGCCCTACAATTCACTGCTCTATCGAGATCCGTGTACTTTGGTACCGACAGACTTCCGAAGTGCGACGTTTAATTCTGCAGTTACTTTATACGCTGTCGTTCATTTATTTTTCGCTCAAATCCTCTTTAATGACCGTCTTTCACTATCACTCAACATGCTTTTTAACCGACTTAAAAAAACAAGATGGTGGTTCTCAATTCGACTTTTTTATGTTTGTTACCTCAGAACCTTCGACTGTGTGAATCGATTTTGATGATTCTTTTTTTATTTGAAAACTGGTGCTTCCCGTGTGGTCCAATTTCAGTTTGGTCCAGTTATGAAAATGGCACCCATAAGAAAATCGTATGTCTTAAATCTGCAGTAAGTATGTGCGCCACAAATGGACGAAGAACTCAATATCACAACAACCGATTTCGATTGTTCTATTTTTATTGGAAAGGATGTAGTTCAAGGGTAGTTTGATTAGGTTCTGATTATGAGATCAATGACAAAGTAACGGAACTCTTCAATTCTTAGGAGCAAATTAACGATACTCGGCCGAATCTTTTATAGGCAATCAGGATATTTGTGTCACCTACTATAACGTCGTTATGGCCAAGTAATCCCTGTCCAAAACTTTTTTCATGTTAAGTCGCATTTTTGAAAGTATTTTTTGCGCTCTTTTCAAGTCTTTTTAAATTGTCCTCGAGTTAGATTTCCTCTGTTGAGATAGGCGTTTCTCCCTCACTTCGTTTCATTTAAACGGCGCTGTCTCATATGAGCAGCACGTTTTGTAAGTCTACACATATTCAGAAAAATTAGTTATTGTACTTCAAATTCACTAAAAATAAAAATAAACAAAAATTTTAACAAAAAACCGACTTCAAAAAGAAATCTAGTCCAAAGCAAATTAAATTGCACTAAAAATTGGGTATTCTTCTACAACTTAATTATAAACTTACTTTTTTACTCATCAATATGTAGGTACGATCTATATGTTTACCACGCATGAAGATAGGTAACTACCCACTTCCACTCGACACATACCTATGAAAAAACAATGTGTCAAAATTATTTGAGTTCTAAGTAAAATGAAATGAAAAATATTAGACTACTTAAAAGTCAGGTAAGTTATGATAATATAATGTAGTTACAATTATTGTTATTTTTGGAGTCGGTGTGAACCAAGGAAACGCTACAATATTACTAGCAAATATAATACGAGAGTATTGAGACCGAAGTCAGATCGGATGTTTCCTTGGCTGACACCGATTCCAAAAATAACAATTTTAACTACATTATATTATCGTAATAACTTGACCTTTAAGTGGTCTAATATTCATTTCATTTTACGTAGGAGAAAGCTAAAAAATATTTTGATCATTGTGTGTTTGCCATAGGGATGTGTCGAGTTAAAATGGGTAGGTACTTACCTATCATCTTGCGTGGTAAACACGTAGATCGTACCTACATATTGATGAGTAGAAAAAGTAAGTTGATTATTAAGTTGTAGAAGAATACCCAATTATTTATTTTTTTACATTTTAGTGCATATTAATTTGTTTAAGAAAAGTTTAAGTCAGTTTTCGTGTTAAAATTTTTGTTTATTTCATCCGCTTTGTGCCTTAACTGTTGATGTGACTTCCGCTTTCACTGTATGCGGTATAAATACAGATTTCATAGCAATAAGTCTAAAACTGTCTACACCCGTATCGATGTATGCTGCTGGCAACAATTAGCAGCGGCGCTGTGACTCACGTTAATTGCCAGCACACACGCAACCATCACACGCAAAGTTGGCAGAAATCCTGGCCGCTGCGGTCCGCCTGCGGTGTTTCAATTAAGCGCTCTGGCCGAAGCAGTTAATAGCTGTCTGCAGCGGCGGATGTGGCGAAAACTCGCCGTCACGCCACACTAATTCTCTGTGCCACATTCTGGAATGCACCTCTTGTCTGTAGGCATAGTTTCGTAATCGGCAGCGGATGAGCCGCCAGGGCCGTATTTCAAATCTGTGATAGCTCTTCCTGACTTCACTGCAAGTACATTCATCGCGACCGTCCCGTTTAAAGGTGCACTTGCCAGTTTAGTTGTTGAGAATGCACGCATTAAGAACGATAACAATGGTACTTCCAAAATAAAACGAGTTATCCATTTCCGTCGAGTTAAATGCTATTTCTTCTATCATACTAATTGACGCTAATTGCGCATGTCGTTCGTATGAAGGTTTTTAACATCCATTTTGTTTAGAAAAACATTTAGGGCACAGCAGAGTATTTGAACAAGTCAATGTACAACTGTATTCTGTTTCAGGGCTGTATTCTTTTTCACCTCACGTACACATGGCAGAAAATGTTACCTTTTGCTATCGGAAGATTGGAGCCTTCTTGTATATGGCAACTATGAAGGACACATTTAATTCCAAGCGGAACTGTAGCGAAGTAGTAACTACAGTCTTACGGGTATCCCTCAAAAAGTGAACCACTTAATGTCCATAACGGCGGTGATACAATGATATTCGCTCTGCGAGTAATCCATTGTCTCTATATATTACTTGTGTCCTTACATTAAAGAATGGAATACATTATAAAAACTACTGCTAAGGCTTGTATAATTTACAAATTAAAAAACTGAAATGTGCTTTTCATAATTAGACAATGTCTTACTACTAACAGACGAAAAATACTGAAGAAACATTTTCAGAACGGTCACTCTGAACAGTGATACAAGACTCGCGACGTCGCGTGTCTGTTAATGGAGTTAAAAGGCTTCCGATATCTAAGTTCATTGTCTTCAGACAATGAACCGCACGACTTATCACAGGTTCGTGACGAAAGTAAGAATCTACCCAGGCGTTGACACAGACCGCATGATTAATCTACAGAGTGTGACCGATAACTATTTTCAACATTCCACAGTTGCGTATACCAATGTGGTTCCTTTCAGAGTATGCTGATGCAATATGCCCAAACCTAAATATCATATTCAGCGAACGTTCTGTACCCAACGACTGAAACGTTGCACAGGGCACTTCAATATTCAAGAAAGGCAATAGGAGTGATCCGCAAAATTACAGACCTATATCATTGACGTCTGTTTGCAGCAGGGTTTTAGAACATATACTTTCCTCAAATATTATGAACTACCTCGAAGAGAACGACCTGTTGACCCATAGTCAACACGGATTCAGAAAGTAGTATTCTTGTGAAACACAGCTAGCTCTTTACTCACATGATGGGTGCTATAACAGACAACGGATGTCAAATAGATTCCGTATTTCTAGATTTCCGGAAGGCTTTTGACACTGTACCTCACAAGCGTTTTCTAATCAAGTTGCGTACGTATGGAATATCGCTGCAGCGGCTTGTCTACACTGTTCGGCATAAGTTCTGTGTCGGCAGAAATTGCTTTCACAGACTGTAGAAGACGAACACTGAGTCAACACGCCTTCGACGACTTGTGAAAATGATCATAAAATTATACTGTCTATGGCTTTATTCCCCCAGAGACAATCTACCTCTTCAATACGTTGGACGGTTTATTTTGCCTCTGTCCATCTTTCCGTAAATAGTTCCAGTGACTTTCCTTTTCCTATAATGCAGCCAAAGGATTGCAGCAAACACCTTACAGCTGTACCTTCCCTACGGCGGTCCACACATACTTTAAGGTTGGATAAAATTTGACAATTTTTAAACAGCAAGCCACCTTAGATAAGCGGAAGATCATGGCTGCTAGCTTATCCTACGATTTCATTCGCCAGCATAGTTCACACACGTCTCAACACTACCATAAAAATCTCCGAGCACAGACCTGTCAAGAATCATATCTTGTTATCTACTGGTTCTTGCAGCCACACACCATAAATTAATAAGTAACGAATGGGAAATGAACTGACATTGAAGAGCTTGCCATTTCGAGGTACAGGATGGCATACGTGGAAGGAAGGGACGAAGATTAGGATTTAACGTCCCGTCAACGACTATATTGTTAGAAAAGGAACGCAACTTGTGATTACGGAAGAGCCTGCTGTGGCTTTATAGAGGAATTATTACAGGTTTCACATATATTGATATGAGGAAGCTACGGGTAAACCTACGTCTGGATGGTCAGATGAGGATTTGAACCTACGTCCTTCAGAACACGAATCTTATGTCTCACCGCTGTGACAATCGTTCCGTGTAATTGTTACATCCGATCGGTCTAAGGCGCCTCGCTGCGGAGCAGGTGGCTGCTCGCCGTCGGAGGTTCGAGTCCTCCCTGGTGTGTGTGTGTGTGTGTGTGTGTGTGTGTGTGTGTGTGTGTGTGTGTTCCTTAGGTTAGTTTACCTTAGTTTAAGTAGTTTGTAAGCTACGGACTGATGACCACGCAGTTTGGTCCGACAGATTTACAAACATTTGAACATTTGAATTGTTACATCTGTAAAAATTCCCAACACGGAGTACCAAATAGAAGGTGCTATCTTCAGTCACACTTTATGTTTAGCCTCTGTTAGTCAGCTCAGTATTTGTGTCGTCGTCGCCGTCTGTTTAGAGACATTTGATGCAGCTCTCCAAACTAGTCTATCCTATGCAAGCCTCTTCGTCTCTGAGAAACTACTCCAACACACATCCAGTTGAACTTGCTGACTGTATTCATCTTTTGGTGTCGCACCGCAAGTTTCTCTCCCCCCTCCCCATTTACCTCAAATATTAAACTGACGATTCTTTGATGTTTCAGAATGTGTCTTATCAAACGATCTCTGATTTAGTCAAGTTATGCAGAATTTTTTTTTTAAATGTCTTGATCGCACTAATTTTTATTTTATTATTACGCGTTTCGATACATCATCAGATAACTTTTTTTTAAACGATGGTTTTAAAAAGTCATCTGATGATGTATCGAAACGCGTAATAATAAAACAAAAACAGTGCGACCAAGACGTTTCAAAATTTTTTTATACATGCCAACGTATGGTCGCTGTCCACAAAAATGGATGGTTTTATGAACCAAGTTGTAAAGATTAGTCAAGTTATGCCAAAAATTTCTTTAATCCTCAGATGCATTCAGTATATTTCCACTACTACTTCAACTGACGCGAAATTTGAAATCTTTCGCTTCAGACATTTAAACGAAGATGACATTTCAATCGTAATAACGGGAACTAAACACTAAAAAGTGACATTGGCCAGTGTTTAATGCAAAAAAAGCTGTTACCCAACTGAAATGAAAGCGTAGCCTAGCCGCCGTACAAGGTCTGCCGTTTGAGCATCCCTGCTGTGTGGTTCCCAGCGACAGCGAGTAGTTTCCCCCTCACACTCAGAAGCGCGCCCTCTGTAGCGGGGGAACTCGAGAAATCCTTATTTGAATGCAAGCTGCTTCATTTCCTGCTGCTTCCCCCCATTGTGTCCTGACTACGCGACAGGAATGAGCGTTCAAACGTGTGTGCAGCGCGTGTATTTCGGTGAAGGACCAAGTTGATCTTCGTGGTCACTTTTCATGTATCATATGCTTTCAGAATGGTGGCGGCAACGGCACTCAGTGGAGTGTGAATAATTGTGCTGCGCTCATTTTGAAGACGGACCCAGTTTATTTTCTCTTTCAGTTAAGGTAGGCGACACATTTCAGAGCCCAGTCGTTGTGTTTTACCATCACAAGGAGTATAGGTTATGTAAGAATTTCAGCTAGATTCGATGCCGAAGACGCCAACGTGACTTCACTATCAGACTACTGTAAACACTTTTGCTTGAGTCCTCTTTTGTTGTCTGTTCTGCCATCTCGGCGTGAAAAATCATGTCTTCACCCAAATACACTGCATTTTTTCTCCTCTTCCAATCGCAAACAACGGAATTGCTACTCCTTTCTGCCGGCCGCGGTGGCCGAGGAGACTGAGGCGCTCCAGTCACGGTCTGCACGGCCACTACGGTCGGGGGGGGGGGTTCGAATCCCCCCTCGGGCATGGATATTTGTGCCGTCCTAGTTCGTAAGTAGTTCATAAGTAGTTTGTAAGTTTAGGGACTGATGACCCCGTAGTTAAGTTCCATAGACTATACAAACATTTGAATTTTACTACTCTCTACATGCGTGTGTAGCACAAGTCGTCATTCATTCTTAAGCAACTGACCGAAATACGAGAAACTTTACAGTATTTTACCCCTTTTTCGGCGCCTCGTCTAAGACCTTCGTCAAAGAAAATGGAAAATATTCGATCAATTTTTGTCGAATATATTTAATAGTGTAATATCGGCTCAAGCAACAAGCGTCTCGGCGCTATCAGTTGAAACCAGGAGCCCCATGGTAGCCCAGGTGGGTGCCTTCCACAGCCCAGTACTGTCCACTCTAGCCTACATCCACGTCGAGTTGAACAACGCATTTCGAGCAATCGTTCTACATTTACATACATACGTATGTATGTTCTCAGTCGGTAGAGCGCTTGCCCGCGAAAGGTAAAGGTACCAGGTTCGAGTCCCGGTTCCGGCACACAATTTTAATCTGCCAGGAAGTTTCATACTGGCTGACTACTCGTTAAAAGCGCGATCTCGGAATTTAGTTCGTATCGTGATACAGAACGCCTCTCTTGCAAACGTCTACACTTCTGTATTTGGCCGATCATCTCGGGGATGCTTTTTTTGTTTGCTTAATGAACGTATAACGAATAGTGCAACTCTTCATTGTATCTTATCTATCTCTCCTATCAATCCGATGTGATGCAGTTCTAATGATTTCCTGGCAATTCTTGTGTTTCTTTATTCTTCGAGTTGTTCTACACACAGGTTGTGCATCTTAGCACACAGCACTTTCTCTAGTAATTACTATATTCCCCTTTTGTTATATGAAAAGCCATCTCGTAATTTCGGGAACAAGGTTTTGATATTCAGGATGCGATTGTCCTTTGTTTAGCTTTTTCTAGGGTGGGAATACTACTTAGTTTCTGATAGCCTTATTTCAAATTATTCACGGTCCGATTACACTCCGCCTTTGTGTGATCTTACCTCGCAATTTTCTGTCTGAGAATCATCCTTTGCGTAATTAAGGGGTGATTTGGAGGAGGTGTCGTGATTTACATAGCGGAAACATGAATCTCAACTTTCCGGAACGACAGCGTTGGTTCCCGTTTGAGGAGAAAGCGCTATTGCCAAACGCGGGGACATGGATTTCACGCTGACATCACTCATGAAGACGGCTACAACCTACACCACGCCTCCGCAGGATCGTGTGTAAGCCAGCGCCGAAACTTAACTAGCCGAAAAAGTCAAAGGAAACTGTCATATTTTACTGATTGTAATGTGGATATGTCTTTTCCTTTCGGACATGTCAAAGGAGGACACCATATTAGCAATTGTATATATGCGCCCCACAGGCAATTGACAGTTTCTGTGCGGATGCACAAATACGCCCCATCACAAAGCTGCGAGCAAGAGGAAAAATGGGCAGAGGGCACTACAATCATAGTAAGCGCTAATTTAAAAATTTGTGCAGAGCGGGAAACGCTTGTAGATATCTTAATTTGTTAAGGCACGGCGGTCCCGGAGCGGGAAATCCATGTACGAATCTCGCTCTAGCACACATTTCCAACTTTACCATTGAATGTATTTAATGCCCGTAACAGTCGAGATGTTTGAATATTTCTGATTGGAAAATATTAATTGCTTCAGAAAGTATTTGTACTATAAGTCAGCGTGGGGCCTCATAAGTGTTTTTCTAATGGCTATGTCTATTAGAGCTCATTTAACAATAAGCTCAACCTAATATAAGCGTTAGGCGAAGTTTAAGAAAAATTTTCTTCCTAGAAATCAGCTATCAGTTCCTCCATAAGTTACGTATTTCTGCCGATAACTAGTGCGATTATTCTGCCGACATCACCGTACCAGCAGGTAGGGATCATTAGAAGAAGGTGCGATATCTTTGGTCGGCAATATACGTTCTTCGTTGGTGAGTCTCCGTTAACTGGGACCAGACTGGGCCCGTTGCTTATCTCTGGAGAGGCAGGCAGTTCGCACGCTCTGTTTCCTCAGCCCAGGAGTTCCTGATTTCGGCTCACGAGGCCGAGTGCTCATTCCTGCGCTACCACCAGGAAAACTCACCTCTGGTAGTACCGGGAATCGAAGCCGAGATCTCTGCGTAGTCGTCGGCCGCGCTGACCCCTTAGCTACGCTTAGTACGCTGATGAATACTAAAGAAACCGATAATATCGATACCTGTTACCATGGATTGCTGAGCATATTTATAGGTCGTACTCCGTAGTTACTCTTACGCATTTATAGTTTCAGTAACCCTCTGTACTATCAGACATTTATACGCGTAATATACAGTATGTTTTCCAATGTAAAAGCAAATTAATTATTCCCATCAGTATAGGCATTAAAAGTATACTTTCCACTCTCGCCTGAAATTTAATTTTAGTGGATATCATTGGGTAAAAGATTTATACCTTACGCGGCGTGCCAAAATGTAATGCCTGAGAGCTCACACCTCCGTTTGATCAAAACAAAGGACTGGTTTTCAGCGGGAAAATGGTTAAAATCTCCAACCTTCCATCGTGGCTTGGATTCTCTATGGTTTCAGTGTTTTAAACGACAGTACCCGTCTCTAATGATCAAGCTGTCGATGGGGGGCATAAAACGTCATTTCCCTATTCTTGCAGTCAATACCCTACTCCATAATTAACGTATTTCATATCGTTTCCTCGAGAATATGCCAAAACCTTTAGTTGGTTTTAACCTATGCATCCCAGATGTGCTTAATCGTATTTAAGTCCAGTGAACAAGCTGGACACTTCATTCGTTCAGCTCTTTCAGCTTCAAGCATGTTGTCCACCAGTGCAGATCTGTGGGGACGAGCGTTATCGTCCATATCGTCCACCAGAAGGAAGCCGTCTCCTACGATACCAGCGTAGAGCTAACAGGTCTAAGTATCTTGTCTCTCCACCTTTGAGCACTCAAAGCGCCATTCTGAACGACACCCAATTCCGTACGGTCGCCAATACTGACTCCTGCCCACACCATTTGTCCACCACGATATGGTGATGTTTCCTGTACATAAGCAGAAAAATAATTCGAACAAACATGGGTCCGGAAGCACATACTGCATCGCTCTGCACTTCGGTGTAAGTAATGACGCACCCTTACCAGGTGTTGTTGTTGTTGTTGACTCCAACACACTATCACGTCAGTCGGCCGTTAGCGTAAACAAATGAAGACTAGTAACGTACCATGTTGAAAGGTGATAAAACCACATACGTAAAGTTATGTTCTGTAAAAATCATTTGTCTTCTTGAATGTAAAGAAGAATGTTTGTGATTTCATTAAGCTCGCGGCAGGCTGTAGCCGTATGGAATTTGTCTAGCGGCTGTTTTGTACAGCACAAATTCTGGTTCGTAAAGATACAATCAGCACAGGAAACAACAATAGCAACGAAAACAAAGAAACGACTTGGTCTTTTTTTTTTTTCAGGATACGCCTCAATTTTAATAATTTGAATACATGTAGTGGTCCGAAAGTGGCAATGGCAATGAAAGAAAAGCTTTTCGGAAAAGTTTGTAGTTGACTGTTGTGTTTCCCAACAACACAATCACAGAATGACCTGTAATTCATTGATATCAATCATGGTTAAAATTAGAAGAATATAGGTAGGCTATCATTTCAACCTCATACGTTTTATGAGTGGCATTCTTAAATATTTGTAAATGCTAACCAACGACCAAATAGATGAACAGGAATTTATATTAACTTAATGAATAACACTAAGATCGTAGCAAGTTTAATTTGCACAGAAAGTGAAAAATGCACAAGTTTTGAGCAAAATAACTGACGTCGTACTCGCTCAATATGTAAAGGTATAAGGTTACCTAAATACGTATCGAAGACACACATTGGGAAATTTTTTATAATCAGGTGCCAAAAACTTTCCCCACTTCGTTTTTCCTGTGATTTTTGTAGCAATTACTGCATAATTTCTATAAAAGTCATATGGAGCAATTAGATGACAATTAGAACCGTAATAACAGGTGATTATGGATGGAACTAACTGTGAGATGAAGTGGCATTCCTATTACTTAGTCAAGTACACGAAATAATAGCATGACACGTAATCATATAGGTAACCAAGCACAGACAACGGTGATATCTCTCTCTCTCTCTCTCTCTCTCTCTCTCTCTCTCTCTCTCTCTCTCTCTCTCCCCCCTGAAACTTGCAACAGTGTTCATTACCTCCAATCACCAACATGTAGTTTCGAGTCTGAAACGACTCTGTATGGGATAATTAAATGGATAGGACAATGGTTCAAATACAGACTGATTGCAGTTATTTTGCTTCGCCACATAATTCGAGGTGAATACCAGGGTGTTTCCTCAAGCAAGTGCCTTCTAGAATTATAAAATTTAATGGTGCGCTTTACGTCTGTCCACTGTGACAACAGTTACGCCCGGGTGAGAAAAACGTGCCACGAGCAGGAATAACTGTCGCCATACATCCATACTAATATTACCTCTCACACACTTCAAAAACTCTGAATAAGAGGGGAAGCAAAAAAAAAAAAGGAGCCATTCGTGACGACACACAGCAGAAAGGAATGTAATCCCGTTTTTGTGCCTCTGAGTGGGTGTGAGGGATCTCAGAAGAGGGTAGCAGTCCGAGGGACCTGCGATGGCATTCTGCCCTCTCCTGGCCGTCTTCTTAGTGCTAGCTGGAAACTTCCGATCGCAAGGTCGACCGTTGGAAGTAACTGATTTGAACGCTATCCCCAGTCAACGATCATATCATGTTATAGCGACAAATAAATGTATGTATAAATAAAAGGGATAAATATAAGTATGTTTTCAAATCAACATTATTAATATGCTAAGGAGTACAACTAATCGATTAGCCGGTCGAGTGGACAACTTAACAATGATAAAAATATTTGCCCAATCGCAGTTTATGTCATATTCTGTGAATATTTTATACATATAAAATATTTGTAATAATGTAATGCCATGTTTCCTGACATGTTTTATATGGGAAAGCTTTTCACAATTTATGAACACAAGTTCGCAGATTCACAGCGTGACGCTCAAGGCACTTTCATACTCTAAAGGTCAACAATCAGTTATAGTCATTACTGATTGAGCGACACGGAAAACTTCGTTCTTTCGGAAACTACTTAGAGTGTGAGCTATTTAAGAAATATTCATTGTTCAGTTTCGAATTCCTGTGCAAGATGTTATCTAAATTCGCGAATCATTATCGGCAGACTTACATGAAACTGAAGGACTTGGCACTAGGTTGCTACAACGGACATGTTTGTTTGCTTACTAGTGTGTGCGTGTGGTGATGTAAACTTAAACGACAAAAATTAACTCTAACTGGAGCACAGTGTTTTTCGGAAAGAGTTATCTTCACTGCATGATCAGAGATTACCAAAAATTACAAAATAATGAAGGAAGATTAGGGTTTAACGTTCCATAGACACTGTCGTCATTAGAGACAGAGCACAAGCTCTGATAGTTTTTGTCAGGGGGTAGGGAAGGAAACTTGCCATGCCTTTTTAAAAGACCGTCCAGCCATTTCCTGGTGTGATTTAGGAAAAATCACCGTAAACCTAAATCTGGATGGTCTGAGGTGGATTTGAACAGCCGTCCTCCCGATTGCGAGTGTGTTGCCAATATGTCACCTCGTTTTGTCCAAACACCACAGTAAGATTTCACTGTTATGGCCCGATATGGTCGACCAGAACAATATTATTTAGCAGACTGTAACAAGTTGATTGACCTTCCGTCGTATACCTCATACCTTTTGAATCTAAGATAAAATTATCTTAAGTCGTGCAACAAACACGAGTGTTTTGTTACTCATATAGCATAACGTTTGGAACTGCACATAGGTAAGTCCCAGACCTGGGCTCGATTGCATTCGCTGTCTAAACAGGACTGTTTACTTGTGACTGCTTCCCCACATTTGTTTCGCTTTTTGGCACGTCAAAACTACCGGCAGTGTGCAAACCGGTGGCTGACATGCACCGCCGAGTGCATATCCTGCTGCACCGCGTATTACACATGTTCCCAGTTTTATTCGGGTCTGGAACGAGGTAAGGAGGACTGTTTAAATGCGTTTTTTTGGCCATTATATCAGCATAGTTTCATGGTCCCTACGGGGACAATACACACAGGGATTTTTGGCATATCCTCCACTTAAGACTGGTTTTTGAAACACTGCAAACCGACTTTGACGGGATGGTTCTGTATCTGCCTCTACATCCATAATCCGCAAGCCAACTCACGGTGTGTGGCGAAGGGATTTTGGGTACTCGTCACTTCCGTCTTCTTCTTCTAGTCACGTATGGTTCGGGTTGGGGTGGGGGGGGGGAAGGTGGGTGCGCGCGAGAGAAAAAAAAGTGGGTATGCCTCCGTGTGGGCTCTTAATTTTTTTTTCACTCGATGTACTTAAAAGAAAGCAATATATTTGTCGACTCTTGGAGAAACATATGCTCTCGGAAATTTGACGAATGCCTCTCTTACAACGTGCCACTGGAGTTTCCTTATATATGTGACGCTTTCGAGTTTACTAAATGAGACCGTAACGGAGCGTGCTGCTCTTGGTTGGATCTATCTGGTACGGATCTCTCACTGGTGAGCAATACTCTAGCATCGACCTAACGAGTGTTTTATAATCTCCATCCTTTGTTGACTGCACGTACCTAAGATTTTTCTAACGAATCTCAGTATGGAATCTGCCTTGCCCAATGATGAATTTTATATCTTGGTTCCACGCCTTTTAGTACAGTATTGATTTACCAAAGGCTAAAGGTAGAAAACCTTTAATAATAATAATAATAATAATAATAATAATAATAATAATAATAATAATAATAATCACCCGGTCCTCCAGGTTAGGGGTTAATGCAATGGGCCAACTCCCCATTCCTTGGAAAATGAAACTTACCGGTTAAAAGGTCTACAAGATTACAGCTGGACAGATAATAGGAGACGGAAAAGGCTACGAAAACGGACTGTCAGAATTGGGGTATGAAATATACAAGTATCACAAAATAAATTAAGAGAAGTAATTAAAGAAATGGGAACTAGAAATCAGGATATTATTATACTCTCATGAGGAAAAAGGACATGGTATAGAAAGGTAAGGACCACAAACATTTCTATAGTGGTGTGTAAAAGAGCAAAACAATGGATATCGATATTGATGAAAATCATATTCAGAAGAATGTTCACGAACTGGAAACCTGTAGATGAAAAATTAATAAAAATTACTATTCAAACCGTTCATTATATTACTAGGAAAAGGATGTTAAAGAAAGATAAATATTTAAAATGGTTAAATGCCGTACCAGAAATGTTCAACATGAAATAGAACTAAATGCATAACAAGCTAAAATGCATAACAAGCTAAAATCCGGAAAAAGGCGACAGAAGCAAACAACAAATCATGGGAAGTGTGTGTCAAAAAATAGATTATATTGGGGGTAAAAAACACAGAAGCACGGAAAACATTAAAAAATTTAAGACGGAATTTTAAAGAAAATACACAAATATATTACCCATTACTCGTGTGAAAAATATTTCAAAAATCTATTAAAATTTAAGAATACTTTAAAAAACCCTGATTGTAATGACATAATAAATGAACAAATATAATTACATCCATTTGGAAACAAGTTGTAAAAGAATTAAAAAATCCTTAAAGAATGGAAGGGTTGCAGGCATTGGAGGTATTCCCAGAGAATTATTAACATTTAGAAGAGAGAAATTAGACGAATTATTAAGAAGCCTGTTCGATAGATGTTTAAATGGATAAGAAGTACCAAATGACTGGAAAGTAAGAGATTTCTCAGTGATATACCGAAGGAAGGAAGGAAGGAAGGAAAGAAAGATTTATGTAAAAATTAGAGGAATAAAAGTGACCAATACCTTCAGTAAATTATATGGAAGAATAATTAAATATTTCTTAAAACGAGAATACAAAGAAAAGGAAGCAGAAGAACAAGTAGGTTTTATAGCTGAAGGATCAACAATTTATATATTTTGCCTACAAAAAATTAATTGGAACACAGGCTCTACATTTTTTGTTCATAGATACAGGAAGCTTACAGTGTTTATGAAACGCTTTACTGTAACTTTACAGAATTGGAAGAAAAGACGTCAAACCATGGGAATACTAACAAATGACAGAACAATATACTCATTACAATTTGCAGATGACCAACTGATCGTAGCCCAAGACTATGAAGATATAGAGTATATGACCAAGAAAACTAATTCAAGAATATATTTTTAAAAATCAGGATTAAATGTAAACATGAATAAAACAAAGTACATATTAATTGGCGGAAGAATGGAAGACTTGGTATTAGAAGAAGGAATGGGCTAATAACAGCTACTGAGAAACATACACATTTCGGTGTGAAAATTACAAATGGTGGGAAACAATACAAGGAATTAGAATAACTGCAAGAAAGTCCATTTCTTTACTGAATGGAATTATCCGGGACAAATACATAACTGATAACAAAATAAGGATATTTAAAACAATAATAGGAGTATTATAACGCATTGTTCCGAAGTACGGATAAGAAAATGGCAACTGAAATCAAAATTAATCAGCAACAGAAATTGATTTCTAGAGACGTTCAGCAAGAATATCAAGATAAGAAAAAATGAAGTAATCAGAGACAAAATGAACTGTAAAAAAATACTGATTACATCTAACAACTAAAATTGCACCCGTCAGAAGAATGTAGCAAGAAAGGCTTCCGAAATGTATAATCGATTGGATACTAAATGGAAGAAGAAAATACATGAAGTTCAAGCAGCTTTGAGGAAGAACAACATTCTTGAAGAGTTATGGACAAATGAAGAATGGAAAACAATGCTTAGTAATTTAATGTAATCTAATATATGTGCTGGGAAAATGTATTCACATTAAAAAAAGAAAAGAAAAACAGAATAATAATATTTACACTTCAAATTGTTTCGTATGTATACTCCCAAATAGTTAATATACACTGTTTCCAGTGTTTGTCATCCTATTGCGTAATTATACAATATAGGTTCTTTCTTTCTATATGAACGCAGTACTATGTTGAGGCTCACTTACCATTCTTTGTATTATGCGAAAATACGCTGCAGATCATCCTGCATTTCCCAGTGTTGCAACTTTTCGATAATTTACAGCTTCATCCGCGGAAAGCCCCATTGAAATCCCGATTTATATACACTGAAAAGCAACGGGCCAGTAACACTCCCTTGGGACACGCCTGAGATCTCTCTAACGTCTGAGGACTTCTCTCCGTTGAAAATGACAAAGCGGCATTTTGTTAATTAGGGACGTCGCAACCCAGTCACACAGCTGGTCTGATATTCAACATGAGCGCACTTTGTTCATCAGGAAACGACGCGGAACCGTATCAAACACCTTGGGAGCCCTCTAAGTCTCAGGGATGCATAGAACAATCTGTGTTCCAAAGAATCGTGGTTTTAGGGTGTCTTCCAGTTTCGGCTATGCATTCACTCAGTAATACTCTTCCTTCGGTCAAACGTCCTTTCCGGATGCTGAGCCAAACGAACCTTTCGACGTTAATATTCGCCGTTACCGGTAGTAAAGGTTTGCAAACTGAGCAGTGAGATAGACGACAGTTGCTGTTAGTCTGAATGGCCATGGCGACCAACCTAATGGACCGCACCACTCTGAGGGACAAAAGCCGAAACTACGACTTAATACAGCAGACCGTTTATCTTTTTTTTATTTGATTTTGTAACGCTCTAACTGCTAATTTTACACAATGGCATTATTTTAGTTTATATTATTACCCTTTTTATTTGCAGCCTTTTATTACACAGTTTTTTCGGTTTTATAACCTCTCTACAGACTCATTCCTCCACAGTCGTGACTCATTTTAGTGGTATGCTACGGATATGTTAAACTGTATTATGTAGTAGCAGCAGCAGCAGCTGCTGCTGCTGCTAATTTCTCAACACTGCACGAGTATAAATATGGGACTAAGTATTGAATTTTATGTTACTACTATTCTAGTTTCACTGCAGTTGCTAGCTGCCCTGAAGACTTCTTTGGTGTTCCATATTTTCGGTATTGTGGTGGTATTACGGTGCAGATATTTTAACATCTGTTAAGATGTTTATTTTTGTTGTTAGGGGCGCTCAACGGCATTATGAGCGCCCACACCTATCAGAATCTAATAGGATTAGAATAGATTGTAGGTAAAAATGTTAGGAAGTTCTTTCTTAAAGCATTTGTCTTGAGTTTAGCATTGTACGGAAGTGAAACGTGAACGATAAGGAGTTTAGATAAAGATGGTAGAAGCATTTGAAATCTGGTGCTACAGAAGAATGCTGAAGATTAGCTGGGTAGATCGCGTAACTAATGAGATGCTTAAGAGAATTTTGGAGGAAAATTTCTGGTGTATCATGATAAAAAATGGATCGATTGGTGGACATCAAGAAATCGTCAATTTAGCATTGGAGGGAAGTGTGGGGGGTAAAAAGCGCAGAGGGAGGCCGAGAGACAGGACTGGGTAGCGTAAGGAGCTGCACCAAATCAGTCTTTGGAACGTCAACAACATCCACCAACACGACGTGTTAGGCATGAATGTAAAACAACAATATGAACTCAATAAGAAATCTATTTCTGTGTGATATATGTCTGCAATTTGAAGTAAAATTTGCAACAAATACAATGTGAAATGAAAATTTTCCGAAATTGTTTCACTGGAAAGGTTTATGAAATACTTTTATGGAAGCTAGACGTACTACCAAATGGTAAAAAACTGTCAGAATTAAAATGATCACTTCTACTACTTTTCGTGTAATGTATTTATTTTGTTCTTGTTGCACGGATTGTTTTAGTGTAAATACTGGACTCTTCATAGGTAGGAAACAACCTCATTTTTACGTGTTGCTTACAGAATGATTCATGAATGTTCCTCTTAGCTATCTAAATATATCTTCCGTGAACTTTTTTGAAACGGATAATCTGGGCGAAAAAGAAAAAAGCCAGCCTAGGAATTTATACAGGACGTTTCAATCACGGTTTCTCTTCTTTTTGATCTTTTCTGTAAGCGCAGCTAGGAGCTTTAAATTCTTCTCGAAATAACTTTCTTCTTTACATAGCTGTACCAAAAATTCAATTTTACAGCTTATTCTCTACACGCATTAGTTAGGAAGAGAATGAATCAAGATTTAATACTGAACGTCTGATACGTAATCTCATCATTTATTTACTCGTAATCTGCAATTTCACGTTGGTTAGATGGAATGGTTTATGCACTCTAGCGGTATCTTTCACACACTCGCTGCGCTTGATGTTTGTATACGAGCACACAGACGCTGCACATACTTGCTACTGCTACAGCTACTGTTAGTGCACCTAACAAATTTCATATACAATCAATCTTCCATTTATCAGTTTCTAGAGAGATCAATAACATTTTGGATACGTACCTTATTTTCTTCTAGTGATGTCTTCTATAGATCGCAAAAGGCCGGCCCAATCAATAACAGAATAATCTTCTTCCCAAAAGTAGCTAATACTATGACCCTAGGATGATCTTTATCACAATATTTACTAAAATTTATTTTTGAAACAGTTATGAATGCGGAAACAAATTGCGCAATATTTTTCGAGGAGAATCACATGGAATTTTTCACCTAAAATAGCAAAGCTGAAGAGGGAGGAAGTACGACTAATACATGGAATTTTAATGTAACGTTTGTAGAGATAATTACAGGAAAAAAAAACAAACAGTGACAAAATTACAATGTCATAGCCAAACATTTAGGGACAGCCTATGAATTGTTAAGTTAGTTGAATAGGGAGGAAGTAGGTTAAAAAGGAGCTATAAAATTTAAACAGTCTAGCTAAATCAAGGGTAATGAAAGTGGAAAGCAGTCAAATTAAGTGGTGAACGAATTAGAAGTGAGCTAAATGAAGGCGGCGAGTTTTGTTATTCCAGTAGCAAAAACTGCGACTGCCCAAGTGCACGAGATATAGAATGAGGAGTTGACAACAGTAAATAAATGTACTTCTGTGTAAGAGAAATGTGCTAATACAGAGTAGTAGTTTAAAGGTTACGAAGTCTTGTATGCAGGTTTTTTTTTCAGGGGCGTGGACTTAATTGGTAGGGAACGCGGATGACAAGCAGGAAATTCAGACAAGAAGAGAATAGTAGTTTACGGAATTAGTGTTACAGGATTGGCGAACGCCAGGTAAGTGATTCGTATGACTAATAATGAGGCACTGAATCGAACTGGGGGGAGGAGAATTTATTGCACGATGTGACCAACTGAAACGTTTGAATGATAGCGTCAAGGAATCGTCAGCTTTCAAACGGCTGGATTTGTGGGTGGGTGGGGGGGGGGGGGGGTTAGAATTTGTTATGGAAAATCGATGCTCGAATGTTGAGGCTCAAATGGACGTAGGTTGCAGTAATTATCTGGAGAGACTTGGACAGTGTAAATTAGTGTGTCGGGCTGCGCCAACCCAGTTTTCAGACGGAAGACAACAACCACCTGTATGGAGGCAAGAAAATTTCCAATCTCATCCTGTAAAATGGATTGGTTGGCCGCGTCAGTGTGGTGGTGGCCGGACAGCGGCCTTACCTGATGGATGAGCCGGCCGCGGCGCAGCGTCGCGGGCGCAGGCTGTCTTTGTACTGAGGCTAAATCCGGACCAGCACTGATTCACGCGCGCGACCTGCATCCCCACCAGCGACACTTTTAGCTGAGCCACACAATATGCATTCACCAGCTCCCTCCACCACCCGATCACCCCGCTGCATATCCTCGCAGATACTCCTGCTCTTTGTCCCCTTCCCGGTCCTCTGCTTGCCTCCACTGTCGGACCACAAATGTTTCCGCGCTCGATTGTTTTTGTGCAAATGTGCAGAAAAGGTCGGAGGGGACGTGGAATTGTGGTTGTTATGTAACCCTAAATACGAACTGGACCGTTATGGAATCGTGAGCAAGAAACGACTTTACTGCCATCAGCGACACGCCAGCGGACGTTTGTCCCATGTTTGTGTCTAGCAGTGGCGTAAATAAATCATAATCCTTGGGGGAGGGGGGGGGGGGGAGGAGGAGGAGGAGGAGGAGGAGGAGGAGGAGGAGGGAGGAAGGGGATGGGGAGGAGTGACTGACTAAGGCTGTTGAGGCCCGGGGCGGCGGCAAAACAAAATGAGCTCCCCCCCCCCCCCATCCACTTGGAAATATATGTACTACTATACACAAGAATTGGAGGGCCCCAGGATGAGAGACATGGGACAGTCTAAAAAGATAGCTTTTGAGATTTGGGGGCCCCAGCAGAACAAGTAGCCAAGCGCGCTTCAAAGAGGAAAAAAAACACAAAGAAAAAACCTTGCTTTCCAGGTATTTGGAGGCCTCCAGTACCAGAGGCCCGGGGCGGTCCGCCCCCTCCGCGACCCCCCCCCCCCCCCCTTAGTCCACCGCCGAGTAGGAGCAGCCAAGTTCTGGTCAAATTCATTCAGATCAGCATCCCAGTTTCAGCGATTAACTAGGAACAGAGGTTGCACTAAATATGACTAATATATTTTTTAAATTTTACCTAGGAGCTACAATTACGAATAACTTAGACTGGAGAGAACACACAGAAAATATTGTGGGGAAGGCGAACCAAAGGTTACGTTTCATTGGCAGAACGTTTCGAAGATGCACCAGCTCCACCAAAGAGACTACCTACATCACACTTGTGCGTCCTCTCCTGGAGTATTGTTACCCCTTGTGGGACCCTCACCAGGTGGGGCTGACGGAAGACGTTGAGAAGGTTCAGAGAAGGGCAGCTCGTTTTGTTTTATCGCGTTACGGGGGGAGGGGGAGAAGCGTCACGGAAATGTTGCACGATTTGAGGTGGAAATCATTAAAAGAACGACGTTATTCGTTGCGGCGAGATCTATTTGCAAAATTCCAATCACCAACTTTTACTTCTGAATGTGAAAATATTTTGCTAGCACCCACCTACACAGGGAGACATGACCATCCCAATAAAATAAGAGAAGTCAGATCGAAGACGGGGCGATGTAGGTGTTTCTTCCCGTGCGTTATTAGTGAATGGAACAGTAGAGAAAGGTTATGAAAGTGGTTAATGAACCCTGTGCCAGGCACTTAAATGTGATTTGCAGAGTATCTATGTAGATGTAGATATGGCTCTTTCTCTGGGGTGGGTTTGGAACCGCGCCTTTCCCAGCTTCTTGATCGTAATACAGTAAAAGTCCGATAATCCGGCACGTTCGGGACCGATCCTGTGCCGGATTACAGAAAATGCCGGATTTGATACTGCTGGCATAAGCTAAGTCATACATCGAAAACAGCTCTGACACAGCGCACTAAACCATTTTACAATAACCTATCTAATTGTTCCAGTTACATTTTTTAAAGTTTACTTGGAAGGCAATATTTCAGTTCCTAGCGATTGTTTATGTCAAATATTAAATTCGGTTATCAAAATATTTCTGTTTTCACCTTTCTCCGTGCGTTTGATGATTTCCAGTTTCTGGTTGATGATCAGAGTGCGTGCTTACACTTCACTCTTGATTTGGAGCTTTAAGGAGGTTTGGGCTTCCAGAACATTCTCACTGCTTAAATGTTAATAAAACTTCCACAGATCACTATGACAGTCAGCACTGTTAAATCGCGAAAAATGCTGGCAATCTAAACAATGAAATGAACCTCTGTACAGTACAGTAACAGTGAGGTCTGAATGCTCCCGATCCCAATAATGGCGCCTGCGTCACTGACGACCGCTGGCGGAACATCGTTGTGACCGGCCAAGCAGGGGATCGCCGAAAACAAACCGTGTTGCCTGACCATCGGGCGTTTCGGACTACTGGATGCCGGACTATCGGACTACTACTGTAATCCGAATCACATCACGCGACACAACCGAATCACAGGTATCGTGACTGCAGAACATTCACTGCAAGCAGTTACTTCCTTAAAATATCAGGGAATAGGCATTAGCAGCGATTTGAAGTGGAAAAATAACATATTTATCGTGGGTAAGGCATATTCCAAACAGATTAATCTGAAGAATCCTCAGGAAGTGTAGTCAATCAACGAAGCAAGTGAGAAGACAATCGTTCGACTAGTACTTTAATATTGCTCATCAACTGTGGAATCCGTATAAGTTGTGGTTGACAGAAGGGAGAAAGCTCCAAAGGAGAGAAGCACGCTTTGTTACAGACGCAGTAAGCCCGAATGCGTAACGGAACTGTGAACAAGGCTAGAGTGGCAGACGCTGCGTAGGATGGCATGTACCGTAATCTGGGCCTCTAACAAGGGGAGGCCACGGCGTTTGGATCACAGATTTTCTTCAGACTTTGAATCCTTTCATCAGACCAATAGGACAAAATGTGCAAGAACTAACGCGGAATACCTAAAGTATTACGAGGAAATCGCAGTAGCAGTTTTTCGCGTTGCACATGTAACTGTGTTGCAGCTATAAGTAAGCGGTAAGGAGAAAGCGGTGGTCCAGTGGGGCCGGGCGCCGTGGCTCAGCGCGCGCGGTTAGAAGGCTCAACCCTTTCTGTAATAATAAAAAAAGTCAAATACCTAACCAACAACCCATAAGGAACACGAACGAGCATCGATCTACCTGAAGAAAAAACATTGTGGTTAGCGTTATGGCCTTTCAATCTGTGAATCGCTAGTTCAATCATAGCCCGTACCGTCCTTTTTTCCCCTCTCTTCAACACGGGTCATATTTCATACATAGTACATTTCAATGGTAATATAACGAAAGACTCGCTCGGTTAGACCCGCGTGGTCTAAACGCACCGCTTTCTGAGGCGGGGAGGCGTACCGGCCCCGGTTCGAATCCGTCCGGCGGATTAATGAAGGGGATCGGAGTGCCGGCCAGCCTGCATGTGGTTTTTAAGCAGTTTTCCACATTCCCCTAGTCAATACCGGGCTGGTACCCAAGTCCCGCCTCACACGATTCGCAAACATTTCGTAACACTTTACACACACGTATAACTCTATACGCAGATATTTAGGGTACACATTTTCTTCCGGGGGGCATGGGGTGGTGGCCATCCCGTAACTATTAACACGCCCAATTCGGAATTAATAAAGACTACCCTGCATGCGCGGGAACGTCGCTATAGAGAAAGGCAATAACAGAAAAAGAAAAAAGAAAAAAGAAAAAAAGGAAAGAAAAAAAGAAAAAAAGAAAAAAAGGAAAGAAAAAAAGAAAAAAAGAAAAAAGAAGAAAAAAAGAAGAAAAAAAAGAAAAAAAGAAGAAAAAAAGAAGAAAAAAGAAAAAAAGAAAGAAAAAACTTAGTTGCATAGACATTTATTGAATGTTCAATGTTATTTATCCGTTTATATCAGTTCTTTATTGCAACAAATATAAGAGGGGTGAAACTTAAATAGTGGCAACACTGCTGTGAAGACACTATGCAATGGAATCTTCTATTGTCGCTGATAGCACACGTTGTTGACATGCCTACCTTACCTCCGAGCAAATGGACTCGGCCGTCCACGTCAGCGGCGTGTAGACAATCGAGGGAAAGCCAGTCACTTGTGAGCGAGTGATCTAAAGTAAGGGTGTCACTATGTTTTCGAAACAGCAACAGCGGAGGCCGTGAATGCACAGTATTACTGTTCGTTTTTGGAGAATCACCTGCGACCAGCTTTGCTATAGAAGCGGCAACACTTTCTGCGCAACTCGCCTATCATCTTGCACGACAATGCGCGGGTGCATACAGCGCAAGCTTTGGCTGCTCTATTCGGTCGATGAGACTGAAGTATTGTACCATCCACCATACTCCCTGGCCTTAAGTCCTTTTTACTTATTTTATTCCGAAGATGAAGGAACCACTTAGTAGCATTCGCTTGAGAACTGTTCCACAGATTCGACAGGCAGTAGACCGCTCCATTCGCACCATCAACAGAACAGGCTCTGGTAACGGTATAACTACGCCTTCCACATCGCTGGCAACTGGTTCTACATAACGCTGGTGACTACTTTGAAGGACAAGTGCAAACACGTAACGCTTTTGTATCGGTTGTTAATAAATAGTTGCCACTAAAGTTCCAACCCTCTTATTTATAATGTTGGACAAGGTAACGATCAAAAGCATGTTTTCCAGAAACTGTACTTCTTGTCATTTCTGAAATCCCTGTCACGTGGGTTCGGGACTATACCGGACTCTTCGACCTGCAGACCCCATTCGGCAATGAACCTGCATAGCGGTAAGACGTTGCTAGTGTAGCAAGAACCAACGGCGTACGTACTACGTTTTCGAAATCAAGATTTGCATTTTACTTCAAAAATGGAGGTGACCCATGTGCATAATGCTGTTTCGTAACGTCAGTTTGTACTTTGTCAGTCTTGCACATGCACACGTTGTTTATTTTTTTAACAGGGTGTCCTTTCAATAATATGACCATTATTTAAGGGAGAGAAAAAAATGATGGTATTATTTAGGATTTAACTGGCGATCCACTGATTGAAAAAGCCAGAACGCTTACCACTGGATTACCGCTTTCTCTTGCTTACGGCTTGCTTATAGCTGCAACACAGGGTTACATGTTCGACGCGTGAAACTACTGCGATTTTCTCGAAATCGTTTAAGCATTGCGCCTTACTCCCTGCACATTATATTGTCCTAATGGTCTGCTAAAAGGGTACAAAGTTTGAAGAAAATGATGTGGCCTCCCCCTCTAAGTTCCTAAAGCGGTTGTTCAAATGTTTGTAAATCTATGGCATTTAACTGCTTGGTCATTAGTAGCCTAGCTCACAAACTACTTAAACTAAGTTGAAGTAACTTAAGTACAACACATACATCCATGCCCGAGGGAGGACCCTAACATCCGACGGCGAACGGCCGCGCGCGCCGCAGCACGGCGCCTCAGTCCGCACGGCTATTCCGCTGCGGCGACCATTTGTTACTCTGGCAGCTTCCTCCACCCGGCACCGCGCGGAAAGACAACGACGGTTAAAAAATCAGGGACATGCAAATGTTCAAATGTTTGTAGAGCTTATGGGACTTAACTGTGAGGGTCATCAGTCCCCTAAACTTACAAACTACTTATGAACTAGCTTATATTAAAGACGGCATAAACATCCATGCCTGAGAGAGGATTCGAACCCCCGACCGCAGGGGCCGTGCAGACCGTGACTGGCACGCCGCAGACCGCTCGGCCACCGCGGCCGGCTCAGGGATATTTGATACCTGCAATCTTTTTCTTTTTTTGGCCGGGAACCATACAAGAATGACGCAGAAAAAGTAAGAAATGCGAATGGTATAAAAAGTACACTTCGCCAGATGGCTTGCGGTGTATAGATTCAGATGCAATTCTAAGCATATAACTAATATTTAACCAGTAAGAACTTCGTGTGTTATGGCGAAAGCCAGTAGTCTCATGGATAAGATTTTTTAAAAGTATATTCTCTTGGATAACAACTATCAAAAATAAAATTTAGCCGGCCGCGGTGGCCGAGGGGACTGAGGCGCTCCAGTCACGGTCTGCACGGCCACTACGGTCGGGGGTTCGAATCCCCCCCTCGGGCATGGATATTTGTGCCGTCCTAGTTCGTAAGTAGTTCATAAGTAGTTTGTAAGTTTAGGGATTGATAACCCCGTAGATAAGTCCCATAAGCTATACAAACATTTGAACACTTTGAACAATAAAATTGAATGGACTGGAGCCGCAGATTTAGGCCTATATAATTCAATCTAGTTAGACAAGTGAAATGACATTCGAAACACACACACACACACACACACACACACACACACACACACACACCCACCCACACACACACACACACACACAGAGAGAGAGAGAGAGAGAGAGAGAGAGAGAGAGAGAGAGAGAGAGAGAGAGAGAGAGAGAGAGAGAGAGAGATTTCGCTTCACGAAGTGCTTGCAGCACGGTTAACTGGGTGTAGGGCTCCTCTGCTCCGCTAAAAGCGGAGTGTACGCCTGTACTGTTTCAGCTCGCCCAATTCTTCGGTGTAAACACGAAGGTGGTGCCAGCGTGGTGAATTGCCGCCAAATAATGCGTGCATCATTCCGCAACGTTGCTACGTAAAAGGAAGTACACAATCACACAGAGACAATAGCGAAGAAGTCTGTGGTTAACTGCTTGCATGATGCTGTATTCCACGTCGGCGGCTTTACAGTGGAGGCATTTCACAGTGCACCAGCACGATTTCCTGTTTCAGTTGCGGATGGAGGAGCATATGAAAACAGACAGTACATACTAAGGTGCCTGTTCTCTTGGCCGAAAGAACAGTTACCCTTGTTCTTCTCAGCAGCTATATACTTCAGAAATAAGTATAAATTTCTGGTCTTACAGCTAAAGGAAGTTGAAATTTTAGAAACGGCGACAGTTGAAAACTTATGCCAGATCGGGTTTTTTGCTTTACGGGATTGGTGCCTCGCCATTTCGGCCACCTGGACACCCTTCCCATGCGACCCAAATTCCCAACTGCCACACACTACTGATTAGTGTGCCCCGTAACACATTCAGAGCATTTCTCGTTCCAGTAATGGCGGCAGCACACAACACTGATTTTATCATCTTTCTCACATCACATGGGGCTGTATTTCCAGTGATTTAGTGTTTGTACAACGTGTTATTCCAAAAATAAAGCTAGGGATTTGTATCTGACGGGAGGCATGCTTATGTTGTCCTTGCCGGTGCGGTGATCACTGTGTGCCCAGTGGTGTAGTGGTCAGCGCAACTGCCTAGAAAGCGGGAGGCCAGGGTTCGAATCCAGGATGGGTACACATTTTCAGCTTTGCCCATTCGCAGTTGATGTATATTCTGTGAATATGAAAAAAAAAAAAATAATAATCTGGTTGATCTCTGGGTCTCGTAGCATTTTGGATGGTCAGCAATGTAATAGCAATATTTGCAAATGCGTAAAACTCCCAACACAGTCCTTATGAAAGAGGAAGATGGGAACTCTTCAGGTCCCCATATCGTATAGAGCTATATGCGTATTCCACATACTAGCTATGCTATGGGAGTGCAGTCAGTGCATTTACAGGCGCAAGAGCTCAACAGCCTTAATCATCTTCAAAGACTACTACGTTAAGCTGGAAACTTCGTAATACCAGTAATGTATCGTGACCTGTCAACGTTTCATTTCACTATCTTTGAGTGGGACGTGTGATTTGCAACCAGCCGCGCGGAATGGCCGCGTGGTCTAAGGCGCCATGCTACGGACTGGGCGACCGTTCCCGCCGGAGGTTATGATTCTCCCACTGCCATGGGTGTCGTACTTAGCGTTAGTTACTGTAACCCTTTCACACCTGATTTTTTTCTGGAGGAAAGAAATGATATTTTTTACCGTATTCCTCTTATGTTTTTAATGATTTTAGAAGCAAGAATTACGCTGTTGTATGCATCCATTTACATACTACAAAATTGCATATGCTGAAAAGCAAGGGTTCTTTTTATGGACTAAAATAATTTTGTAGCACTAACTTTTGTACTAAATAAACTGATCATTCAATAGTTGCCATGCAAAATAATTAACTACTATACTTTTCAGTTGTACAGTGCAATACAAGTAACCCACAACTTGCGTGTTCTTGTGGAGTTCACAAGCTGCTGCGCATTGCAACACTGACTGCTTGGCATTTTTAAAGTGATCTTCCGCAGTTAACAGTAAATGTGCACGATGAAAAGGCTGAACTCTCAGTCATATACATGTTTCAATTCAGAAAAAAAATGTTTCAGCTCTGTCTTAGACACTGTAAAAGTTATGTACACAATTATAGCCAGAGGGTCTGAAAGGGTTAACTAGTTTATAAGTGACCATAGCAGTTTGGTCGGACAGGTTTACGAACATTTGAACATTTTTGATTTGCAACCAGTGCATGGGGGCACAGTCGGAGTTTTCTTATTTACGTAACAGCTGTCTCGTGTGTGTGTGTGTGTGTGTGTGTGTGTGTGTGTGTGTGTGTGTGTATGTTGGCTCAGGATGAGAACATTTGACGATACAACTAATGTAAAAGGTAAAGAAATGAGACACACTACTTAGACAGGTAGCGATCAAATAGCTGGTAATGGGAATGGAATAATAGTGAAAAAGGCCCAATAATTGATACCTTATTCCCAACGCCAGGTAACTTGTCACTGAGAAGCATTAACCTGGTCATTACCCAATTCATTTACACCGCATGCATCTCAGTGAGAAGCAGAACTACGTTTGGGGGAGGGGGGTTCCCCAAAACACTTAAATGCGCTACTCTTTCCCACACACGTCAGACCAGTGCACGCGTAGCAGCAGTCCTACGTGACTGGAGAGTAAACAGTACGCAAATGAATGGACGGCAGACTCCTGGCGCAGTTGTGTATCCGCTAAAATCAATAAACACTCAGTCGCGCGCTTTCTACAGCTCAACTTCCTGCGCCATTCTGGATTATCCTTGGAAGATTTGTGTAAATCTCTCTTAGCAGTAAAATTTTATTTTAAAAAATGTTAAGCTTTTGGGACTTAACTGCGGGGCCATCAGTCCCTAAACTTACTATCTACTTATATACTAACTTATACTAAAGACAGCACACACATCCATGCCCGAGGGGGATTCGAATCCCCGACGGCGCACCGGAGCATAGCGCCTCAATGCGCTCGGCCACTCCGCCGCGGCTACAATTGTGTGTCAGTAATTATATGGTCGTTTTACAACGGTGTGTACAAATCTAAGTCATATTTGAAATCGAGCACACCATGACAGTTTCTTTCTAGTACCAGAACGATTTTGCAATCAAGGATACAATCTATTTCCTACTTCATTGTTGTCCAATTGTAGCTCGTTCTGGTCAACTAGTGGCAGCTGTGCCGGCAACTTCACAACAGCACTGTCAGAGGCCTTAGTGCCAGACAATAGACGCGCCATTATAGAACATAATAGGACGCCATTACATATTTTAGCCTTTTCTTGAATGAGCAACTCAGTACACACGTACGGTATCGGCAATCCAGTCTAAAGATAAAAGTAAACATTATTTAGAAGTGCAATAAAACGTGGAATTTTAGCTCAGTGTAACAAATGCTCAGCGTTGGGAAAGTTTTTTTAAGTAACTAAGTTACAGTTAAAGTTTATTTCCGTGAAAGGTAACTTAGTTGCAGTTACAATGCATCAGAAGTAACTACCAGCTACAAGTATCTTTACACTTTTTCAGTCACTTTTAAAAACTGTAATTGTCACTCATTTGTAAATCCGTAATGAACCTTGCACATGTATAAAGGAAACAAGCTTTATTGTCAATCAATAATACTGTCCGTGGCATCTTGTGACTCAGTGTATCTCTGTTGCGCTGTTTGTTCATTTTCTACAAAACTTTTTTTTCAAACGTTCCATCTCATGAAAAGTGCCGACTTTGTTGTCTACTACGGTATATATTCGCATTGTCAGTTACGCTGATATGGCAGCAATGAGCAAACATTTCAAATTATGTATTCGCATCGAGAGCTACACTATGACAAGTGAAGATGAAGAATTAGTGATATGAGGCGCTGCATTAATCATTAATAAAGCCGCGTTGGAGTGGCCGAATGCTGCAAGGCGCCTTGGTGTGTGTGTGTGTGTGTGTGTGTGTGTGTGTGTGTGTGTGTGTGTGTGTGTGTTTTGTCCTTAAGTTATTTGGATTTAGTTCAAGTAGTTTATAAGCCTAGTGACTTATGACCAAAGACGTCAAGTCTCAGATTCACAAATTTTTGAAATTTTTTCGACGAAATAAGCAGACCAAGACGTAGTTGTCGAAGAAGGACATACTATAGAAGAAGTCAAGGGAATGACTCGCTACCGCGCGAGAGTGGCCGCGTGGTCTAAGGCATCATGCTACTAACCGGGGGGGGGGGGGGGGGGGCAGCGTCGCTCCTGCCGGAGGTACGACTCCTCCCTCTGGTATAGTTATGTCTGCTGCCCTTAGTGTAAGTTACCTTAATTTGTAAGTCTGGGGACTGATGACCATAGCAGTTTGGTCCAATAGCCCAGTAGGTTTACGAAACATTTGGATGACTTGTTGTGCGAGCTGAATTTGGAAGACGTTTCTGATTTTTGTAACTTAACCAAGATTTTTGAAATTATAATGAACATTACAGGGCCAGCAGTTTCCAAGAAAGGCACAAATTTCAGGGGAAAATCCCTCCTGTGAAAAGAAGCAACAGGATATGTTTGTGAAACCCTTGCATATTTATTCCACATGTCAAAGCCACCCATATTTCATTACTGTCCCTGCATTTTCTGAAGCTTTAGATGATGGCTTATGTAAACGTAATTAAGTTTTACTAATCACACTAAAATGTTTAATTGATCGTATATTTATGGTTTCTCGTTAATCCAATTCGTCATTTTCAATAAGGAAACTTCTTTAGCCTCAAAGTCACTCACATTACAAATGAAACTGAAGGAATCTGCTGGTGATCGTCCACCTTTCACGTCCACTTTTAGTACACACTGCTGCCTCCTACATACATTCATTTCTGCTTCAAGAAAAGCTCTGTAAAAATGTTTGTCATCACCCTTTCATAAGCCGCTTACTAACTTGACGACTCATCTTTCAAAAGAAGATTCTGTTGTTATTGCTGCGTTGTTGAGAAATGATAAACTTGAAACTTTCTGGCAGATTAAAATTGTGTGCCGGAACCGGGACTCGAACCTGAGACCTTTGCCTTTCGCGGGCAAGCGCGAAGTTTGGAAAGTAGGAGGCGAGGTACTGGCGGAAGTAAAGTTGTGAGGCGGCATCGTGAGTCGTGTCGGGGTAGCTCAGTCGGTAGAGCGCTTGCCCGCGAAAGGCAAAGGTCCCAGGTTCGAGTCCCCGTTCCGGCACACAATTTTAATTTGCCAGGAAGTTTCGTATCAGCGCACACTCCGCTGCAGAGTGAAAGTTTCATTCTGGAATGATAAACTTAATTGTTTTATTTACTTCACATACGGCTGGTGCCAAACAATTTTCTATAGTCCAGCATCTTTTTTTTATATTTTTATGTATTCGAACATTCCACAGGCACTTCTCTGCCTCTTATTAGGTAACGAGTTTGTAAACGTTGCTTCTTGTCTACTTAACTTCGTAAAGGAAGACACGGAAAGAAAATATGTAACTCTATAGACACACAGCGCGAAACAGAACACTACCGGAGGTTCGAGTCCTCCCTGGGGCATGAGTGTGTGTGTGTGTGTGTGTGTGTGTGTGTGTGTGTGTGTGTGTGTGTGTGTCCTTTGGTTAGTTTACCTAGGTTTAAGTAGTTTGTAAGCTACGGACTGGTGACCACGCAGTTTGGTCCGATAGATTTACAAATGAATGAACAGAGCACTACCGCTGCAAAGGAGCATAGTGCTAGCAAGCCACGGACATAGTTTCTTTACTGACACAGCCACGGAACGAAGCTTTCATGTTGCCAGCATGTTGTGAAAATCTGAACTGTAGAGAGAGAGAGCGAGAGAGAACTGTATCTTGGGTTGTGTGCTTCAAACGGCTTGTATACCAACGTGTCACGAGACAACAGTAGAAATGAAAGTTTTAACTTTTAAACTCTATTAAATAGAACTTCGGTCCTGAATAACTAAAAACACTTTATACCCAAATGTTCAAATCAAATGTTTGTAAATCTATCGGACCGGACTTAAACCTAGGTAAACTAACCTAAGGACAACACACACACACACACACACACACACACACACACACACACACACACAGGGAGGACTCTAACCTCCGACGACGAGCAACCGCGCGCTCCGCAGAGAGGAGCCTTAGACCGCTCGGCTGTTCCACCGCGGCACTTTATACTCAACAACATTATTTTAAAAAAAAATGTTTGTTAAGCTTATGGGACTTAACTACGGGGGTCATCAGTCCCTAAACTTACAAACTACTTATCAACTACCTTATACTAAAGACGGCACAAATATCCATGCCCGAGGGGGGATTCGAACCCCCGACCGTAGTGACCGTGCAGACCGTGACTGGAGCGCCTCAGTCTCCTCGGCCACCGCGGCCGGCAACAACATTATTTACAAACAACCGTAGACGCTGATGCCACGCGAAGATTAGTATTGAATCAAGATTATCTCTTGGGACATCAGATGATAGATGTAATGTTAGTGATAGAAGAAGAGTTTGCATCGGCCACTACGGTCGGGGGTTCGAATCCCCCCTTGGGCATGGATATTTGTGCCGTCCTAGTTCGTAAGTAGTTCATAAGCAGTTTGTAAGTTTAGGGACTGATGACCTCTTAGTTAAGTCCCATAGACTATACAAACATTTGAACATTTTTGAAGAGTTTGCATGATTTATTCGTAGTATGCGAGAGAGGATCGTTATAACGCCTACTAGCTCAGCCGATCACCCCGACGAAAGCTGATCAACAGTGCTGTGTGTTCAGTGCTACGCCTGATTTTCCGTGTCTTTTGCGAAGTGGTGGACATGTTGTGAGCTCTGAATGAAGCGAATAGCGGCGGTGAGTCAGGCGGAGTGACAGCGACGGGCGCCCACGGCGGCCTATTCTGAGGGGATGAGCCAGCGCCCAGCGGCAACAATGCCCGGCCGGAAGCCACATTCCTCCTCCTACGTGCTCCGCAGCTAACGCTTTCCATATTCTCGTAATGTCGCAACCGTCTCCTCGAGTGCGAAGTCGAGAGTTGTCTCTAGCAAAGCCCATCTGAA
Organism: Locusta migratoria; assembly: GCA_026315105.1. Lineage (NCBI taxonomy): Eukaryota > Metazoa > Arthropoda > Insecta > Orthoptera > Acrididae > Locusta > Locusta migratoria. The sequence goes on from CM048755.1 coordinate 37,428,617, forward strand.
AGTTTTAACTATCGTGGCAATACATGAATCCCGTGTAAATCAGGAAGGCGACATGAAACGAGTTGCCTGGGAGGTACAGAGATTAAACTACAGGCTGGATGTGTTACACATCACAAAATATCTAAGGCGTACTCCTTACGACTATTTCGCATTGGGTTTCATGCGATCAAGTTCCGTCAGTTGCCACCACATCAATACACTAGTATGATTCTGCGAGCATTCTGTAAGAGTGGAGACCTAGCCGAACTTCATGCACGGCTTGTAGCTGCCAAGGAATTCGCCTTTTAGCTTCATGCTGCGAACTTTTGCCATCTCTATGGCGTATCATTTTTCATTCGGTGTTCATAGGTCATTTCTTGGATGTCTATAATGTCCATTTTGTGAAGTGCGATGCGTTCCATAGGTTGATGCCTGCACCTCCCAGACACTTATTTTCTTTCGCCTTCCCGATGTACATGGCGAGTCATTAGCAGGTAGTATTATTCCTGCCGTAATCGTTAACGCAACACTTTCTAATGGAGCTTGCTAGAGACTGAACATGCGACGTCGCAATGAAGGAGTTCCTTGTGATGTGTGTTTGAAAATGTTTACGACAGTACTTTAAATCCATGATCAACGAAATAATCACGCACATTAACACGATATAACGAGCGCACCACCATGATTTATGACACCAAAACCGATAAAGATGGGCAAGTGGTTAACACTGATCGAGTTTCCGTCAAGAATGATGTTTTAATTCTCGTGTGGCCATTCTCGTCCTCTCAACGTGTTGAGGCGAATGACGCAATGGATACATGAACCATCCACGGCCTCTTCGTCCCGTAGCCTTCATTTACATGTATATTCATCAAGTAACTTTTACAGTTTTTTTTTTTTTTTTTTTTTTTTTTTTTTTTGCGCTGGGTACTTCGTACACCACGGTCACTCAACTTTTCCAGCCGCTTAAGGTTCGCGAGAAAAAAGACTATGCATGTTCTTGTGGGGTGTACTTTTATCCTCGACATCTTTTCGCAGTATGGGGAAGCAACATGTTTCTTTTAGAAACATACGCTCTCGGAACTTCGATAAAAGAACACGACGTGAGCACATGCCTGTTGCAGTGTCTGACACCGGACTTCGATCATTTTCGCGATTAAAAAAAAATAAAATAATAATGAGCCCGTAACGAAGCGTAGTGCTCTTCCTTGGAGGCTCTCTATCCCCTCCATCACCACTACCTTTGGATCTTAAACTGATGAGCAGCATCATGTCTAGGTCGAACGAGTGTTTCATAAGCTAATTCCTTTGTTGGTGAACTACACTTCCTAACAATTTTTCGAATGCATCTGACTGGCATGAGCCTCAACGACGATTAATTTTGTATGATCGTTCCATTTCAAATACCTCCATATGCCTACTTCCAGATATCTTATGGAAGTAACTGCTTTCACTAACAGTTCTGCTATATTTACCGTTTGAACAATATCTGGAATAAGTGATTTTTCAACCCGAAAATTAATCTATTACGTTTACTTTCACTGGAATTATTTTTTCGGGTAACTCGCCTGATGCAAAAGGGATATGACTGCCTCAAAAACGGGCGGTTCGAGCAATATGTGGTGTAAATTCACGAACGCCATGTCGACCCCTTTTCAGTAGTCTGGGAATTTTGACACTGGCGTCAAAATACGTTTTTTCCTTAATGACGTTAGTTGTTAATAATACCAGCTTATTCCCACGAGTTAGTAGCTTTCACTCGGTGAATACTAGACAGAAGTCTACATCTACATCTACATACATACTCCGCAATTCACCGTAAGGTGCGTGGCGGAGGGTACACTGTACCACTACTAGGCATTTCCTTTCCAATTCCACTCCCAAATTGAACGAGGAAAAAAAAGAATGCCTATATGCCTCCGTACGAGCCCTAATTTCTCTTATCTTGTCTTTGTGATCTTTACGCGAAATGTAAGTAGGCGGCAGCAAGATCGTACTACACTCAGCTTCAAATTCCGGCCCTCTAAATTTACTTAACAGAAATTCACGAAAAGAACGTCGTCTTTCTTCCAGCGATCCCCAATTGAGTTGCCGGAGCATTTCCGTGACACTCGCGCATTGGTCGAACCTACCGGTAACAAATCTAACTGCTCGCCTCTGAACCGCCTCTATGTCTTCCTTCAAACCGATCTGCTGCGGGTCCCAAATACTTGAGCAATACTCAAGACGTGGTCGTACAAGCGTTTTATACGCGGTCTCCTTTACAGGTGAAGTACATCTTCCCAAGTCTAATCTACATTTGCATCACACCACCTTGACATTTGTGCAGAAAGGTGTACAGTATTCTGCAGCATCCATTTTCAATAAGCTGCAACAAGAACTTAAAGAATCTTAGCACTAACCCACACACTTTCAAATCTAAATTGAAGAGTTACCTCATGGCTAACTCCTTTTTATTCTGTCGAGGAACTCCTAGAAAAGTTAAACAATTAAGCTAATTCATTTTTTTTCTTTATTGATTTTCACTTTGTCTTAAGATTGTCATGTACATAGGACTACTAAAAAATTTTCTATATCTATTCTTGTGTAAAAATTCATGTACTGACTTGTTTCATGACCATGGAGTCTTACTCCTCAATTGGGTCCTATGGAACAGAAAACAACAACAACATTATTGTATAGTCACACAGTAGGATCCTATGTATTCACAATACAATAGTTTACGTTTGGGGGGGGGGGGGGGGCAGGGGTCAATTATAACTCCCTACAACAAACTGCAGATCCTCCTGTATGTCGATAAACTTTCCCAGGATTGAGACTTCTTTATGTATTACAGCATCATCCGCAAAATAGCTCACTCAACTTCCGATGTTCCTATATCGCGAGGCCACTATGTTTGTCCCACTCAGAGCTGTCTTCGTGGGACAAATCCTTGTTCATTAATTAAAAGGAAACAGAATACCTGGAGTTCTGTTGCAAGTATGCATGGCACGTCCACAGATTTTTGGGCGACACTAACCTGTGACTAGGTTAACACGTTTAAAAATGGTCGATTGTTAACCGATGACCAGCATTCTGGACGGCGTTCAGCTGGCAGCGCGCCACGGAATGTTGCTGAAATGTAGATGGCTAACAGTGATCGCTTGTCGCGAAGTGGCCGGATCTCTCTCACAGAGCGCCGACACATTTTACGGATGGTTGCCGCTTGACGCTCCTTTGCGCAGAATTCTTGGCCGATATCAGCGAGTATGAGGTGAGCGGCTCTCGTGCCTCACTGTTTGCTCGCCGCACCGCTACGCACTGATCAAGTTGCGCAATTCCTCGAGCTAAAGTGGTCGGAAAGAAACAAATTACATGTACTGTTAAACAAATTACAGGCGGTTTGGCTATTTTCTACTGCACATACTGGTACTGCATTACAATAAACTCCCTGCTTATACTAGCAGAAATTTCATCACAAAATAATATGTCTTATCGGCTAAGTAAAGGTGAAAACATTGAAAATGAGGAATACAATTAGTACCTTTGTGAAGTTGGAAGTGCGAATCGTCAACCTAGTACGGCCAGAGCCATGAACTTTTACATCAGTTTCAAATGTTCAAATGTTTGTATAGCTTATGGGACTTAATTCCGGGTCATCAGTCCCTTAACTTACAAACTACTTATGAACTAACTAAGACTAAGGACGGCACAAATATCCATGCCCGAGGGGGGATTCGAACCCCCGACCGTAGTGGCCGTGCAGACCGTGACTGGAGCGCCTCAGTCCGCTCGGCGGCTTACATCAGTTTCGAAAGGGAAACACAAGCGACTAGAAACAAAGATATTAAAAACTTAAATACGCAGTATTTTTGTTCCACGATATTATTTATTTGCTTGTTATTAGCAGCTTTCGGCTTCTTAGGCCATCGTCAAATAACTTCATACTAAACAGATAGTCCACACCTAATACTGAGGTTACATACACAAAGATGGTTTCTCAAAGATATGTGAACTGCAAATTAATTATGTCTATGAATCGATTCTACATAAACGTACTGCTACAAAACAAATGGATTTTAAATGAACATATCTTGGACTACAATGGTATTACAATATTAAAACTGTAATTGTATAAGAAAGTATAGTCAGCAGGTGATGGTAGAAACAAAATGTGGGTTTGTTAGACACCTCAATATGGCTGTCCTGAGTCAGAGTTGAATCACCATCCTCCCGAATGCGAGTCCAGTGCGTTACCACTGCACCACCTCTATCGGCGTTAATTTGAGTGGCGGTTGCCATTGCAGAAATGGACATCTAGACTTTAGCGAAGTGTTCGGAAGAACATGGTTTCTATCAAAATTCTTCTGGGTGTGAAACTGCATTGTCAATGTTTAAGAAACTGACCGACGTTAAGGTCCCGTTGCAAGTAGCCTACTGGGTATTTTTCAGAACAATGCGGTCTCACACAGAACAATTTTATCGATTCTGACAACGGTCACTAAAGCCTATGCTCACATGTAAAAGTTTGTATTACACCTATTGTTAGCACAAAACCACTTTTTTCTTAATGAACAGAAAAATACTTATCTAAAGTGTTCATATGAAACTCGTATCGCATTAATTATCCCTTTACGGTTAAACGTAGCGATGTAAAATTTTGCCGCCCTCCAAATTTGAAGAGAGTTCCGCAAGAATTGTTACCGTTTGTGAAGTGCCTTCCCTTTATTCCCTTTACTCCAAAGCCGCCATACGGTCAGCAGTGAAAGGAATACACGGAACGACTAACATCCCTCTCGTTCAAAGTTCCTGGTGGTTAATCGCTTCCATGTAAGATTTTTTGCAACCACCGTTTTGATATGTCGCTCATATAAGAATTACAATAGTTATCTGTTTGCGTTCTGAGATTTTGTATCCTCGTGAATGTGTGTATACAGGGTGCTTCTTATTAACGTTTAAAAATCTCCGAAACGATGTAGATGACGCTCAGACAATCATTTTAATATAATTTTGAGTGAAACAAGACAATTATGTAGCTAATGGTTAACAATATCTTTACTAACGGACGAACCGGTTTTCGACTGTTACGCCATCAGATACTGACTACAGAGATCTAAACATACAGATGTGAACGTTAAAGGTTCAAAGTTCTTAAGCTGCTGTATACAGAGTATGTTAATTCATTTTTAAAGATGTGTGTGTTTGAGTAGAACTAAACTGACGCGCGGGTTTAGCCGTACAGTCAAGGCGCCGATTCGCAGATCGCGCGGCTGCTCCCGCCGGGGGTTTCGAGTCCTCACTCGGGCGCGCGCGCACACGCGTGTGCGTGTTTGTCCTTTTAGAGTAAGTTATTACAAATAGTATGTAAGACTAGACAACGATAGCAGTTTGGTCCCGTAGGACTTTACACACAATTAGAACTAAACAGAGAAATTATTCCGTTGAAATTCAGTTCACTAGTTTTATGCAGCAATTTCAATGCCATAACTGCTCTCAGTTTCGTTTTAAACCGTTAATACAGATCACCTTTAAAAATGAACTAAGATAACCTGTATATACCAGCTTAAGATCTTTGAATCTTAAACTTTCACAGATTCATAACTCTCTAGTCAGTAGCTGATGACGGCGTAACATTTAAAAACCGGTTCTTCCAATAATAAAAATATTTTAGAACTCTACACATTAATTAGCAGCGTATCAAATATTCTACCAAGAACCACCGGAACAGTCAGTCAATGTAACTCAATGTAAGTCACATGCGGTCGCAAATGTCGGGAAATACCCGAATGTGGATGACAACTGTTGTACATGTGTACAAGACAGAAGATGTCGTTTGTCGACGCGTGTGCAGCGGATGGGCCCAAGGGTCGCAACTGATCATCCCAACCCACGTTAAGTATTCACGTCGCGTGGACACAGTTCCAGTCTTGCGGTTAGTAGGCCGTACTACCTTTCTCCCATTACGTTAGATGATTGTGTGTTTACTTGGAAATAAGATTTATTATTTTACTTATGGGTCTTGAAAACCCTACCGTTGTACAGGCAACGAGATACGTCTACTGGTGACGTCACATGTCTAACATTTGTCGCCTCATGTGTCTGCCAAATTACTTTTTCAGATTTTCGTAAAGCTAAGGGACCAACTGCTGAGGTGTTCGGTCCCTAGACTTACAAACTACTTAAACATCTACATAAATACTCTGCAAGTCACATTGAAGTGCACGGCAAAGGGTTCATCGAACCGCGTTTATATTTTTCTATAGTTTAATTATCTAATGGCTCGCGGGAAAAAAGGAACACTTTTTTTGTTTGTTTTCTATTGGATTTATTTTATTATGATCGTGTTTCCCTAGGTGGGTACTAACAAAATCTGTTCGCATTCGAAAGAAAAAGTTGGTGAAAGAAATTTTACAATTAGATCTCGTCGCAACGAATAATGCCTTTCTTTTAATGATTTCGACCCCAACTCGTGCATCATTTCCTGCTCTGTACTTTCTCTAAATAGTCTCTCAATACCACTTGGTGGGGATCCCACAATGCACAGCAATAATCCAAAACAGGGCACACAAGTTTTGTGTAGGCAGTTTCTTTAGTAGAACTGTTGCATTTGCCAAGTGTTCTGCCAACGAAACGTAGTCTTTGGTTCGCTTTCCTTACAATATTTTCTGTGTCTTCTTTCCAATTTGTTTTTAATTGTTACTCCTAGTTATTTAGTTGAATCTATGGCCTGAAGTTTCCACTGATTTATCGTGTAAATCAAGTTTAACGGGCTTCTTTTAGTGGTCATATGACTGACTACACGCTTATTAAGGGCCAACGCCATTTTTGCACCATGTAGATATCTTTTCTAAATCATTTTGCATTTGCTTTTTATCTTCTGGTGACTTGACTAACCAAACAATCTAAGAAAGCTACTCAGATTGTCTCCTAATCGTTTGCAAAAATAACAGCAGGGGCCCTATAACACTTCCCCGGGGAACGGCAGATATCATTCGATGACTTTCCATCGATGACAACGTACTGTGTCCTTTTTGACAGGAATCACGAATCCAGTCGCGCGCGCCCACACACACACACACACACACACACACACACACACACACACACACACGAGGGAGGACTCTAACCTAGGATGGGCAGCCGCCACACAACCCGTGACAAGGCGCCTTCGAGCCGCGGCTATTCCCGCGCGGCTAAATATCTTGTCAGCTACGTCGCTTTGGAGGTTTTTAGATGTTAATAAGAAGCGCCCTGTATAGTAGTTTACATGTATGTTATTGTTTTATTCAGCCATTTGTCTACTTTACGTCCGGTTTTCAAACATGATAATTCCGTAACACGAATGGTTGATCAGGCCTAGCACAAAAAACCATCTCAGGACGAGGATACGAATTTTGAAAGTACATCGTGTTCATTACAAAATCTCACTGACGCAGGTAACTTTGTCTCTTATACATCACCAGATTCGAAAGAAGAGGTTTGTCAGAGGAAGTGAAGTTCTGTGCTTAGTCTTGCGACGTTCCCTTTCGTAATTTTGAGAGTAAGTCTTTCCGTAAAATACGGCCTCTTTCTTGTTTCAGCTTTCACTGGTATTTCTTTAGCACTTACGTGACGCTCCCACGCTGACTAAACGGATCTGTAACAATGGATCTGTAACAATTACGCTTTTCCCTCCCCCCCCCTCTCTCTCTCTCTCTCTCTCTCTCTCTCTCTCTCTCTCTCTCTCTCTCTCTCTCTCTCTCTCTCTCTCTCTCTTTCTCTCTCTCTACCACCTCTTTTTAATCAGCACTGGAGAGAGTCCTACACTGACTGACTCTACCAAAGGATCTGAGATACCGTCGTTAGATATTCCCTTTTTGCGTGCGATATTCTTAGTGGATGACTTAACATTTCCGTACTGTTACATCAATGTATCTCTAGCAATCTTTTATCTGCCTCACAACAGGATTTATGTAACAGATCACTACCCCCCCCCCCCAACGGTATCTCAGGTTGTGTGAGTCCAGTGATTGATGGATGCCTAAACAAAGCCCGTTTATTTTAGACTATATAGCGTCTTCGGTCCTGGAGACTGGAAGCGTAAGCAAACTGTTTACACAGCAGTGGATATGTACACGTCAGTTGTCTCGGAAGGAAGGAAGGAAGGAAGGAAGGAAGGAAGGAAGGAAGATTAACGATTCGTCAACAACGAGTGAAGACAATACACTAACCCAAAAACTATTCCTGAAGCACTACGACTGTTATAACAATACTTTCACGTTCCTATTACGTGCATGTAATGTTACACAACACAAAAAAGGATGACTTAATTTGCTTTTTACGAACCTAATATTAAGTCAAAATAGGTTCATATCGAGTTAACAGCAGCATAGTTGGTATAGATACACAGAAGTGGTTAATTATGGACTGTTCTGTCATAATGCTGTAATAATACTACCACCACCACCTCCGATCACCGTTCTTCTAGACTAGGTCGTACTCAGTTATTTTAAGGAAATTTTTAGACAACCGTATCCAAGAAGTCCATAAAGCTTTTGCGGGTATTCAATTTTTATTCCTTGTTTTAGTTTAAATTGAAGGAAATGTGGCATGAAAACAGCGAAGGAGGTGCGAAACAGCAGATAGTAACATAATGTACTCTTAAGGACATACAGTTATGCAGTGAGACTAAGGATGCATCTCATTTTCTGCCTCTCACTTTACGGCGTTGGGGCAGAGAACAGCAGAAACCCGATACGTTTCTTCACGCCCTACGTCAAGTTTTCTGTTGCTACAGACTTCGTACCACACACACTTTGCTGACAGGAGTAGCAAAAGTCATGCTGAAGGCTTTCTTCCAGGAAAATCTGTCAGTTTAAAGCCCATATTTTCGAGCTGTGAAACTTACGTCTACGCGCGCAACCGTGTCAACAAGTGCTTGTTTTGAAAACATTGGTTATTTGCTTGGTAAACAGACAATGTATCTACGCACACGCTGTGTGGTTTTCGGGCGAAACACTTGGAAACTCTATGGCAATAAATATACATTGCGGAAGTTTTGTGAAGTTACATATTTAATGACGAAATTGAGGCTAACAACCATACTACGACAATTAATTGGAAAGATACATGTTTGAATTAAACAAAAGCTAGTTTTCCACAATAACGTTCCAAGTTTCTTCTCAGGTAATTTACGACACTTCAGTGCCGAAAATTCAATTCAGAATTAGTCAAGTCGATTGTACACTTCACCATATAACCTGTACATATAACTTACTTCATTGTCATTGTCTCCCTTCGCCAAGTGTGGTATCCACAATTGTCCCTTACTTTAACACGCATTGAATTGCATACGTGGAATGCAAAGTCAGGCTGACTCCAGAACTCTCTGCTGAAAACACATATAACCAGTATTTATCTCAGTTTCTGCACTGTTTTTTTTTCTTTTTTTTTCCTTCAGTAACAATTGTGGAAATAACGGTTCCGAGAAATTTTTGTCGTAAAACATCTCCGAAAACGAGTGCTTCTAGGGAGTGTCATCACAAGCTTGTAATATGTGCTCATCACGTTCCACCGAACACAGATAAGTTTACAAGCGGTGTAGTATCGCACTGAAAAATGTTGCTTTTGTGCATTATCCTTTAGGCATTTACGAGGAAAAAACTGATAACGAGTCACTCCCGAAACCATTTTAATATCTGACTGCCATAAGTTATAAAAAGGAAATTAAAATAGCACAGAGTTCATATTCTGGCGGTATGTAGAGGCGCTGTGTTTTGGAAAGTCATATGATCGGATAATGAGGTACGCGGATCGACTTGCTCCCATGACCGGCAGCATTTGTTAAATGCCAGAAAGGATCCATCAACGGGGAAGAAAAGCTCTGAAAATGAAGATATGTAACATTTTAATTAGGTAACGTCGAGTCAGATACGGAAATAACCGAAGCAATTCAAATTTGACAAAACATCTACTGTACGGAAACCTGCAGACAGACAGCCATTTGTATAACTTAAGCATAGCCTTTCTGATTTGGATATCTCGGGCAGATTGTTCTAAGAACGCATTATCGGATGCGGTTGTATTTTATAAACTTATTTGTCTTAGTGTAAAAAACATAAGTTGCCAGCACTGTCTAACACAAGAGATTTACATACAATAGAACATTTCTAACATTACGTAACCAGCCGATAAGGGGGTCCTGCTTGCTAAAGAGTTTACAATTTTAGGGATTTTTCTTTTTCAGTTAGTCTGTGGCCACTTTGGACACTGGCACTTTCTTGCCAACCACACTGGTTTTGCATATACGAGGAAAATAGTACCTGATTGGGAATAAAAATTAGTAAATACTGCAAAATCTGTAACTTTTAATGAAAATAATATATATTAAACTACTACTCCAATCAGTCACAGTGCAAATTTAAACGTTTGTTATAACGAATGACGAGTTTTATTCCAGTCATATTCATCCGCCGCCATTTAATGAGGATACATAGTCTCTCAGTCTTTCAGGTCACCATCACTTTCGACTTTTCCTTCGGCCAAAAAGTCAAAATTTCATCAATTGTAAACACCCCTCCCCCACCCAAATTACGTTGAGTTAGGACACCAGCGCCGAACAGACGATGCGTCGATAACTTTGCGTCCCGACATCTCTTTCAACTGAAGACGAGTATTAATTGGTCGCATGGTTCTTGGGTGGAGAAAATTTATTACAATTGGAGGCTTTTTTTAAGATCATCAACATTAAAGTTCACAATACGTTCAATATGAGCGACACGTAAGATTGCACATAGGAAGCAAACATCTGAGAGCGTCAGATCCTATCCGGTGATTACTGTTCTCACTAGCGCTTCACACGGCCCTTACAAGTACCTTTTTCCGGACGCCGCTCTTATTTTGTGCTGTTGATCTACCATCGCACATCGACACGGAACCCGTCCTCTACTATTTTCTGGGTCTCGGGAACGAACCGAGCGTGATGATTTTTCGCCGCGGTGGAGTAGCCGAGCGGTCTAAAGCGTCTCGCTCCGGAGCGCGCGGTTGCTCGCCGTGGAGGTTCAAGTCCTCCCTGGGGCATGGGTGTGTGTGTGTGTGTGTGTGTGTGTGTGTGTGTGTGTGTGTCCGTAGGTTAGTTTACCTAGGTTTAAGTAGTTTGTAAGCTACGGACTGATGACCACGCAGTTTGGTCCGGTAGATTTACTAACATTTGAACATGTTTGATGATTTTTCACTCTACCATCGTTTTACGAGTCCGTATTGATTCCTACAGGGAAGAATTTCGGCCTCCAGACATATTGCATTACACAAGCATAAAACCTGTACCAATATTCCACAACAGACTGGCGTCAAATCTATAGACCTGGAGTTTTGCACTTATGTCCGAAGAATCTTCAGTGGTTCCACCGCTCACTTGAGTAAGGTCGATAGTATCAAATAGGAGTACGCTCGCAAAAACAGCGTCGTAGTGAGAAAACATTGTTTTCTATGGAATCCTTGTGCCGAACAGCAAATCAGGTGAAATTGCTTCAATTATTTGCAAAGAAACCGATAACCAGCGGAACATTAGCAAACAACCGAGAATGCGGAACGAGCACGTTCAAATGCCTACTGCAAGCCCTCGTCTACTGTTTCTGGAGAAACTAGCGACACCAACTCTGGTGTTAGCCAAGCTGTATATATGAATACGCGGAATTAATTATTCCCACCTTCAATGAGTATGACATAGATAAGTGACAGATTTATGTGACACAGCGGGAAATGACCGCGTGGTCTAAGGCGTCATGCTACAAACTGGGCGGCCGTTGCCTCCGAAGGTTCCAGTCCTCCCTCATGCACGCATGTATTTACTGTCCACAGTGTAAATTAGTTTAAGCAGTTAGTAAGTCTAGGGACTGATGCTTATAGCAGTTTGGTCCAACAGGTTAACAGATTAACGTGACAGTGAAAAATCGCTGCAGTACGACCGAAGTTCATCCTAGTAACGACTTCCCCAATATGTATGGCTTTAAACACAGCTCAGAATAATTAGAAGATCAAGAGAGAGGTCATACGAAATATACACAGGACAAGGTATTTTATTTAGATATTTTTTACAATTGTAATTTGTGAGAGATACAGTACGATATTTTGCTGTCTCGACTCTTCACTTTAGGTTTACATGGCGTTCACTAAGAACAAGGCACCATGGGGCTAATATATCTAATCAGCAGCGCCAAAAACCTTCCTGCTTGAAGTTCTTACAAAAGCGCAAAACACACAAATACAGCAGTACCACACAACCTGAATGTGGTTATACTAGTCCTCAACATACAGATACGGGATTTCAATGAAGTAGTTAAAGTGGGAGAGAAGAATGTGCACACCTCACTAAAGCCACGTTATCACATTACAAATCACTTCCACATTCACGCAGTTCAATGTCAAGAGCCACAATAATTACATTTTCAAATGATGATTATGGTATGTCAATATCATGCCCTGGCTTTCGCCAAGTACATTGCAACACAGACTTTAACGTAGGTGCAACAAATTGATTGTAAATCACAGAGTGAAGTTTCACGATGAAAGAAGTAGCATGTACCTTCAGTTGTGGTTTGGCACATTGTTTTATTACAAAATCGGTAACCCTTCTAATAGCGAGTTTATATTGCCGAAAGAATTACACATCAAGGGGTCGGATTTTTTTCTTCGGTGGCGAGATCTTCAGAGTAACTTTTTTTTTTTTTTTTTAAATCTTGCATCTGGAAGAGTACGATCTGTATGACCCATCCAGGAATCACAAAATAGGCTCTTTTCATTTGTTACACGTTCGCCAAGGACCAAAGTCAGAAAACGCTTTATGTTATCTCTAGTCATTTTTCCACTTTTGGCTTGCCTCCACATGAATATTTCGTGGACAGGTTCTTTCATTTTTTTTATAACACATTTGGAACGAATGCGCCTTGTGTGTATTGAAAACAGATGCACAACTTGTCTCCTTGACTGCCTGCCATTGATAAAACCACATCAATCGTGTAACTGTGGGTACAGACTCCAACACACTGTAGTTTTCGCTCGTGTGTAGGACAGTGTTGATGTTGAAGACATTTCTTCCTGGAATTGACTCTGGTCACTGTTCCAAACATTACCTTTATCCACACCCTCCTCTGTTATAAACATGTTCACTTCCTCCACAAACTGCTGTGCCTTCTGACGTATGTTACCGTCTTCTATGTGACAAATGTAATAATACGCCTGTATGAAATTCCATATTCAGCCTTGAGATTGTCGATACAGGAAATGGACGGTTTGAAATCGACAAATCCAACCATTTTAGCCACTTCTAGTGCCCACGTCTGGAGATGGAAGCTGTAGATACATACCCACTTGTACTATCAAATTACGGTATTACAAACTTTTTACAGTTTGTAATTGTGACAGTCTGTTTCCTTTAAAACAGGCACCGGCTACCCGTTTCCTGGACACACAACTTCGAATTATGTGCAATTTGATTTACTTTTAATGCACTTACAGCGCCTCATTAGCTGCTATAGGATTGTGTAGTCCTCATAAATGTTCTCTAGTACGCTGTCATCAATATCTTTTAATACATTGGATTTCCTCTTTTTGGGTGGAGATGGTACGTACTCACTGTGACTTTACTGTTCCTGTTGCTCTGGAGAAAAATATCGTGTACTGCTTGAAGAGCCCCCTTAAGGTTCAGGTTCCTCCTGTCCTTCAAATTCTGTATATCCATAGTAACGACGTGCACGAATGTATCGTTGCCATTATATTTCTGAATTATTATATGATGTATCCGCGAACACTATATTCCACTATTTCCATATTCAGTACGTCGCAACGTGGTCCATAATATTTAGATTAAATGCGAAGGATTAAATCTGTTCATCATATCACTGCACTGCACACAGTAACTCACTTGTGAACACTCCAAGAGAGAAATACGTACTGCAGCTGTACCACTCACGCAACTGGAGCACTGGTTAGTGCAGCTACACTTTGCCACCATGTAGTGGCGCTAGCAAGGAAGTGCAGCATTTTAAATGGAAATGACTCACCACTTTTGTTTATGATTTGTTATTCAAAGCATGGTTTTGCGCGGTACCGAGCGTTCGAGGTACCTTGTGAGAAGTCTGCCTTGTAATGAGTCTCAAATGACCATGATGTCGACGGGGCGTTGAGCTCCAATCTTCCTTCCATTCGAGTATGAAATATACTAATTTTTCCACTGCACATGTCCGAGTTCGCAATAAAGTAAATATGCAGGGCATTTGAGTGAAGTTTTTCTTAGTATTATTGAAAAGTTACGTATTTGGAAACAACTGATACGAATCTTGACTTTCGCTGAGTGTTTGATAACCAGTGACGGAAGCTGCCATCTTGTTTAAGATTACTGTTTGTTTCTGAGCACTGTATCCGTTCTACTGCCAATACCATCGATTTAGGTGGTGTTGCTACTGCCCGTGCTACTGAAACCGGTCGAACCGTTAACAACTCTCTTAATTCTGTAGGCGGCCTATTAAGGTTACCGTGCGAAGTAGCACGGTGGCTAAGATACTGCACTCCGTTTCGGAAGGAGCGGCTAACCAGATTGGTATTTCCGTGGTTTCAAAACGTTGTTTAACACAAATACCGTGATGATTCGTTTGGAAAAGTCGTCCCGTAACTAACATACGGCGCATTCTCCTGATTTCTTAGTAGACGTTAAAAATTATCAAAAATGTTCAAATGTTTATAATCCCATGGGATCAAACTACGTTAGTCATTAGTCCCTAGTCTTACAAACTATTTAAACTAAGTTAAACTAACCTAAGGACAACACACACATCCATGCCCGAGGAAGGGTTCGAACCCCCGACGCTGGAGGCCGCGCGATCCGTAATGTGGCGCTCCAGACCGCTCGGCTATTCCCGCGGGACTAAAAATTATGCTTACCCCTGCATTGACGTTATGCTGGCAACAGTACAAACTTATTTTCTTCACGTAATAACTATGAAAAATAAGATGGACACCTATAGTCCAATTATAGATCATCACAGTTCTCTTCTGTGATTCATCCGATACTTTGCAGTTGGAATGCAAGTTTGGAGGACTGTGTGTTGTATTTAAGTATTTTTGGAACAATGGCATATTCTGAAGACATGAATAAAACTTATGTAGACAGTTGGGGGGTTAGAATTTACTTTTGCCAGTTTCACTTACAGCGTATGTAAGCTCTGAAGTCGTTTGACACAGTAGTCGGTCTGCCATTGGTGTCTAGTACTTTGGGTCTAACGTATGCAGATCACAGCTCGCATGATTTGCATAGTGCGGAGAAATTAATCACCGAAAGGGCAGGCGCCATGCGTAAATGATAGCCCGAGTATTTCCGTCTGATCAGCTTTAGTATATGCTAGCAGGAATTGCGACTGGTACCCTCGTAAGTATGGCCACACAACCAAACATTGTAAAATTGGTACTATACACAGTTTTTTTTTCTTTTTCCCCTTTATAAAGACAAGGAGTGTCGTGTATGGACTCTCAAGTCCGCCCTGCTACATTTTATACTTTTCGTATTACAGTGTATAACCGTATCGTATAGTGAGCAGTGGAGTGGCCGAGCACATTGAGGCGCTAAGCTACGATGCGCAAGGCCGTTCCCCGTCGGGAGTTCGAATCCCCTCTCGGGCATGGAAATTTGTGCAGTCTTTTATATAATCTAGTTTATAAGTAGTTTGTAAGTTTAGGGACTGATGACCCCGTAGTTAAGTCCTATAAGCTCTACAAACATTTGAACATTTTGTAGTGAGCAATGCGTACCAGCGCTTGGTACCTGATTTGGATGCAGAAAGCATAAACGACATCTGTTCCAAAGTGACTGACAGCTGTAGTTTGCATCACGCGTATCGAGGATGGGTGAACATGACAGAAGATCGCTATTAGTTCAGATTGGGAACGACCCGGGGTTGGGGACTTTGGCATGTTTAAGAACGGATGATTCTGATGTAATACACTCTGTACACTAACGCTAACCAGCATTGTTCACTAGGAAAATGTCGTAGAAGGTACAGTTTACTTTCTAGTATGACGTAACTTTTCAGTTGTTTGCCAGGGTTAGTGTTACAATGCTGAATGAACCAAATAAAAATCGCAGTTTAAAAGTCATTTCAGTTCATCCCATTGCGTCAACACATTAACACTATCCCAACAGAGAATACCTCAAGCAACATGTCTGGCTACTTTGTGGACACACAAAATAATCTCCACCACAATAACAATTTTCCCTAGTTTCGCAGTCTGGCATTCTGTTAGGCCTACTCTTAAATTCAGTCAATTTTTATTAAAATTATTCAGTTTTATACCTACGGACAAATTGTCCGTATCATAAGGCATATCAGTGACATATTTCCGGTGGAAACAAATGAGACGTAAAAATGTCTGAGTGATCTTCAGGGCCTCTATGATTTTGTCTGCTACTCTGCTACTGGTCACCTTTGTTTTTGTAACGCCGATATTATACAATCAATGTTACTGCAACCTCTTAGTACTACATCTACATATATACTACTCAATCCGCCGCGCAGGAGTAGCTGAGCGGTCTGCAGCGCCACGTTAAGGATCGCGCGGCCTCCTGCGGAGTTGGTTCGAATTCTCCCTCAGGCATGAATGTGTGTTGTCCTTAGGTTAGTTTAACTTAATTCAAGTAGTTGGTAAGTCTAGGGACTGATGACCAACGTAGTTTGGTCCCACAGAATTACAAACATGTGAACTACGCAATCCAGCCAAAGGTGCGTGACGGAGGGTACCTAGGACCACTACTAGTTACTTGCTTTCCTGTTCCACTCCCATACAGAAGGGGGGGGGGGGGGGACGAATGCTTTGATGCATCTGTACGAGCCCTAGAATCTTCCTGCAGTCCGCTTCAAGTTTCGGCCCTCTAAATTTCTTCAACAGCGTTTCTTCGAGAGAACGTCTCCGTCCCTCCAGCAACTGTTACAGGACGATGATAGGTAAGTCTTTCCTGTCTTGTTTTTATAGGACTTCCATCCAATAATGATTATTTTATGTGAGAATAGCGGATGTTACTTCTGAATAGATTGTTCTACATGGACCAAAGGATTTTTATTCTTTTTTCCCCAAATCAAATGTTTGTAAAGCTATAGACCCAAACTACAGTGGACATCAATCCGTAGACTTACAAACGACTTTCACTTGTGCTACGGACAAGATAACACTATGCACGAGGGAGGACTAACCTCCGACGGGGAGCAGACGCGCACTCCCCATCAATGGGCCTTGGTGCGCACGGCTATTACCGCATGGCCTTTTTTGAGGGGAGTGGGAGGGGGTATGTAAAGAAGGGAAAGTGATGGGGTAAAAACGAACGTAATGGCACCACCTTCATTGCTTCTTCATATCCGCTTCAGGGTACTGAACGAGGTATTCTGACAAATAAGATAATAAAGTATCAATGACAGACGAAGACTCAGCCTTACGTATACTAGCACGCATCAAAAACTGTTTCCATCCTTTGTACCGTTTGTGAGGTATTAGAGACGACCACAATAAACATTTTGCATAACCTGACTTATGTTAACGGTGGTTATGGAGAAAAATAGAGAAGTGTTGGACAGTTGGACCATGCATAAATGTCTCGATACTTGCAACTACGCACGGTGCATTTAACCAAACAATGCCCGAAAACTAAAATATTAGTGAAGACAAATATTTGAGTGGAAAAGGGTTTATTTGGAAATAGTACCACTGTTACAGTGATCCTTAACAGTGTGCCCATCACTAGCACATTATTGCTAAACAGGAAACAAAACCTCACCTAAAAATGGAGCCCTCGAGAATTTCCATTCAGGAAATCATCTTTATTTACAAAAGACGTGTGCGGTGTCAAAGTGAGCCTACTACAGATCCTAATTTGAAACAGACACATTCAGAAGTTAGTTTCTTGGAGGGGAATATGTTTGGTTGGAGAGACAAACACAGTTACTCTGTGTTGGAGAATAGAGTTTCTGCTGCAGAGATGCCTGTGAATGGCCGTAGAAAACCAGTCGGTGTTAGTGTTGCTTTCGAGACGCCAGTTGGTAAAGGATAGCAGGCAGCGCTTAAGCGTCCCTTTAGGGCCGGGTGCAAACGCCGCAAAGCTTTGGAGCCGCTGGGATTATGTCCTAAGCTGACGCGGCGGGCCGACAGCCCCCCCCCTTTTAGAGAACGGTTTCTGAGAGGGTAGCGACACCACATCAAAGGAAACACCGCACAGCACAGTAGTCGGAGAACAAGCGCTAACACAACACAGGTAACAGCGCAGCTACGCGAACCGTTAATTTATTGACAATCTTGTTACCTAAACAGCGGAACAGGTATACAAAACGCGGTTCGTCTACACCACAGTTTTAGCAGTCTATACGACAATACAAACTAACTTGTGTGCTATTACTCTTCTCCTGTGCGCCAAACGGGAGGTCCTCGATGCTCTTAACACAATGGCGGTTTCTACAGCTTCGATCTTTCATACCCTAAAACTGGAAAACTGCACAGATCACACGAATATTCAAGTAATGCAACAGCAATACTTCACTAAATTACAAGCCTGTGGCATTTACGTCTATTTGCAGCAGGGGTTTGGAACATATATTGTGTTCCTACATTGCGAAATAACCCTAAATCAGCGGCGTATTGACACATAGTCAACATTGATTTAGGAAATCTCGGTCTTCTGACACAACTAGCTCTTTACTCTCACCAAATGATGAATGCTGTTGACAAGAGATCTCAAATTGGTTCCGTATTTTTACATTTCGAGAAGGCCTTTAACACTGTACCTCACAAGCGGCTTTTAACCTAATTACGAGCTAATGGAATATTGTCTCAGGTTTGTGATTTCCTGTCACTGGGTACAGTTCATAGCAACAGATGAAAACGCGTCGATTAAAAGTGCCGTGATATCTGACTTTCCCCAGGGTAGGTGTTACAGGGAATCTCCAGTTCCTGGCAGATATAAACGATTTGTGAGAAAATCTGAAGCTGTCTTAGGTTGGCTGCAGATGTCGTTTACCATCTACTGAAGTCACTAGAAGATGAAATCCAAGTACAGAACGATTTAGGTGAGGTACCTGTATCCTGCGAAAATTAGCAATCGACGGTAAATAATGAGAATTGTGATGTTACTCACTTGGAATCGGTTAAACTTCAGTTATAAGATACAGCAATGAAATATGAAGGCAGTAAATTCAACTAAATACCTATGAATTTAACACTGTACCTCACAAGCGGCTTTTAACCTAATTACGAGCTAATGGAATATTGTCTCAGGTTTGGCGATTTCCTGTCACTGGGTACAGTTCATAGCAACAGATGAAAACGCGTCGATTAAAAGTGCCGTGATATCTGACTTTCCCCAGGGTAGGTGTTACAGGGAATCTCCAGTTCCTGGCAGATATAAACGATTTGTGAGAAAATCTGAAGCTGTCTTAGGTTGGCTGCAGATGTCGTTTACCATCTACTGAAGTCACTAGAAGATGAAATCCAAGTACAGAACGATTTAGGTGAGGTACCTGTATCCTGCGAAAATTAGCAATCGACGGTAAATAATGAGAATTGTGATGTTACTCACTTGGAATCGGTTAAACTTCAGTTATAAGATACAGCAATGAAATATGAAGGCAGTAAATTCAACTAAATACCTATGAATTTAACACTGTACCTCACAAGCGGCTTTTAACCTAATTACGAGCTAATGGAATATTGTCTCAGGTTTGGCGACTTCCTGTCACTGGGTACAGTTCATAGCAACAGATGAAAACGCGTCGATTAAAAGTGCCGTGATATCTGACTTTCCCCAGGGTAGGTGTTACAGGGAATCTCCAGTTCCTGGCAGATATAAACGATTTGTGAGAAAATCTGAAGCTGTCTTAGGTTGGCTGCAGATGTCGTTTACCATCTACTGAAGTCACTAGAAGATGAAATCCAAGTACAGAACGATTTAGGTGAGGTACCTGTATCCTGCGAAAATTAGCAATCGACGGTAAATAATGAGAATTGTGATGTTACTCACTTGGAATCGGTTAAACTTCAGTTATAAGATACAGCAATGAAATATGAAGGCAGTAAATTCAACTAAATACCTATGAATTTAACACTGTACCTCACAAGCGGCTTTTAACCTAATTACGAGCTAATGGAATATTGTCTCAGGTTTGGCGATTTCCTGTCACTGGGTACAGTTCATAGCAACAGATGAAAACGCGTCGATTAAAAGTGCCGTGATATCTGACTTTCCCCAGGGTAGGTGTTACAGGGAATCTCCAGTTCCTGGCAGATATAAACGATTTGTGAGAAAATCTGAAGCTGTCTTAGGTTGGCTGCAGATGTCGTTTACCATCTACTGAAGTCACTAGAAGATGAAATCCAAGTACAGAACGATTTAGGTGAGGTACCTGTATCCTGCGAAAATTAGCAATCGACGGTAAATAATGAGAATTGTGATGTTACTCACTTGGAATCGGTTAAACTTCAGTTATAAGATACAGCAATGAAATATGAAGGCAGTAAATTCAACTAAATACCTATGAATTTAACACTGTACCTCACAAGCGGCTTTTAACCTAATTACGAGCTAATGGAATATTGTCTCAGGTTTGGCGATTTCCTGTCACTGGGTACAGTTCATAGCAACAGATGAAAACGCGTCGATTAAAAGTGCCGTGATATCTGACTTTCCCCAGGGTAGGTGTTACAGGGAATCTCCAGTTCCTGGCAGATATAAACGATTTGTGAGAAAATCTGAAGCTGTCTTAGGTTGGCTGCAGATGTCGTTTACCATCTACTGAAGTCACTAGAAGATGAAATCCAAGTACAGAACGATTTAGGTGAGGTACCTGTATCCTGCGAAAATTAGCAATCGACGGTAAATAATGAGAATTGTGATGTTACTCACTTGGAATCGGTTAAACTTCAGTTATAAGATACAGCAATGAAATATGAAGGCAGTAAATTCAACTAAATACCTATGAATTTAACACTGTACCTCACAAGCGGCTTTTAACCTAATTACGAGCTAATGGAATATTGTCTCAGGTTTGGCGATTTCCTGTCACTGGGTACAGTTCATAGCAACAGATGAAAACGCGTCGATTAAAAGTGCCGTGATATCTGACTTTCCCCAGGGTAGGTGTTACAGGGAATCTCCAGTTCCTGGCAGATATAAACGATTTGTGAGAAAATCTGAAGCTGTCTTAGGTTGGCTGCAGATGTCGTTTACCATCTACTGAAGTCACTAGAAGATGAAATCCAAGTACAGAACGATTTAGGTGAGGTACCTGTATCCTGCGAAAATTAGCAATCGACGGTAAATAATGAGAATTGTGATGTTACTCACTTGGAATCGGTTAAACTTCAGTTATAAGATACAGCAATGAAATATGAAGGCAGTAAATTCAACTAAATACCTATGAATTTAACACTGTACCTCACAAGCGGCTTTTAACCTAATTACGAGCTAATGGAATATTGTCTCAGGTTTGGCGATTTCCTGTCACTGGGTACAGTTCATAGCAACAGATGAAAACGCGTCGATTAAAAGTGCCGTGATATCTGACTTTCCCCAGGGTAGGTGTTACAGGGAATCTCCAGTTCCTGGCAGATATAAACGATTTGTGAGAAAATCTGAAGCTGTCTTAGGTTGGCTGCAGATGTCGTTTACCATCTACTGAAGTCACTAGAAGATGAAATCCAAGTACAGAACGATTTAGGTGAGGTACCTGTATCCTGCGAAAATTAGCAATCGACGGTAAATAATGAGAATTGTGATGTTACTCACTTGGAATCGGTTAAACTTCAGTTATAAGATACAGCAATGAAATATGAAGGCAGTAAATTCAACTAAATACCTATGAATTTAACACTGTACCTCACAAGCGGCTTTTAACCTAATTACGAGCTAATGGAATATTGTCTCAGGTTTGGCGACTTCCTGTCACTGGGTACAGTTCATAGCAACAGATGAAAACGCGTCGATTAAAAGTGCCGTGATATCTGACTTTCCCCAGGGTAGGTGTTACAGGGAATCTCCAGTTCCTGGCAGATATAAACGATTTGTGAGAAAATCTGAAGCTGTCTTAGGTTGGCTGCAGATGTCGTTTACCATCTACTGAAGTCACTAGAAGATGAAATCCAAGTACAGAACGATTTAGGTGAGGTACCTGTATCCTGCGAAAATTAGCAATCGACGGTAAATAATGAGAATTGTGATGTTACTCACTTGGAATCGGTTAAACTTCAGTTATAAGATACAGCAATGAAATATGAAGGCAGTAAATTCAACTAAATACCTATGAATTTAACACTGTACCTCACAAGCGGCTTTTAACCTAATTACGAGCTAATGGAATATTGTCTCAGGTTTGGCGATTTCCTGTCACTGGGTACAGTTCATAGCAACAGATGAAAACGCGTCGATTAAAAGTGCCGTGATATCTGACTTTCCCCAGGGTAGGTGTTACAGGGAATCTCCAGTTCCTGGCAGATATAAACGATTTGTGAGAAAATCTGAAGCTGTCTTAGGTTGGCTGCAGATGTCGTTTACCATCTACTGAAGTCACTAGAAGATGAAATCCAAGTACAGAACGATTTAGGTGAGGTACCTGTATCCTGCGAAAATTAGCAATCGACGGTAAATAATGAGAATTGTGATGTTACTCACTTGGAATCGGTTAAACTTCAGTTATAAGATACAGCAATGAAATATGAAGGCAGTAAATTCAACTAAATACCTATGAATTTAACACTGTACCTCACAAGCGGCTTTTAACCTAATTACGAGCTAATGGAATATTGTCTCAGGTTTGGCGATTTCCTGTCACTGGGTACAGTTCATAGCAACAGATGAAAACGCGTCGATTAAAAGTGCCGTGATATCTGACTTTCCCCAGGGTAGGTGTTACAGGGAATCTCCAGTTCCTGGCAGATATAAACGATTTGTGAGAAAATCTGAAGCTGTCTTAGGTTGGCTGCAGATGTCGTTTACCATCTACTGAAGTCACTAGAAGATGAAATCCAAGTACAGAACGATTTAGGTGAGGTACCTGTATCCTGCGAAAATTAGCAATCGACGGTAAATAATGAGAATTGTGATGTTACTCACTTGGAATCGGTTAAACTTCAGTTATAAGATACAGCAATGAAATATGAAGGCAGTAAATTCAACTAAATACCTATGAATTTAACACTGTACCTCACAAGCGGCTTTTAACCTAATTACGAGCTAATGGAATATTGTCTCAGGTTTGGCGACTTCCTGTCACTGGGTACAGTTCATAGCAACAGATGAAAACGCGTCGATTAAAAGTGCCGTGATATCTGACTTTCCCCAGGGTAGGTGTTACAGGGAATCTCCAGTTCCTGGCAGATATAAACGATTTGTGAGAAAATCTGAAGCTGTCTTAGGTTGGCTGCAGATGTCGTTTACCATCTACTGAAGTCACTAGAAGATGAAATCCAAGTACAGAACGATTTAGGTGAGGTACCTGTATCCTGCGAAAATTAGCAATCGACGGTAAATAATGAGAATTGTGATGTTACTCACTTGGAATCGGTTAAACTTCAGTTATAAGATACAGCAATGAAATATGAAGGCAGTAAATTCAACTAAATACCTATGAATTTAACACTGTACCTCACAAGCGGCTTTTAACCTAATTACGAGCTAATGGAATATTGTCTCAGGTTTGGCGATTTCCTGTCACTGGGTACAGTTCATAGCAACAGATGAAAACGCGTCGATTAAAAGTGCCGTGATATCTGACTTTCCCCAGGGTAGGTGTTACAGGGAATCTCCAGTTCCTGGCAGATATAAACGATTTGTGAGAAAATCTGAAGCTGTCTTAGGTTGGCTGCAGATGTCGTTTACCATCTACTGAAGTCACTAGAAGATGAAATCCAAGTACAGAACGATTTAGGTGAGGTACCTGTATCCTGCGAAAATTAGCAATCGACGGTAAATAATGAGAATTGTGATGTTACTCACTTGGAATCGGTTAAACTTCAGTTATAAGATACAGCAATGAAATATGAAGGCAGTAAATTCAACTAAATACCTATGAATTTAACACTGTACCTCACAAGCGGCTTTTAACCTAATTACGAGCTAATGGAATATTGTCTCAGGTTTGGCGATTTCCTGTCACTGGGTACAGTTCATAGCAACAGATGAAAACGCGTCGATTAAAAGTGCCGTGATATCTGACTTTCCCCAGGGTAGGTGTTACAGGGAATCTCCAGTTCCTGGCAGATATAAACGATTTGTGAGAAAATCTGAAGCTGTCTTAGGTTGGCTGCAGATGTCGTTTACCATCTACTGAAGTCACTAGAAGATGAAATCCAAGTACAGAACGATTTAGGTGAGGTACCTGTATCCTGCGAAAATTAGCAATCGACGGTAAATAATGAGAATTGTGATGTTACTCACTTGGAATCGGTTAAACTTCAGTTATAAGATACAGCAATGAAATATGAAGGCAGTAAATTCAACTAAATACCTATGAATTTAACACTGTACCTCACAAGCGGCTTTTAACCTAATTACGAGCTAATGGAATATTGTCTCAGGTTTGGCGATTTCCTGTCACTGGGTACAGTTCATAGCAACAGATGAAAACGCGTCGATTAAAAGTGCCGTGATATCTGACTTTCCCCAGGGTAGGTGTTACAGGGAATCTCCAGTTCCTGGCAGATATAAACGATTTGTGAGAAAATCTGAAGCTGTCTTAGGTTGGCTGCAGATGTCGTTTACCATCTACTGAAGTCACTAGAAGATGAAATCCAAGTACAGAACGATTTAGGTGAGGTACCTGTATCCTGCGAAAATTAGCAATCGACGGTAAATAATGAGAATTGTGATGTTACTCACTTGGAATCGGTTAAACTTCAGTTATAAGATACAGCAATGAAATATGAAGGCAGTAAATTCAACTAAATACCTATGAATTTAACACTGTACCTCACAAGCGGCTTTTAACCTAATTACGAGCTAATGGAATATTGTCTCAGGTTTGGCGATTTCCTGTCACTGGGTACAGTTCATAGCAACAGATGAAAACGCGTCGATTAAAAGTGCCGTGATATCTGACTTTCCCCAGGGTAGGTGTTACAGGGAATCTCCAGTTCCTGGCAGATATAAACGATTTGTGAGAAAATCTGAAGCTGTCTTAGGTTGGCTGCAGATGTCGTTTACCATCTACTGAAGTCACTAGAAGATGAAATCCAAGTACAGAACGATTTAGGTGAGGTACCTGTATCCTGCGAAAATTAGCAATCGACGGTAAATAATGAGAATTGTGATGTTACTCACTTGGAATCGGTTAAACTTCAGTTATAAGATACAGCAATGAAATATGAAGGCAGTAAATTCAACTAAATACCTATGAATTTAACACTGTACCTCACAAGCGGCTTTTAACCTAATTACGAGCTAATGGAATATTGTCTCAGGTTTGGCGACTTCCTGTCACTGGGTACAGTTCATAGCAACAGATGAAAACGCGTCGATTAAAAGTGCCGTGATATCTGACTTTCCCCAGGGTAGGTGTTACAGGGAATCTCCAGTTCCTGGCAGATATAAACGATTTGTGAGAAAATCTGAAGCTGTCTTAGGTTGGCTGCAGATGTCGTTTACCATCTACTGAAGTCACTAGAAGATGAAATCCAAGTACAGAACGATTTAGGTGAGGTACCTGTATCCTGCGAAAATTAGCAATCGACGGTAAATAATGAGAATTGTGATGTTACTCACTTGGAATCGGTTAAACTTCAGTTATAAGATACAGCAATGAAATATGAAGGCAGTAAATTCAACTAAATACCTATGAATTTAACACTGTACCTCACAAGCGGCTTTTAACCTAATTACGAGCTAATGGAATATTGTCTCAGGTTTGGCGACTTCCTGTCACTGGGTACAGTTCATAGCAACAGATGAAAACGCGTCGATTAAAAGTGCCGTGATATCTGACTTTCCCCAGGGTAGGTGTTACAGGGAATCTCCAGTTCCTGGCAGATATAAACGATTTGTGAGAAAATCTGAAGCTGTCTTAGGTTGGCTGCAGATGTCGTTTACCATCTACTGAAGTCACTAGAAGATGAAATCCAAGTACAGAACGATTTAGGTGAGGTACCTGTATCCTGCGAAAATTAGCAATCGACGGTAAATAATGAGAATTGTGATGTTACTCACTTGGAATCGGTTAAACTTCAGTTATAAGATACAGCAATGAAATATGAAGGCAGTAAATTCAACTAAATACCTATGAATTACTATTACGACAGAAATAGGAAAGAACACACAAGAATAGCCAAAGACCATTTTATTGACAGAGTAACACCTAGAAGCTGCAACAAAACAACAAAGACTGCTTACACTATCTCGTCCGTCCTCTTCAGGAGTATTACTGCTAAGTTTGTGGTAATTATTAGACAGGATTAGTGGAGTCATCCGAAGAGTACAAAGAGGGGAAGCTCGTTTTGTATTATCGCGATGTACGGGAGTGTCTCCCACGGATATGATTCAGCAATTGGAGTGGGAATTATTGCAACTATGACGTCTTTTGTTGCAGCGGGATCCACTAACGAAATTGTTAACTTTCTCCTAATTCGAGAATGTTTTCCATTTCAATCTATACATGGAGTATGATGATCATCATAAATCAGAGCTTGAAAGGAGATACTTAGGCGTTCTTTCTTCTCGCGCGCATTTCCGGCATGAAAATTTAGATAATTTGTGTATAAGTGGTACGATGCATCGTCTGTCAGATACTTTAATGTAATTTACTGAGTAAGCATGTAGATAGAGACGATAAAATCCCGTACCATTCACGAATGAAATGTGTATATTCACCTGCTAACATGTCTGTTGAAGTTGTTAGTCCGCCGGCTTGGTGAGTGTTTCAGTTTGGAAATGGTAGTGATGGTTGAACAGTAAGGATGTGTCAGCCACCGGTAAACGGTGTCAGTCACGCGCTAGGAATGCGACACACAGTACTTCATTTGCGCAGTAATTCTCGAACGCGTTGGAGCTTTCGCAGCAGCACAGGAAACCATCCGCAGCGATAGCGGAAGTCGTAGCCTCGAGGCCTTGCTAAATGAGAGAGCCCAGTTGACACGGCGAAAGGTAACTAGTACCGGGTCCGTCAAAGGTGCACTTCTCTGCCCAGATTCGGCGTATCGGCATGCGATTGTTACGCTAACGCGCAATAAAATTTCCAGTCCTGTCTGACGCTTACGCTGTTGTGAATAATCAAAATTCTTCCCCCCTGGAGAGCTTTCGACTTGGCCAGTTTTCTCTCGCCGGCTTCAGCGCTCGCGCCAGCTGCAGTTTTCCACTCTCCATCCGCTACGGTTTGCTGGCTTTATTTTCCAGCCCACCCGACAAAGCGTTTCGTTCAAACAGCGTTTCTGCCGGTGCTTCGCTGAAATCTTTTATATAAAAAAGCTTTCCTGCCGTAGTACTCTAAGTGTTTCTTGTGTGCCACTCCTCTCCCCCCCCCCCCCTTTTTTCATATATTTTGTAACACTGAGGATACCTAGGACGTTGCAATTTTTTAGCACCGACGCAGTTAACCACAGTTCAGATGATACAGGAACGCGTTGTTTTCAGTCGAACGTCTGCTTTATGCAGCTCTGTGCCTGTAAGCGCTGCAAGTCTATCTCTCTAACTACTGCAGTCCAACCTGCTTCCTATGATCCTATAGTGTTCCCCTCTGCAATTTTTAACACCTACACTTCCCTCTAATACCAAATTACCATTCTTTGGCGTCTATTAAACGACCCCAAGAGGGAGTACTGATCCAGAAATTGTTCAGTATTATAAAAATTATGCAATACTAAGTTATTAAAAAGTCCAGAAGCATGTGTATCATGTCTGAGATCAGTACCTCTGATAATAAAATTAAAAATATTTGGAATGTTATTGAAAGGGAAACAGGGCAACCAAAAACAAAGGAAGACTTTACCATAAAACTGAATGGTAGGTGTACTAAAAATAGAAATGGGAAATCTTTTCAATAATCATTTTCTAAATCTTGTGGAGAAATAGAATCTCGATGTTCCTTAGAAGAGGCCAGGCAACTGATAGGAGGGGGCCATATCTACACAGTTTGATACAATTTTAATTCCACCAACCTCTCCCCTAGAAAATCAGTAAAATAATAAACTCACCGAAAAGTAAAAGCTCTTACGGAATTGATGGCATTTCCATCCGGGTACTTAAAGCTTGTTCCTCACAGATAAGTAGGATTCTCAGTCATTTATGTAATAGCTCTCTGAAGCAAGGTGTTTTCCCTGATAGACTGAAATATGCCATTGTCAAACCATTGCATTAAAAAGGGGATATATCAGGTGTTAACAATTACCCCCAGTGTCCCTTGTGATAGCATTATCGAAAATTTTTGAGAAAATGTATTCAACAGTAGCCTCCCATATTCGTAAAAAGTACTAACCAAATGTCAGTTTGGTTTTCAGAAAGGCTTTTGAACAGAAAATGCTATATATGCCTTCACCGATCAAATATTAAATGCTCTGAATAACCGGGCATCACCCACGGGTTATTTTCTTATCTTTCAAAGGACTTTGTGTAAATCATGAAATTCTTCTATATAAGCTTAATCATTATGGTTTGACTAGAGCAGTGCACAAATGGTTTAATTCATACTTAACTGGAAGTATGGAGAAAGTTGAAATAAGTGGATCATTTAATGTTAACAAATCAGCCGATTCCTCAAACTGGGGTTCGGTCTTAGGTCCTTTACTGTTCTTGATATACATAAATGACTTGACATTCTACATTGGTGGAGATGCAAAGTTAGTTCTTTTTGCTGATGGAACAAATTTAGTAATAACATCCAAAAAAACGGGAACTAAGTGTTGTAATCGTAAATGTTTTTCACAAAATTATTAAGTGATTCTCTGCAAACGGACTCTCATTAAACGTTGATAAAATACAGTATATACTGTGCTGCACAGTAAATGGCGCAACTTCCGTAATAAAATGTCCAAATGTTTGTTAAGCTTATGGGACTTAACTACTCAGTAATAAATATAGACTTTAAACAGAAGTCTATAACTAAAGTAGAATTTTCAAAATTTTTTAGGTGTGTGCATTGATGAGAGATTAAACTGGAAGCAACACATTGATGTTCTGCTGAAACGTTTAAGTTCAGCTACGTACGCTGTTAGGGTTATTGAAAATTTTGGCGATAAGAATCTCAGTAAATTAGCTAACTACGCCTATTTTCATTCACTGTTTTCGTATGGAATCATATTCTGTGGTAATTCATCATTGAGTAAAGACGTATTCATTGCACAAAAGCGGGTAATCAGAATTTCTGCAGGCCATCCACGGTCATCCTGCAGACCTCTACTTAAGGATTCAGGTATCCTCATAATAACTACACAGTATATATATTCACTTACGAAATTTGTTGTTAATAATCCACCCCAGTTCAAAAGTAATAGTGTGCACAGCTATAACACCAGAAGAAAGGACGATCTTCACTATGTAGGGCTAAATCTGAGTTTGGCACAGAAAGGAGTAAATTATGCTGGCACAAAAGTCTTTGTTCACCTACCAAGCAACATCAGAAGCATGACAGCAACCTAGCATTTAAAAATAAAAGATCTACATCTACATGGGATACTCTGCAAATCACATTTAAGTGCCTGGCAGAGGGTTCATCGAACCACAATTATACTATTTATCTCCCATTCCATTCTCGAATAGCGCGCGGGAAGAAAGAACAACTGAATCTCTCTGTTCGAGCTCTGATTTCTCTTATTTTATTCTGATGATCATTTCTACCTATGTAAGTGGGAGTCAACAATATATTTTCGCATTCGGAGGAGAATGTTGGCGATCGGAGTTTCGCAAGTAAACCACGCCTCAGCGATAAGCGCCGTTGTTGTAATGATTCCCATCCCAGATAATGTATCATTTCCGTAACGCTGTCTCCCCTGTATCGTGACAATACGAAACGAGCTGCCCTTCTTTGGACTCTTTCGATGTCCTCCGTCAAACCCACCTGATAAGGATCCCACACTGGGCTGCAATACTCCAAAAATGGACGGACAAGCGCAGTGTATGCAGTTTCTTTAGTAGTTCTGTTGCATCTTTTAAGGGTTCTGCCAATAAAACGCAGTCTCTGGTTCGCCTTTTCCACGACATTGTCTACGTGTTCTTTCCAATTTAAGACTGAAGTAATAGTAATTCCTAGGTATTTTGTGGAGTTTACGGCCTTCACTTTTGATTGATTTATCTTGTAAACAAAGTTTAACGGATTTCTTTTCGTACTCATGTGGACGACTTCACACTTCTCATTATTTAGTGTCAATTGCCAATTTTTACACCATACTGATATCTTATTCAGATCGTTCTGCAGTTGGTTTTGATCTTCAGATGATTTTACTAGACGGTAAATGACGGCGTCATCTGCAAACAACCTAAGAGAGCTACTTAGATTTTCCCCTAAATCGTTTATGTAAATAAGGAATAGCAGAGGACCAATAACACTACCTTGTGGAACGCCCGATATCACCTCTGTTTTAGTCGATGCCTTACCATCGATTACTACGAACTGTGTCCTCTCTGACAAGAAATCCCCTAATCAATTGCAAATTTGGGGCGATATACCATAACCACGCAATTTGATTAAAAGCCGTTTGTGAGGTACGGTGTCAAAAGCTTTCTGGAAATCAAGAAATACGGAATCGATCTGCGAACCTTTGTCGATAGCACCCATCACTTCGTGTGAATATAGAGCTCGTTGTGTTTCGCATGAACGATATTTTCTAAATCCGTGTTGACCTTGGGTCAATAGATCGTTCTGTTCGAGATAATTCATAATATTTGAATACAGGATATGTTCCAAAACCCTGCTGCAAATTGATGTCAATGAAATAGGCCTGTAGTTTAGTGGGTTACTCCTACTGCCTTTCTTGAATATAGGTGTGACCTGTGCAACTTTCCAATCTTTTGGTACAGATCCTTCTATGAGAGAGCGGTTGTATATGACTGCTAAGTAAGGAGCTATCGCTTCAGCATAATCAGATAGAAATCTAATGGGTATACAATCCGGACCAGAAGACTTGTTCTTATTAAGTGATTTTAGTTGCTGCACTACTCCGATGATATCTACTTCTATGTTACTCATTACGGCATCTGTTCGTAATTCGAAATCTGAAATATTGGTTTCGTTTTCTTTGGTGAATGAGTTTCTAAAAGCTAAGTTTAGTAACTCTGCTTTAGTAGCGCTGTCATCGGCAGGATCGCCATTACTATCACGTAGTGAAGGTATTGTTTGTGACTTTCCCCGAATATATTTAACATATGACCAAAATCTCTTTGGGTTTTCAGTCAAATTACGAGAAAGTGTTTCGTTGTGATAAATGTTGAAGGCATCTCGCATTGAAATCCTCGCTAAATTTCGAGCTTCTGAGTACAATCGCAAATCCTGGGGATTTCGTGTTCGTTTAAATTTAGTATGCCTTTTCCTTTGCTTTTGTAACAGTGTCCTAAACTGTTTTGTGTACCAAGGGGGATCGCCTCCTTTTATTAATTTATTAGGTATAAAACTTTCAATTGCTGTCGATACCACTTCTTTGAATTTGAGCCACATCTGGTCTAGGAAGCTGTCTTTCAAGAAGCAATGTATTTTGTTTCTATCTGCTTTCCTGAACAAATATACTTTGCGTTTATTTTTGGTAACTTTGGGACTTTCAATATTCAATTTCGCTACTACAGCTCTGTGTTCACTAATACCTGTATCCGTTTTGATGCTCGTTATGAGCTCAGGATTATTTGTTGCTAAGAGATCAAGTGTGTTTTCACATCCATTTACAATTCTAGTTGGCTCATGAACTAATTGTTCAAAGTAATTTTCAGAGAATGCGTTGAGTACCATTTCGGACGATGTTTTATGCCTACCTGCTGATTTGTAAATATAATTTCGCCAACAGATCGAGGGTCAATTAAAATCACCACCTACTATTATCGTGTGAGTCGGGTACGTTTTTGTAATTAGACTCAGGTTTTCTTTGAACCTTTCTGCTATTGTATCGTCAGAGTCGGGAGGCCGGTAAAAGGAACCGATTATTAACTTCTTACGATTTTCGGGTACAACCTCTACCCATAATAGCTCGCACGAACTATCAACTTCAACTTCGCTACATGAAATACTACTTTTGACAGCGACAAACACGCCCCCACCTATTTTGTTTAATCTATCCTTTCTGAACACCGATAGATCTTTTGAAAATACTTCTTCTGAACTTATTTCCGGCTTGAGCCAACTTTCGCTGCCTATAATGATGTGTGTTTCGGTGCTTTTTATTAACGCTTGCAGTTCTGGAACTTTCCCGACACAGCTACGACAATTTACAACTGTTATACCGATAGTTTCCGGATCTACATTTCTCCTGTGATCCACCTGAACCCTTTGAGATTGCCCATTTTCTATTTCCCCGAAGCTTTTTATCCTATAAAACCGCCCAGTCCACGCCACACAGCCCCCGTTACCCGTGAAGCCGCTTTGTGAATGACAAAACTCTTACTCACTGGATGAGTTTTAGATATAAAGTAGTAAATAAAAAAATGTGTAATGTAATACTTTGTGTAATTTAACGTTTTGTACAGACACCCTTCATTTATTTCTTCTCCCTGATCATCAGGTCCTTCTACAACGTTTCTTTTGTTACTGTTACTACTTGGTCGATATACATAATAGAAGAAGAAGAAAGAAAGAAAGAAAGAAGAAGAAGAAGAAGAAGAAGAAGAAAAAAGAAAAGAAATAAAAGAAATAAAAGAAAAAATTACGGAATAGGCGACAATCTTGTATCACTATTTCTACGCGAAGTTTGATATATGATTTGCTTCAAAATAATACTGATTACCTATTACGTATGGGGGCGCAGCCTGTATTTCCCAACAGCCCTTAACATCACTACCAAATTGTCCACTTTCGTATAAATCATTTAGCAAGAAAATTCACTCCACGCAAACAAACAACGAGAATATGCAGTATTCATACAGTAACCACGTACACGTCTTCAAGGAGTTAGACACCAAATACATTTCCGCTACGTCTAGATATTCACCGGGAAAATTTATCGTAATAGTAAATAGCTACTTAAAAAATGATGTAAACATTTGAAACGCTAGAACAAAGAAAAAAAAAAACTTATTCGTAACTTATTCACCCTGCGGATTGTAGTGTTCAAATGTTTGTAAATCTTATGGGACTTCGGGGGTCATCAGTCCCTAAACTTACAAACTACTTATGAACCAGCTTATACTAAAAACGGCACAAACACCGTGCCCGAGAGGAGATTCGAGCCCCCGACAGCGAACGACCTCGCGCATCGCAGGGTAGCGCCTCAATGCGCTCGGCCGCTCCACCGCGGCGATTGTAGTGCTGCCTTTGCCTGTGTTCTCTCCATCTCTCGCCTACCGAAAACGTCTGCTAGATGACTGCGGAACGAAGAGACTGGAATACATCACCCGCTGCTCCTGCAACACCAGGTCAATTTACGCTATCTATGGAAGCAGCAGAAATACTTTAATGCGGCCACGGATTATCGTTACTTGCTCAGCTAGAATTCGATTCTAAAATTTAGCATGGACAGCCAATCCACAAGCAAAAATAACGTGAAGTGAGTAATCTAACAAAAATAAGCAGTTAACACCTGTAGTTATTCTCGCTCGCACTATTTTTTAAATCACCGCGCACACCCCGACACAGCCACACACGCTAACAACACCGTTACTCTTATTAGCGAAATTAACTTACCAAGTAACACTTTGCATTTTAAGATGAATTGAGAAAACTTTTAGATTTGTTAGAAAATCCGCCTGATGCAAGACACCTTGTTTTATTTTTATCGTCCAGACAAGACACTGCGTGTCATCTTCTGTGGGTTTTTCTTATCACAAGATTTTTATTTTGGAAGATGATTGCCGGCTTTACTTATCCATAAAATTGTTTCAATTCAGACTCTGCTGCAAAGATAGCCCTGTTATTACAATGACGACGTAAATAATTTTTTAAAAGAGATGCACTTTTTTCGTGACGTCTGGAGGGGGGAGCGGCGGCGAACGGACTCTCCCTTGCCCCGGGCATGGGCGACTATGTAAGTATGTGACTTGTTATTGAGAGAAGAAGGGAACAACAATTTACAGTTCTCCAAGTCTGAAGTTCCAACTATTGGCTTCGTGGAACCTTTGCAGAATCCAGATTTGTAAGTCCATACACGTACCACTTACGTGTAGAAGAGAAAGGATATCAAGAGAAATCCTTTACAGATTTTACGGGCATTTACAGTAAACGAACATTTAAGGGACAGTTGAGCGTGATATTACTAATAAAATTAATCTGTTCTTTATCTTCTTTACGTTGGTGCACTTACGGTATAATCGTTCGTATCAGCTGCAAAGAGATACTGTAAAGAACGAGACCTTTAACCATGTCGTCAAACAATCTTTGAATAAGGAGTGTCTTCCCTGACAACAGTTCTTTAGTATCTTAAGATGTAAAGCGGTACTAACATCGGTCTAATATATACAGAAGGTGTTTCGCAAAGTTACTCTTAAGAACAAAATGTAACACGAACTAGAAAAATATCTTGTAAACAGAGAGAGAGAGAGAGAGAGAGAGAGAGAGAGAGAGAGCATTCGAACCTCGGGGGGGGGGGGGGGGCGAGTAACCGCGCGCTCCGTAGCAAGGTGCTTTAGAAGGCTCTGCACAACATAGTTTTTGCAACAAGTGCGTGTTATTTAGAGATTATATATGGCATTTTTTTCTGGTTTTGATAAGTACCACCTCCATTCCGGGACACTTTTAACATTTTGCATACCTCCGGAGCGTGCTTTACTTTTAAATCTGACACGCCGACTAGATGTTGACAGGAATCGAGTTGTGGAAAATAATGCAAGAGTTGGAATGAGAGGACACGTCTGGGGAAAGGCGCGCCACTTTCTCTTTCGCTTTCTTGGCAAGGCCGGCGGTTCACACGCAGCGCGCTGCTTCGCCTTCCGCGCCAAAAAGAGTACGCAACCTGACTGGCTTATCTTTACCTGCTGTTTGCGGAAAAACATTTTGTAAGCAAGACATCTCCTAAATATTAAATCCTTAGATTTTCTAACTACACTTACTAATTTTTCACAAATGAGAAATGGTGTGCTGTGCGTCCCAGTGTTACGGTAAGCAAGCCAAGAACACAAGTTTAAAGTTTGTGTAAGTACAGGACCAAACAGCGGAGATCATCGCTCCCTAGACTTACACACTACTTATACTGAGGGTAACACACACACCCATACCCAAAGGACTAACCTCAAGAGGGAGCGACTGCGCAATTCCTGACATTTCATCTGAGGCACGAGATTATGACTACAGTTCATACGGACATATACCCTGCTCCAAATGGTGAACGCATTTAATGTACATTGTTTTTTTTTATTTTTATCATTATTCA
Source organism: Locusta migratoria (assembly GCA_026315105.1). Lineage (NCBI taxonomy): Eukaryota > Metazoa > Arthropoda > Insecta > Orthoptera > Acrididae > Locusta > Locusta migratoria. The sequence continues at coordinate 37,464,056 of CM048755.1, forward strand.
ATTCAATTACATATTTACACATGGCGGTTTTGGAAGCCTTTGTTGCCTATTAGTGGTAAGGTCAAGGCTCCACAATTCAGGGATAACGCCCTTCAACTCATCGTTGAACCGTTTCATCAGTATTTCAGGGAAGAAGTTTAGGGACAACAACTCCTGGGTCCGTCATGTAGGCTTCGTGAACGATTTCATCAATTATGCCACTATTACACGCCTGGATTGGCCTTCACGTTCCATCGATATGAACCAACTGAATATGCTAGGGATAAATTGGAAAGAGGTTTGTGACCACGTCATCGCCAAGCACGAACCCTACGTACGTTAAACTGGACTAAGACCAGCACTGGTCAAATGAACTCGTGGGCACTATAATACGTAAAGGTGAAGCTTGCATTCATGCGAGGCAGTAATGCAACTCTAGAATAAGGTTGCTACACAACAGGATTACATGAAGAAATGTGACTTTAGATTCTATTTGAATAAAAAAGAAGTGATTAGTTTTGTTTTTCTTTGTCAATAAATCAGAATATGTATAACTTAATAAATACTAACTCACCACAGTACAGGATACCACAGAGCTTTTATTTGGTAGCCGGTGCAAAACTTATTTTTAAGTGTGTGCTACTTTTAGAATTCACGATAGATGTGTGACTATTCCACCATCAACTATAATTTATGAAATCTTAGAAAAATAGTTTTGTCTCAATGCCCCTTAATGTTCCCTAACGAGGACGACAGCGTCAATGATGCGACTAAGCAGTTCATCTAGCGGAAACATCTTTAGTTTGTACGCCTCACGCTTGCTGCACCCCATAACAAATATCTATGACGTGAAGTCTGGCCTGCTTCGTGACTAGTTAATCGTGCTACCGAGACGAAACCAACTATTAGGCTAAGTGAGGCTGAGATCTGTTTATTTACAAAATATTGGAAGAGCGTCGTCATGCTGTAAAAAAAGTGTGGTCCGCTTGGCCGAAGTAGCTTGTTCAACAAACTAATTCTGCCCCGTTATACGCTCTCCTAATGACAGAGCCCATTTAAATGTTACCGATCATGCTGTACGAAACATTGATAGAGATACCTGTCTGGAATATTATTTAAATGCAGAAATGTATCTCGAGTAAAGAGACTGAAAGCAATTACTTTGGTTCGGCTGGTACAAAAAGAGGGTAACATCCGTGTGTGCCACAAGCGCTGTTTTATCGCGGGAACTGATCGGTATATGTCAGATGTAAAAGGATTTTGCTTCGAATGAGCATTCCTCCCATATCCCTGATTATCAATTATTCCTTCTAAGATATCCTGTCCACCTTATGGAAAGGTTTGCGTCATAGAGCCTCTAGCCGATACTTCGGGAAGATCTTCAGATAATGGGTATTAAATAGTTAAGTGTCATTCCGTTATGAGCTGATTAATAACCAACGATAGTATGTGTGGACTGTGTTTGCATTACTTCGTTACTTTGTTGGCGGAGTTCGGTGCAACCGATGGCGGAGTTCGGTATTTATTAATTTCAGACAGATACCAAGATTAATTATACATCTTAAACATTGAATTAAAATTTGTGTTGCGACCGGGAATCGAACCCGAACCTACATGCTTACTAGGCAGACGTCTTACCACTACACCACCGCATCACTAGCGATTAAGGCGCTTCGGAATAGTCTAAGCACTATTTCCTTCTGGATCACAGAAGCTGAATTAAAGTTTGTGACGTGAAGGAAATCGTGCTTAGACTATTCCGAGGCGCCGTAATTGTATTTACATTGATACGAAGATTATTTACAATAATTTTGCATTAACTTTAAGCGTCAGTTTTGGCCCACGTTACCACTGATGTATGATTAAACTGAGCAATCACAACACTTTCATCCTCAGATCTGGCCTTTAAGTAGAGCTGGAAGTCGTCGGCAGAAATATGCGATTTACAGGAAGGAAGGAAACCAAAGACAGCCTACTACTGACTTATGGCACTCCTGGGAGAAAAGGATGATTTTTCATACCCGCAGACAACTCTTTACTGCCTGTTTTGGAGTAGTATTGTTAAAATATCTACCTGGAGATTCACTTACACTGGTTTCCTAACGACGCATTAACACAGCTGAATCGCCTTTTACAACGTAGTTCCGCTAACTAGCTACATCACGCTAATAGGTGTAACGAAAACCAAGACTGATTACTCAAAAATCAGAGTGTCCCCCCACCTCCCAATGGTACGGGCCTGCCTTTTATAACTTCCTACCGAGATTATATGGTGCTTCACGCAGCTGTAATTAGAAAAGACTATTCGCTGCACATCATCTCGCGTCGCCTTCGCCAGTGTGCGGACAGTGCAAATTACAATACACACATGGACTCAGTGGGTGTTAACTTTCAACGCTTCAGTTATGTGTGTTACGTGCAAGCGTGGGGATCCTGTCTACGAGATTACACACTTGGTGATAATCTATATTGTGTCACCAAGGTAGCAAGGTCATGGCAGTTCTGTGGTTAATTCCAGACATGTGTGATGTCGATTTTAGTTGGCCAGTGGAGTAAGCGAACAATTAATCTGAATAATGTCACCAAAATATTTGTGTTAGCTTACTGCGCATTGCCTTTGATCTGTCAGAAAGTTTGCCCATTGCTGACTTCGTTCTAACAACTTCAACAGTGATTAAGTAATTCAATACGAATACATTAGAAAGTAATGTTGTGGACCTTATTAGTGGTCATACACGATGTTGCTGCTGACTACTATTTTAATGCGTAATTTGTGAGCGGTTCTTTAACATAGCATCCTGACAAAAAAGCTTTTAAGTAAAAAATGTTGGTGTGTTTCGAGAGACAGCTTTGAAGTGATGTAAAATCCATTGGATCTATTTGAAATTCCTGGCGTTTGCAGCCATCATATTCAGTATCAAGAAATTCTCCTTAGAGCAGTTGAGAACGCAGGAGTATGTAGATAACAAGATGGTGTAAGGTACCGATAACAGGTTGCAGTTTTCTGCTGTGATTGGCCAGTAACTTTGGAGGCTACGCACCAAAACGCCATTCTTCTATAATTAAAATTATCTAATCTATTCATCAATTTTACTTGTTCAAAAATGTTCAAATGTTTGTAGAGCTTCTGGGACTTAACTACGGGGTCATCAGTCCCTAAACTTATAAACTATCTTATACTAAAGACTGCACAAACATCCATGCCCCAGGGGGGGGGGGGATTCGAACCCCCGACGACAGCGGCCGTGCAGATCGTGACTGGCGTGCCGCAGACTGCTCAGCTACTGCGGCCGGCAATTTGTGTTTCATAATATCTCAATAGCTATTTGTAGTTCTTTTACGTCATATCACTTGACATAATGAAAATGGACAGAACGTAAACGAAACGCTTCGACCACGTTTGACACCCAATAAGCATATGGATGTGTATCGCGCTGCCTATTTAGGTCAGGTTCACCAGTCATGGTGGACAGGCTGGATGTCTGGGGCGGTTAGCTATGTACGTAGATAATTATGCGTGAACAATAGGTATTATGTTCTAAAGAAAATGTTGGCGTGCAATAATAATTTGTTAACTGTTTTGTTTTCGACGTCTACGTGTAAAGGCGGGCGGTTTTATTTTGTTATTAGTTTTATTTATTACCTTTACTTTCGTTACAACAGAAATCAGGTGATATCATCTGTGGCAATAAAGGAGGTAGTGGGGAATGGAGGGAGAATGACAAAGAGAATATTGATATTTCTGCTTCCCTTCTACCGTATATGGCCATGTCGCCAATAAAATTACATTCGTTGTGTATAGCGGAATGTGATAGCTCTTTACAAATACGTTCCAGTTACATTTAATGTGATCATCGCCTACGTTCGATGTTTCCGTTCAACGGCCACCGAGAGCAGGTTGCAGCACTACAGTGGATAGTAAATAGAAATAATGTGGGGTTGGGACGTGGTATTCAGTGTGGTAGCCATCTAAATCATATTGACGAAATGGTGCGATGTATCTGACGTCCAATATGGCACGATCATCGGGCTTTTCGCCCAAGGGTGGAAACATTTTAGAATTGGCCAAGTTTATGAACTTTTTGCGTATTCCCGTGGTTGTATTCCGTGTATAACAGTGCAGTGTTATTCTAAACTGCGTGCCGTGGATTGCCGGAAGGAAGACCGCGGAGATGTACATCGTTGAACACACGTGCGACTGTTACGTAACTGACCGCTCAGGTGAATCAGAAGACTGCTAACATTGTCTGCTCAACGACCTTTCAGCGGTCGCAGCAGGCGCCTGGTTCAGCGAGCCATGGTGATTGTTATTCATCAGCAAACAAGACTGGAATTTGTCCGCCAATACCGACCCTGGACGTCCATTGAGAGGCGACTGAAGGCGTTAATCAGACGAATCACATGTTACGCTGCATCAGACATAGCTGTCGGCGTGAAAACGTGAAACGCCTGGAACCAAACACCTTGCAGCATTCGTGTGAGGATCCAGGCCAGGAGAATGGGACGTTCAAAATTGTTCCAATGTTTCTGCTTCTGGGGTCATTAGTCCCTACGCTTACGAACTATTTAAACTGAGGACAAAACACACCACACACACACACACACACACACACACACACACACACACACGCGCACACGCACACGCACACGCACACGCACACGCACACGCACACGCACACGCACACGCACACGCACACGCACACGCACACGCACACGCACACGCACACGCACACGCACACGCACACGCACACGCACACGCACACGCACACGCACACGCACACGCACACGCCTCTGGCGCCATGGTACATACTAGCGGGACAACGCAACTGTCATGCCCCTTACGGCTTACACGAGTGGTTCGAACAGTGCCACGACGAGTTTACCGTACTCCCTGGGCACTAACCCAATCTGGGTGACGACCTTGAGCGGGCAGTATGCACCAGGGTTTCCTGACCGAGAAACCTAATGTACGTTGCTACGACAATGATGTTGGCATGGCTCTGTAGCTTTCAGATTAGCATTTACTCTCCTGCACGTCTCACGGGTTCGTGATGCTAAAGCTGGCCATCCGTGCTACTGACTCGTGGTCACGCCGCGGTGGAGTAGCCGAGCGGTCTAAAGCTCCCCGCTGCGGAGCGCGCGGTTGCTCGCCGTGGAGGTTCGAGTCCTCCCTGGGGCATGGGTGTGTGTGTGTTTGTCCTTAGTTTAGTTTACCTAGGTTTAAGTAGTTTGTAAGCTACGGACTGATGGCCACGCAATTTGGTCCGATAGATCTACGAACATTTGAATTTGAACTCGTGGTCACGCCTATGCGACCGGACGATGCAAGTGTTTTTAATTCACTACAGCGTAATCGCGCTACTCTATTCCAAACAGGAAAGAAGGAAGGAAGCTTGGAGTTTTAACGTCCCGTCGACAGCGTGGTCACTAGAGACGGAGCTTACGCTCGGAAGGTTTGAGTAAGGATGTGGAAGGAAATAGGCCGTGCCCTTTCAAAGGAACCATCCCGACATTTGCCTGGAGTGATTTAGGGAAATCACGGAAATCTGGATGGCCGGAGGTGGATTTGAACCACCATCCTTCCGAATGTTAGTTCAGTGTGTTACCACTGCGCCAGCTCGTTCGGCCCTATTCCAAACAGGAAGCGCCGATATCCGGAAGTGAGTTTTAGTATCGAGGAAGCATTTCCTGAACTACATCGAACTAAATGAACGTAGGTCATCTCGTATGATGCAAAATGCAAACTTAAAAGACAACTGGTGGTCACACTCTTCTGCAAGCTCTTGACGTTATGAAATGTGTTCAATAATAACCATTTTAACACTAAATTTCCACATAATTGCCTGAGGCGCCAATTTATGCTACTTGTACGTAAATATTGCAGTCAATTTGGGAATATTTGTGTTAAATAACTTTTATAAATATTCTTTATACAGTAACTTATGATTTTGTCACTGAACAAACAGGTGACAGCTATTTCAAACTGCAAGCTAATTGGCTATGGTAGTTTTCAACCAAACAGAAAGAGTTCGCGCGTATTTTCTACTAAGAAAAAGACTTTGTCTATTCTAGAAGGAGATTTTAAGTACAGCTATGATCATGAGAGGTCACGCAAACGCGAGTTCTGAAAAGTATTGGTAACCGCGCAGTATTGTGCAGATTTGAATATCGCGGTGTGTGGGTGTTATTTGGTGATAATAGAGTGCGGAAGTATAAAACTTCACATTTTTTGTGAGTTGTGATTGTTCAACATCTTAAATTTGTGAGGAAGTTACCGAAAACGGAACTTACATAATATTTTAGAGAATATTCGAACATGGAGTTTATATTGCGGTAACAGGTTCAAGTTATCATACGCTGGGCATCAAAAGCTTTACAATATTATTTGACGCGACTTGTGGAAGTATGTCGTGCGACTTCTTTTCTATACAGCTTTTCTCTGGTGAAGAACATTACAAATTTTCTGACAGTGGACTTCTGACGAGATATGCACCATTAGGCGAATAGAAAATTTATTAGTAAGCAGGCAGCCAGGGCTACGTGGCATGCGGTTGTACCCACTAGAAGCCAAACAGCGGGGGGCATTCTCTAAAATGTGGAACTGCGCATTATAATGAGAAATTTCTGGAGTGCCTTTTGCAACTGACGATTTACTGGTGAGTAAATTTTATTCTTTCGTGTGTGTACTTTTTGTCTTTTAAAAATGACTTGTGTAACCGGCGCGTTTTGACGCGCTGTTTCAGTACTGCATGTAACGTCCGAGGGCTTGCAAGAAACGTACAGAAGCCGATTGTATCTTCAGTCACGCCGTGTGACTAGTACCGAACGAACTCCGGCGGTGGGTAAATACAGTTAGGTTAATAATCTTACAGAAAGCGTTGGCGCTGCCCAGGGCAGACTGCCGTGAATGCAGAGAGAGGTGAGGCAGGCATTAACTACGGGTACGGGGGGGAATGTTTTATTTACAGGCTGCAGATCGACCTTACAAGGTGGTTTTTGTTCGGGGGCGCGTTATACCTCCGATGAATTGCTGCTGTTGATATAGGGCGCACATTAAAATCAAGCAGAGGCACGAACGAGAAGCTTTACAAAGCTTACAGCCCAGCAGAAGAGCGAAAAAACACCATCTTCGCACAAAACCTTTCACGGCTCACAGATTTGCCAGTGTAAGTATAAAACTTCCGCCGACATAATCCCGCAGATCAGTGGGTTTTACTGCGCTTTCGGAGTTAATCAGGACGCGCCGATGTCAGCATGCTTTTCTGTGCAAAATCCTTTACTGTCTGTACATAGCAGAAACAGGCCGTGTTCCCCACTGCAACTGTTATAAAGCACAGTGTTATCTGCCTCATAAATAGCGACCTTTCAACTCATTCGAACTATTCAAACGTTTGTAAATCTATGGGACTTCACTACTGCAATTATCAGTATCTAGTATCTTGGTGTGCACCAAAAGAAACTGTAATAGACAGTAGGCAGACGATCAAAATATCCCCACATACCAAATTTACGTTTTCACACTATAAGTAGCGTTTTTTTTTTTTAAATCCTCACAAGATTCAAAAGAGAATTTTGGTTGCAGATGACAACGCTACCACTACATAACTATGTGAAAAGGGTACCACATGACCACAGAATGTAAAATAAGGTAAAAACCAAAATAAGACTGACGAATTTTTAGGCCTAAATTTACACGTAGTACAGTAGTAAAATTAATGTATATAGTTTTAACAGCATTAAATAAATTAAAAACCCACTCATGCTAGCACAGGTGCTGAAACTAGTTTGGGTGTATAATAAAACCGTATTTTCTCGCAATAGCGAATTTCTTTTAGCGTCACTGTATAAGGTATGGATGTTCTACCACATGGTGACATGAAAATTTGTGCCGGGCCGGGACTCGAACCCGGGTTTCCTGCTTTTCGCGAGCGGTCACCTTAACCACTAGGCTACCCGAACACGACTCCAGGACCGTCACCACACAGCAATTTAACAGATGCCTAAACGAGTCAATGACGATAACAGCGTAGGTTAATGACTCGTTTTCATTCTCCCTGGTGCGGGAATACAGATTAAGCTGCGAATGCTAAGGGATGAATGCAGTTGACTCATATGTGCAGTCAGTGTGGCATATGGAAGTTTGGGTCGGTCTTTGAGTCGTGTTCGGGTCCCGGCCCGGCACAAATTTTCATATGTCACCATTTGGTAGAACATCTATACCTTATACAGTGACGCTAAACGAAATTCGATATTGCGAGAAAATATTGATAATATTATCATCACTGTAATTCGTCACCACACAGTAATGTAATAAAACAGTGTTTTGCATATCAGGGGGACATATACCCGAAATTTTTTACTGCAAACACGGCAAGAATAAGAGCTGCAAATCAAGAAAATTATGAATATTTTGTTTAACCTATTGCGAATAAATTGCGATGGAAAGAGTTTTAAACGATCTGTCTACGTCCTGGGCATTCGGTGAGCACAAAACTTCTGGCTGAACAAGATTGGGAAAGGACAACGACCGTATTTTAGTTTAGGACCCAACCCGCAATTTCCTCTTAAATCTATGTCACACGAGCTACTACCTGCTCAAAAGCGACAATGCCATGCCGTGTATCTTCCGTGTCAGCGCGGTAATGAGTAGACAAAAACTCCGGATGTGTTTATGACGTCAGTGTTCTCTAGGTTGTAAAGAGGCTCAATATTGGGGACCCTTTTACAATAAGTGTCAATTGTGGCGGTCCAAATAGGTATGGCCAGTGCCAAAGCATGACTCCATTTTTAAGGAGTGCCTAAGTACGAAGGTTGGAACTAAAATAGCGGCATCAATGCTGTGGAGACACTATGCTGATAGCACACGTTGTTGACATACCTACCTTACCTCCGAGCAAATGGACTCGCCCGTCCCACGTCACCGGCGTGCGCACAATCGAGGGAAATGCAGTCACGTGTGAGCGAGCGGTCTAACGTAACGGTGTCACTATGTTTTAGAAACAGAAACAACAGTTGGATCAGGGTTAAACGTGCCTGGGCACGCGAAAAATTGCACCATGATGGTTTCCGCTTGAATCGACGGAGATGCAGAAATGGATGCGTTACAACGCGTCTCAGACGCACTTGGAGCGCTATCAGCGCGAAGGAGAGGCTTTCTTACGGCGTATCGTAATACTGGATGAGCCATGGGCCACGTCGTACGAGCAAAAATAAACGCCAATCCAACGAATGCCATTATGGTCGCCGAGAATGTCGAAAAAGCGTCAGAGCCCCAGAATATGGAAGTTATGGCGATTCTCGTGTACGACTGATGGTGTTATCCTAACGCATTACGTCTTATTGAATCCATCATTGTTGGTGGAAACGGGACAGCGGCTGGTCAAGAGTATCAAGGAAATGAGATACCAACAGCAGTATGTATAATGAAATATTTATTGTAACCAGTTTCGGAATACATGGTAGTAATTTTAGGGTCACTTTTGGCATTTTTTTCCTCCTGTGTTTCAATTACACATATTTGTATTTCGTTGTCTTTTTTAGAATAGTACTTTGCTTCTATCAGTAATTCATTACTACATTTCTGTCAGGCGGAATATGTACCATGCACTTGACAATAATGTCCAAAATACAGTTTTTGCAGACCTATTACCTTTACTCGTCATCTTTTGTGACATTTTAGTGGGATGTTTTCTGTGACCTTATATATTTATACATTTTTATTTGACATTTTTCCGTATTTTCTTTGTGACAACGAACAAGTATGTTGCCTGTCTCCCTCCTTCGAGTATGATTCATATGTATATTTTGGGCTGACCTAGCTTTTTTAGTGTTATGTGCCTCTGCCGACAAACATGTTAATATTTTATTGCCGAAAACGACTCTTTAGTCGTTCAGTATCATTCCCGTTGTCAGCTTTGGGTTTGCAAATGTCGTTATTATACGATTATTTACTGTTGTTGTTATGGTCTTCAGTCCGGAGACTGGTTTAATGCAGCTCTCCACCCTACTCTATCCTGAGCAAGCCTTTTCATCTCCTCATAAGAACGGCAACCCATATCCACTTGAATCTGCTTACTATACGCGTCTCTTGGCCTCCCTCTGTGATTTTTACCCCACACACTTCCCTCCATTGCTAAATTTACGATTCCTCGATGTCTAAGAATGTGTCCTACCAAGCGATCCCTTCTTTTAGTTAGGGTATGCCAAAAATTCCTTTTCTCACCAATTCTGTTCAGTACCTCTTCATTAGTTATGCGATCTACCCACCTAATCTTCAGCATTCTTCTGTAGCACCACATTTCAAAAGCCTTAAAAAATTAAAATAAATAAAAAATTAAAAAATCGGAAATGAATGTTGTGGTTGACTACGCTTGTACATATTCTTTATGTGGTATTGAATAGTGGTTTCATTCCTGTACTGTAATATTTTCAGTGTGCTACCATACAATACTTTGTTTTTTATGTTTTTGCTTTAGTCACTTTATTGGGTTTGTTTAATACACAGGGACCTGAAGATGGCATAGTGGAATGCCGAAACTGGTTGTGATACAATATTTTATTATACATACGGCTGTTGGTATCTCACTTCCTTCATAACGCATTACGACCCTCCACGGCAGACCGTCAATGCACAGTATTAGTATTCGCTTTTGGAGCATCACCTGCGACCAGCGGCAAAGACTTTCTGCGTAACCCACCCATCATTTTGCGCAATGCGCGAGCGCATACAGCGCAAGCTATGGCTGCTCTGTTCGACGGCATTGGGAAGTACTGTACCATTCACCACACTCCCTGGGCGGAAATCCTTGTGACTGATTTGATTAAGAAGATGAAGGCACCACTTAGTAGCATTCGCTTCAGAACTGTTCCAGAGATTCGACAGGCAGTAGACCGCTCCATTCGCACCATGAACAGAACAGGTTCTGCTAACGGTATACTACGCCTTCCACATCGCTGGCTACGGGTTCTACACGACGCTGGTGACTACTATGAAAGACAGTAATAGGTGGAAACTTTTAATGCTTTTGTATCGTTTATGAATAAATAGTTGCCATTATTTAAGATCCAACACCGGTATTTCTGATTGGTCCTACAGGGTGTCTAGAAAAGGTCCCCCTGATTTCAAAATTAAATATCTCGAAAACAAAGATCGATAGAGGAATGCAGTAAACGGTATGTTTATTGTGAAAGCTGTAAGACGTTTATACAACAGTTTGAAATAATAGTTACAAAAGCTGCTAACAGATGGTGCTGTACGCTGTACAGCTCATATCATCATAAATAAGTGAATTAATCGAATGAAAACAATGTTTTCAAAATGTTCACCATTGGTATTACGGAGGTGGCGCAAACGAAGAATGAAATTCGCCATCACATTTCGTAATGTCTCAACTGAAATGGATTCACATGCCACAGAAATCGCCGATTCAAGCTCGTCCAGCGTGGCGGGATGCTTCGGGTAGACCATGTCTTTCACTGTGCCCCACAAAAAGTTCACAGGGAGTCAAATCCGGCGAATATGGCGGACAATCCATGCCTGCACCAGTAAATTAGGGATATTCCAAAGAAATGACTTGATTCCCGAAGTATTCCCCAAGAAAGCGAAGCACTTGTTCGGTCCGATATGGTCGGGCTCTATCTTGCATAAACCATTCAGTACCCGGTCGATCCTCTAACGCTTGCTGTGTGGCGACAAATTGTTCCAAAATTGCAACGTAACATGCACCAGTGACCATTTCTCGAATGATAATAGGGCCAATAATGCCTCTGCTGCATACTGCAGCCCACACAGTAACTTTAGGATAATACAGGGGTTTCGCTTCGCACCAATATGGCTTTTCGGAAGCCCAAAATTCCAGCTCTGCTTATTCACGTATCCATTCAGGTGGAAATGTGCTTCATCTGTAAACCAGATGCAGCCAACATCAAATCCTTCACTATCAATCATTGTGAGCATCTGATTAGCAAAGGCGACCCTTTGTTGCACAGCTCTTACGGGTACGGCCTGGTGCGTTTGAATTTTGAATGGAAACATGTGTAGGCTCTTTCTCAGTATTTTTTGCGTGCTGGAACGCTTCAAACCAGTCTCAGATGCAATTCTACGCACGGATGACATTGGATTTCGCGAAATAATTCGAGAAACTGTGGCAATATTTTCAGGCGTAACTGCAGTTTGCTTGCGGCCAATATGCCCCACTAGATCATCCGTTACGCTGCCTGTTCGTTGAAATTTTGCGAAGAGCGTACGAATGGTTTTCGCATCGGGTCCTTTTGGAACATTAAATCGTGCTTGAAAACTTCGCCTTGTTGCCGTAGGTCTCTCTTCTAACCTGTGGTACTCTAGCACCAGAAAAAACGCTTTGTTCAATGGAGTACAAGGTTTTAATTTCTGCCTTCGGTACGCTAACCTTCTTTCACGTTTCAATCGTGAAACTGATGGCTCTGGGCTTCGGATCACTATTTATACTAGGCATTACGTATTGCGATTACAGCGCCATCTGTTAGCAGCTTTTGTAACTATTATTTGAAACTGCTGTATAAACTTTTTACAGCTTTCACAATAAACATACCGTTTACTGCATTCCTCTATCGATCTTAGTTTTCGAGATATTTAATTTTGAAATCTTCCTTTTCTGGACACCCTGTATCTGCACCGGTCTGAATGAACCATTCAAGCGGAGAGCAGTGGGGGTCTACTAGTCGGCCATTAGCGCGAAAGCCGTCATTTGGGGATGAAAGAGGCGGCGTTCCCAGTGTCGGAATTGTGCCGGCGGCGGTTACAATAGCCGGGAAAGTCGCCGGCGGTACACGCCAATGAGCGTGAGATCGCGCTGGCTTTCCACGTCGCTTCGGAAACAGAAGCCGCAGCGCGGAAACCGCTGCTTTCACAGCCGCCACTTCTGTCTACACCAGCCGCCGCCAAGGAATCTTTCAATTCGCTCATCGTTACTTGTTTGAGTCGCGGAGTTATGTTAACAGGACAGTGGAAGTTGCAAAGGGTCTCCCATTTCTGTCACAGCACATCAGCCGGCCACGAAGGCCGAGGGGACTACGGCGCGCCAGTCACGGTCTGATGACCCCGTAGTTAAGTCCCATAGACTATACTAACATTTGAACTTTGAACCTACGCTCACTGGAGCACGTTATTTCATACAGGATAATCTACCTGTGCTGCTAGAACATGTGCCTTTACAAGTACGACACAGCATGTAGTTCATGCACGATGCAGCTCCTGCACATTTCTGTCGACGTTTCGTACGCTTCTCAACAACAGATTCGGTGACTGATGGATTGGTTGAGGCGAACCAATTCCATGGCCTCCACGCTCTCCTGACCTCAACCCTCTTGACTTTCATTTATGGAGGCATTTGAAAGCTCTTGTCTACGCAACCCCGGTACCAAATGCAGAGACTCTTCGTGTTCGTATTGTGGACGGCTGTGATACAATACGCCATTCTCCAGGACTGCATCAGCGATTCCATGAGACGGAGGGTGGATGCATGTATCCTCGCTAACGGAGGACATTATGAACATTTCCTGTAACAAAGTGAAGTCACGCTGGTACGTTCTGTTGCTGTGTGTCTCCACTCCATGATTAATGTGATTCGAAGAGAAGTAATAAAATGACCTCTAACATGGAAATTAAGCGTTTTCGGACACATGTCCACATAACATTTTTTTTCTATGTGTGTGTGAGGAATGTTTCCTGAAAGTTTGGCCGTACCTTTTTGTAACACACTGTATAATACCGTGCCACAGAAGGCTCTTATTTTTTGTTTATTATAAATCCATTCATGGAAAAATTGTTTATGGCAAGTGATTTCGGCTAATGTTTATCATCTTCAAGTGTAAAATTAAACAATATTGGTAGTTTATACCTGAAACTTCCTGGCAGATTAAAATTGTGTGCTGGAACCGGGACTCGAACCTGGGATACCTCAGCGGTAGAGCGCTTGTCCGCTAAAGGCAAAGGTCCCAGCTTCGAATCCCGGTTCTGGCACACAATTTTAATCTGCCAGAAAATTTCTTATCAGCGCACATTCCGGTACAGAGTGAAAGTTTCATTCTAGTTTACGTCTATTTCCAAATTGTATGAAATACAGTCAGAAGGCACTGTAAACCAGATAATCTAGGATCTGAACCATACTTCACCATTCTTGTCATTGAATGTGGCTGTTACAGTCTTACTGATTCACCCTAGAATCTCTGTCGTAATTACGAACTTTTAAAATTTCGAGTAGCATGTATATTGTTACATTACGTACAGGAAATATACTGCTGAGTAGTGACGAGTGAAATGCTTGTGTTCTAGCACGCTACATGTCGCTGTTACACGGCAGTTCACAGAACTTCAAGGCAAGTGCAAGTGTTGTTTTAATTATCTGATCCCTTAAAATTAGCATAAGCAGCTATCCGAAAGAACAGAATTATGTTAAAAGGGACTGACACTGTGGGAAAGAGACTATACTGTTCTAGAGAGTAACAATCAGTGAAAGTGATAACATCCACAATATTTGAAATGTATAAAAAACCAACCAGTACAGATGTCACAAATAACAATGTTACTTCCATTCGTTTCTCTCACGAACCATACGCTTGTAGACCAGGAAAAGAAGGAAATATTGTCGCGTTGAAACGGAAGCAGGCTTGACCTCGAAGACAGGGTTGTCAGCTGAACACTGCACTTATACAGAAAGCAGGTTTATTGCGAACTGAAACATACAAGCAGCACTGACTGCCTCTCGGGCAGAGTGCTCTGCTATTTATACACAGACAGAATGTACCAGAAAGTAGAAGAATAGTTAAAATAAGAAACATGCAGAAATTATAAGTGAACGTAAGAAACATTTAGAACATCCTGAAAATGATAAATGCAAAAAAAATGAATTTTTGCCGGTGGACGGGACTGAACCAGCGACCTTCAGCACCGCTATCTATGACGCTACCCATTGCGCCACGCCGGCAGTCAGATAACTTGGGGTCTTGCGGCAATATTAATGGTAAAGTGGCTTGCGGAGAGCAAATGTAGGACTGGGTATAATTTATTGTGTCAATTATTTTTCACTTGACAGAGGAGGAAGTCAGATAAGGACGTAGTTTGTAGTACAGTTTTGAGGAGGATTTCAGTTGTGTTGACACTGACTTGTCAACTGAATTAAGCGTGCCTCCAACGCCGAGGTCATAATCAATGCTGAGCGGGTGTCTCTTGGCCAGTGATTAGGCTGCGTCAAGTTTCATTTAATGTATGACCGACAGGGAGGACAAGTATCGCGCGAAATGCCCGTAAGAAAAGTTTCACGGGCCTGTGTTAAATAAAAAACCCTGTCTATAGTCCCGTGCAGCGTCCGGCTTACGCACTTGACAGGATTCATCGGTCGCTCCCGGACGTTAAACCGAGCGGACCTATACGCACTTTCCGGCTGCACCAGGCTTCTCGGCAGCACTATGTAACATTCTCGTTTATTTGATTTCAGATCTCTCCAGAAACATAACCGCGACTGTGGAAGAGAAGGACGCATGAATAACAACATCATTCAACATAAACATAAGCGAGTTTCTAATATTAAGACTTCTCTCTTAGGCGAACCGTTTACTGTTAAGAAATATCTTAGATTAAGTGACGGAGTAACTTCAGTGGCTAACTCAATACGGTACAGTAAGACAGAAATTATACTGAGATAAGCCATTTTTATCAGTATTGTGAAAAGTATACGGAGAAGATTATTACTGAAGTCGTTTAACTAATTCGATCAGTCTACTCTGAGCAAACGGAAATGATGTATATCTATAAATGTGAATGTCTGTTCGGTGTACGTTTATCACGTCTGAACCACAAGACGCAGAGACTTAAATATTTGTCCAGTTAGTAATTCATACCTGAGGAAGGTTTTAGGCACGGTTTTATAGCGATCTGATAGATATTTAGCAATTTGAGAACTGTAACAGGAAATGCGGAACAATAATTACTCTTTGAAAATGGTTTTATTGGTTGCATTGTTGCTTGAGGGTTGATAATGATAAAAGGGTGGAGTATATTGGGATGGAAAGTTATCGGTGTATATAAAATTCTACGTGTGTGTGTGTGTGTGTGTGTGTGTGTGTGTGTGTGTGTGTGTGTGTGTTTTAATATTTCGCTCTGCAGCGTAAACTACATAACGCAAACGAATAGTCTGTATGTAATTGTTGTCCGAAGTCTCCCGCTGGACACCATAGCAGTTCCATGCCGATAGCTATAAGAGGGTGGAAGATATGGTGGTTGAAAGTAGTCAAATTATAAAAAAATTGGGACTGAAGTTAAGCGATGACGTTAGCGACTCTATAGCAAGGAGGTTACATACAGCGAAACGTGCTACAATTTCTTCAGCTCTTTCTCTGTAAGGATAAGCATAGGAATAAGGGAATATAAGAATAAATCAATAAAGCAGTAAAAAAGAAATTTATTTTAATACATCTCTTTAAAAAATCGATTTGACGTTTCACGCATTACATCAAGTAATCGATCTGTAATATTATTACAATCATTATTGTTGAATTTCGTGATTGGATTCTTCGAAACGAGTGCATTTTTACGTGTGATTTGATCTACACTACTTACTATTCGGTCTCATAGCTTATCTATCAATCAACCAACACGCGAGCGGAGCCGCGGGTATAAGCTAGTTATTCAATGAAAATAAACGACAAAATATAGTAGTTTCCGTTCATTTGAGAACATGAATCGCCATATTCTCAAATATATTTACAGTTTGTCTAGAGGAACAATTTTGTAGCTGTTATTGGTAAATCATGCACCAGACGAGCAGGGATCACCCATACGACTGAATCTATGCAATGGCCGGAACCATCTTGGAGACGTGTTATATGAAGCTGGTTGGGTTCACGACTTTGGAGAACATTTAGAATAAAAGTTGGTGCAAAAGAAAGCGCGTCGTAATACTGGACTCAGTATTACCTTCAACGACCGTGCCGCAGTGGATACACAGGTTCCCGTAAGATAGCAGAAATTAAGCACTGTCGGGCTTGGCTAGCACTTGGATGGGTTACCGTCCGGGGCTGCCGAGTGCTGTTGGCAAGCGGGGTGCACTCAGCCGTTGAGGCCCACTGAGGAGCTACTTGATGGAGAAGTAGCGACTCCGGTCACGAAGACTGACATAACAGCGGGCAGCGGGGCGCAGACCACGCCCCCTCCATACCGCATCCGTTGACGCCTTGGGGCAGAGGATGACACGGCGGCCGGTCAGTACCCAGTGGGCCTCTTGAGGCCTGTGGGACGGAGTTTAGTTTATTGAGTTGCCTTCCCATGAAGAGAAGATCACCCTGTTGGTGACACATCGCTGTTAATAACTACTGCATCCTTAAGTGGAATGACCAAATACAGCAAATTGTACGAAACGCAGCGAGATTCATTGAAATAACCTTAATGTTAGGTTTGTAAATAAGAAACGCCTTTTTCTTATTGGTAGAAAGTACCTGTTTTATTCACAAAACGTGTATTTCTACATCTACACATTACATGTAACAAAACACTCATTCGCTTGTTCTGGAGTGTTACCCATCAGTCAAGATACTAGCAAAGTGGAAGTAATGAAACAGAAGAGATCACGGGATTGTATTTTCGGCGTGAGAGCGTCAAAGAAATGCTCAACAAACTCCGGTGAGCGACGCTACAAAAGAGGCGATATGCAACAGTGAAAATTTTACTGTTTGAATTCCGAGAAGAGTATGGCATATTTTCTGCCACGTGCATTTTCCGACATACAATGACGAGAAAGTCTGAGAAATATGCAACGGCTTTACGGAGCGTCGCTATGCCAATGCGCCATTCACGAATGTAACAGACGAGGGGAGTCTAACAGTGAATTTATTGATATCGGTGTTAGGTGCTTAATGTTACACTTTTTGAAAGAAAAGTATCGTTTAGTAATTATGCGCCGCGGAGGGCGCGCGCTTACTCTCCGTCGGAGGATCGCGTCCTCCCTCGGGCATGGGTCCTTAGGTTAGTTTAACTTAGTTTAAGTTGCTTGTAAGCCTAGAGAATGATAACCACAGTAGTGAAGTCCCATAGATTTACAAACATTTGAACATCTTTGAGCAATTATGCCAGTACATGATTTTCTGCGGCCTTATTTCCTTGGGAGGGGGGGATGTTAAAGAACGCCAAGGAATAAATATAAACAAAATTTCAGAACGAGACCTCGTTCAATGATCTTGTTTTTACAAAAATACAGTCTTTCAAAAATGTTCAAATCTTTGTAAAGCTTATGGGACTTAGCTACGGGGTCAACAGTCCCTAAACATACGAACTACTTATGAACTAGCTAAGACTAAGGACGGCACAAATATCCATGCCCGAAGGGGGATTCGAACCCCCGACCGTAGTGGCCGTGCAGACCGTGACTGGAGCGTCTCAGCCCCCTCGGCCACCGCGGCAGGCACGATACATTCGCTAGTTATTTCAAATCCAAATGATTTGAATCCATTGTCTTATCACAATTGTGTGATGACAGTGTACTGTAGGATTTTAAGAGAATTTAATCGGTTCGAGTCCACATATGGCAGGCAAGCACTGGTTTTCTCGAAAGCGAAACCGCCCGCTTTAGCGTCACCTACTTCAGCTTTATTTTATTTCGTATCTTGTAGCGAAATAAATAACGCTCACGACACCTGTCTCAGTCATACCGCAAACAAAACTTCTGGAGCAACCTGCTACTGAACTAGTTTTCGTTACGACACATGCAAATCTCCCCGCGCAAGAATTGTGAGGCCCGCGTTGGACTTTCTCCAGGTCGCGGGCTACGCGTGCCACAAGTTGATGCGCGCACTTGCTTGCTTTCCCCGCGCGCCGTTCTGCCTCACTAATTGCTGTTTTCTCTGTGGCGGTGGCGATTTCCCCTTCCTCTGGACTCTTGTTCGTGTGTCCACCCGAACGACAGCCGCCCCGCCCAGTTTTTGTTGACAGCGGGCAGACAACTGCTTGGAATGCAGCGAGGAGGTGGACCGAAGGCGATTTGTGACGCGCAAAAAGTCTGCAGCTGTCGAACCTGAAGCTGGGAACAACGTTATCTGGCACACCTCGCTCGAATTCATGGTCGTGTTTACTAACACCTGTCTCCACTTTTTGACAGAATTGTCGCAGGACTGAAATTTCAAACTGACAGACCTAAGTTTTTGAAAATAGACCATTGCATGTTTTACAACCTCCCCTGCCCCACTCTAACATTGCGTAAAATGTGTGATTGTTTTTCCATAAAAAATACTTTGAGCAGTAGTGCCGCATTCACCGATATTTAACCCTTTCATTCTCACATTATGAAATCAGCTTTGAAAAAATTAAAATTCAGTGTTTTCTGTATTAGTACAATGCAGTAAACATCGAAATATCTGTTTTAAAATTTTTGGTCGAACTATTCATTTTTATGTCATGTATTTCATCAAAAGTGTTCAAATGTCTGTAAATCTATCGGACCAAACTGCGTGGTCATCAGTCCGTAGCTTACAAACTACTTAAACCTATGTAAACTAACCTACGGACAAACACACACACCCATGCCCCAGGGAGGACTGGAACCTCCACGGCGAGCAACCGCGCGCTCCGCAGCGAGGCGCTTTAGACCGCTCGGCTACTCCACCGCGGCTGTATTTCATCCATAACACGTTTGTATGGAGGTATTTTATTACTTCGACGTTACTTTGTTGATTGTTAACACCGCCAGATCAATAATGATAGCATAATCTTCGCCACAGCACCAAAGACAAGACAATTCATTGCTGGAATAGAAGGAACCACACTCTCAGCCACGTACAGACGGCAACGCAACACAACCTCCAAGATGGACAGATTAATGCCTGAGAAGTGGCTACACGCCGTACCAAGCGGCAAAATGTCTTACTAGAAACATGTTGTTCATCAACATAAATGCAACTTTAAGGATTGATGCACAAAATACGGTATAAATCAACTTTTAATACGTTGTTGTCCAGGAAAAACGCTGGGAATGAAAGGGTTAAGACTGCACTGTGGATAACGAAACACAAATATGAAAACGTTTCCATAGGTCGAGATGATAGTGAAATTTGTTGAACAATTTATCTGCGTCTATATTGTCAGAAATATGAAGGGAAATATATAATTATAAATCCGCAAACACAAACACTCAAAGATCAAGCAAAAACATACGAAGAATTCCACCAAAACAGAAAACCAGGTTCATACCTGCCGTATACACGAGTAACACTTAGAGAAACAGAGCCATGTTAAGAACTACTACTACTATTACTACTACTACTACTACTAAATTAGTACTCCTAACAAGAATTTAAGTGGAAAAATCCACTCAGGAAAACCATACCAGAATACTCATATCCAGGAATATGTAAAATTGTGATAATTGTGACAGATTTGACACTGGACAGACGGGCAGGAATTTAGTACATATCGCATGCTGGCTATAACGATAACAACTCAGAAATGCAATACTTGAAAAAGAGGGTCACAGCTTTTGCCGAAAAATTAAATATCAATTAGCCTACAACAAAAACGGCACAATAGCCTTCGCCGTGAGCAGTCAGACACCAGGTTGAAGTAACTCAGTGTCCTGCTGCGCGAACAAATCCTTAACTGACTCTGAACATCCTCGTCTGTCACGCACCGCGACCCGTCAAGGCCTTACTGAAGTGACCGAAGGCGCGACAATCTCACGGTGGGAGTTCAGGAGTATAGTTCGGGTGCTCCAGTTTCTCACATCGGAGTTACCCTGACCTCTACCTTACGACTTGGGGGCGTGTGTTACCATGAGTCAGCAGCCCCCAACACCGAACTTTGGCACCTTTACGCGATTGTGATGTATGATCTACGTGCTGCCCCCTACATATGCTTCGTTCAAATGTTTGTAGAACTTATGGAACTTAACTACGGGGTCATCAGTCCCTAAACTTACAAACTACTTATCAACTACCTTACACTAAGGACGGCACAAATATCCATGCCCGAGGGGGATTCGAACCCCCGACCGTAGTGGCCGTGCAGACCGTGACTGGAGCGCCTCAGTCCCCTCGCCCGGCTATGCTTCATTCTCCGATGGATATCTGCGAGTGTTTGTCCTTCAGCAGCCGAAAACAGAACAACAACAGAACGTCGAACCCGCTTGGATGCATTTGGTAACAGCGGCTCATTGAAGTGTAAGCCGGAGAACACTTGTCATTATACCGTGTGTTACGATTTACTACCGTCCTATTCGCATATGGTAGATGAGAAAATAACTTCGAAAAACTTGCGAGTATGCAGCCAGGTATCAAATTCGACGTCTGCCGATATTTCGGCAGGAGACCACCCTGCCATTTCCAAGGCGAGACTGCAGTGAGGAAGCAATGTGCAACGATCTTTAAAACCTCGGTTCAAATCAAATGTTTGTAATTCTATGGGACTTAACTGCTTGGTTATTAGTCCCTAGTTTACATTCGAACCCCCGACGGGGAACGGCCTCGCGCATCGGAGCATAGCGCCTCAATGCGCTCGGCCGCTCCGCCGCGGCACCTCGGTTTTCAGTGAGTAAACAAAGACAACACACACTGAGAAAGGAAGTACACAGTGCCGACACGATCAAAGATGAAAATAGTCAGGATATCGAAAATAAACATCAGTTCTCAACGGATGATGGATTAGTTTTGTCCCTCTGTTTTTTTAAGAAGTGAGAGAGCAGGATCCTATGCGGGATTTAAGCAGAATCCTTTATCCTTGTTCATAAGGTTGTCTGGTGGTTTTATTTCAATTGCTTCCTTAACAGTTCCTGTAGCTGGAAGTGCATGCCAAAGTTTCCCTGTGTCAAGACAGTGTTCAGACACAGCAGATTTGTTTGTCTGTTGTAAACGTGTGTGACGTTTATGCTCATACAAAGGTCCTCAACAGTCCTAATAGTTTGACCAACATATGACATGCCACAGCTGCATGGGATAGACACCCGCCTTGCGGAAACCGAGATCATCCTTAACGGATCCCAATAGTGCCTTAATTTTAGATGGTGGACGAAACACATTTCACATTGTTTTTACGCAAAATGCGGCCAATCTTATTGGAAGTGCTGGCAACGTATGGCATAAAGGCCACTGACGTGGGTGCCAACTCTGTGCTGTCATCACTAGGCCGTTGCACATGTGGTCGATAGCGCAACGTTCTTTTAATCTGCCCTTGCCGTGCATTGAAAATGGCAGGGTGGTCTCCTGTCGAAATATCGGCCGACGTCGAATTTGATACCAGGCTGCATATCTTTAAGTTTTTCGAAATTGTTATTCGCCAGGATAGATTAAGGAAGAAAATAACTGCTTAAATGCGTTTCCTCGCAGTATTTTGTTATCTTCGCAATCCCTAAGACGGCAGTAAGAAGGACGAAAGGAAGTAAGACTAGGGTTTAACGTCAATTCGACGTCGTGGTCATTAGAGACCGAGCACACGCTTATAGTTTTTGTCAAGGATATGGAAGGAAATTGGCCGTGTCCTATGGCAATTGCCTGCATCAGTGCAGGGAAATCACGGAAAATCTAAATCAGAGACGACTTTGAACCATCGTGCCGCCTCCCGATTTAGAGTCGAGGGCGGTTGTAGTATTTTGCTGAATTCTTCAATATTGTTTCTCAAACTTTGTACGTCCAGTTCAACTAGGCAGTTCGAATATCCCTTTCAGATGAGTTCGTTTTAAAGTGCAAAGCGATTAAGTTGCCTTTAAAAGAAGTGTGTATCTACCACTGAATTGGGAATAATAATAATTTTTGTAAATCTATCGGAGGAAACTGCGTGGTCATCAGTCCGTAGCTTACAAACTACTTAAACTAAGATAAACTAACCTAAGGACAACACACACACACACACACACACACACACACACACACACACACACACACACACACACACACGCGCGCGCGCGCGCGCGCGGCGATTGGGAATATCGTTGTCCACAACTCAAATGTGTATTTCTGTTTCTCCTGTTTAAGTACAACCAATCATTACAGGGGTAATGATTGGTACGATACCCATCAACGAAAGGAGAGCCATTGGGGATTTCTGTAAAAAGTTGCTATTTACATGAATTAAGTGAATGCGGGTGTCGTCTTTGATTGACAAATTCAAGACGTCATGAACGTAGTTACCGCACACAAAGTAAGAAAGGTCTCATTCTTCTTCTTACAACATATTCCTTCACGTCCGATTTGAAGTTTGTCTTTCATACATTCGTTAGACTAAAGTCGTAGCAATTCTTCCAGTTTTAACGGCGCTTTAAACCGCGCGATTTCCAAGGCAGGTGTGGGTTTAAACTGAGTACTGCATGGTAAACGCATTGTCCGGCAAGTTTAATCAAGCTTTTATTGTAACAGAACGTAAACTGCCGCGATAAATATGTACTTATTTTACAAAGCAGGCTGGGGATTGACAATATCTTCTACATTCGAGATGAACGTTCAACAGTTTCGGTTTCGTCATACTAATTTCAAAAATTTTTGATACAAGACTTAAATGCACCACAGAAAATCAGCATCCAGATGAACGAAAGAGTGCAATGTATGAAGGAACGAACAATCAGAACACAGATTGTATCAGGCTATGTTGATTAATTTACGTGAAACCAAAATCATTCCAAGAATTAAGAAAGTGAATTCAGACAAGGTAGGTGATTTGTGTAGGAGGCAATAACCTGATGTAATCGGCAGTTAGAAAAACGTTTAAGTAATTGCATGGAAAGTACAGAGCAGTCAAGACCTGATAAACCAGTTGTTGGCTCAACAAAATAAAGCACTAGCGGAACGGGAGAGAGCTATGTTGGCCATTCAGTAGATGTATAGTCAACCGCCGTTACCGCCGTCGTGCGGGGCCAGTGCTTCGATGGGTAACCGTCCGGATAAGCCACGCGCTGTTGACAATTTTCCCTTTGTCTTACGACAGAAGGTACAGGGTGGTGGGGCGAAGTCACCAGTCTTCGCACCAATGTCCCGGATTAAATTCAAAACCTCTCGGCAGTGTCTCATGGGGTGAGGGCATGGGACACTGTTGATGGTGATCCACCTGTTGGATGGGGACGTTAACCTTGGCGGCCACCTTGGTGCTTCTCGATAGGAGTAGGCTGTGTGCCGGCACCGGGTTTCATCATCTCCCTCCTCCCATCATCTCCAAAACGAACACGAACACACACACACACACACACACACACACACACACACACACACACACACACTCCCCGCCATTTATGCTGTACGACTTTAGTAAATGTATGTACTGTGGCCATCCAAAAGACAATACCAAGAAAGACCGGAGATGTCACGGCCAAATTCAAGAGAACCCGTTTTACAATAATTCGAAAAAACAGCCCAATGCGCCGCGCGGTCTGAGGCGCCAAGCGACGAATTCCGCGGCCGCTCCCACCGGTCCTCCTCCTGTGTTGGTGTTGCCATTACAGTAAGTTAAAGTAGTTTGTAAGGCTACGGACCGATGACCGTGGCAGTTTGATCCCTTAAGTTTATAAACATGTGACTGAGCAGCGCAATGTGAAGTGAAGATGAAACCAGTTGCCGCCACTGCTGGCTGTAAGCGCTGCTACATCCCTCAGCACGGAATCGAAGAGGCTCTCAATGTATCGCTGGGGTACAGCAGTCTATGGTCCTTATACGTATTGTCAAAGACGATCTGGTGTAGCAGCTGGTGAAACATATTCCGGGCCAGTTGTTACGTGATCATCGACCAGACGTTTTCGGTCGGCGACAGATCGGGAAAACGGAGGCTAAGGCAACACTGCAATCGGATGGGCGAACAAGTAGTCTTAAGGCCCCTACACACCTTCCTATTTGTCGGGACTAATTTATCCGCGGTCCGATAAATTTGACGTGTGGCGACGCTTCCCGAACAACCTTTGGTGTCGGATGGTTGGTTGGGCTGACGTCCAACATCCGAGCTCCCACCACTCCGCCTGACAAATTGTACCGTGTGCAGCGCTACCCGACCAACTTCCTGCCTGCGATCGTGTGCTGTCTGCACAACGAACACGCAAAAACAGTTCGTCAACCAGACAAGAACAGGAAGGCTCTTCAATCGTTGCATGCAGCTGGTCGGAAAATGTGTAGGCTGCTACGAATTTCGTTGGTTCGTTGGTCAGTTAGTCGGAAGATAAATCTGAGCGTGTGTAGGGGTTTCAATACTGGGTGCTAGGCCTACTATCCTCTTGCAGCGTCGCCGTCAGCAAGCTCCGACAGTATGGAAGGACAATGGGATCCAACACTTCAGAAAGTAACAATGGCTGGTTATTGGACTGGCAGTGTGTACTGGTGTCGAATATAGTAGCACCCGAAACCAGAATACCATTGATGGACCAGTATGGCGATGCGGAAGACAGTTTAACAGTCTCTCACCATGGTGACTGCAGGTTCTAATGCAGCCATAGCCGGCCGCGGTGGCCGAGGAGACTGAGGCGCTTCAGTCACGGTCTGCACGGCCACTACGGTCGGGGGGTTCGAATCCCCCCTCGGGCATGGATATTTGTGCCGTCCTAGTTCGTAAGTAGTTCATAAGTAGTTTGTAAGTTTAGGGACTGATGACCCAGTAGTTAAGTCCCATAAGCTTAAACATTTGAACATTTTTTTGCAGCCATCCTGATGGTTCAGGTAGAATCGGGAGTCATCGATAAAAACAACTTTCCAACAGTCAGCAGTAGGTTGGTTGGTCGGTTGGTATGTTGCTGGTGATTTGGGACAGAGGGACTAAACTGCATAGCTCAGTCCCCCAGTGGGGAAGGGAAGGATTGAGTATATGAAAGGCGGGGAAAGGAAAGGAAATGCAGTCCAGGGAGGAAAGATGGAAGAAGACTGCATTAGCTCAGGGACCCGTGATCGCCATGCACATAAGAACTGTGAACCCCCTGTGGGGGCACTCCGAAGTAGCCCGACTTTAGTTCAGTGGACAGCGTAGTGGTATACCTTGCAGGGGGCCTTAGTCCACTCGGGGACTCGAGTGATGTGTTGTCGTCATTTTATCATCTAAACGCGGGTCGCCCCAGTGGCTACATCTAAAGACTTGCACAAGGCCAACACCAGCTAGAGACAAGGCCTAACAACAACCCGTGCTACATCATACTGACCAGGCCGCTGCCGCTAGCTTACTGGCTGTCGGCTACGAGGCAGTGGGCGTGCCCCAGCGGCCAGCCATTCAGCTGGCGGCTATGGCCTGGTCCGAGGCCAACGAGAAAGACAGGCCGTGGCGCGCCTGTCAAATCACGTAAGCGCCGGCTGATTGGCCGGCCGCTGCGGCACAGCCCACTGCCTCACATCGGCCAGACACTCAGCTAGCGACCGCGTCGGCTCAAGCCTACCTTATGTGGTTTGACAGGCGTGCCGCGGCCTGTCTTCCTCTTTGGCTTCGGACCTGGTCATTGTGACGTAGCACGATCTGTTGTGAGGCCTTGTCTAGGTGGTGTTGACCAAGCAGGCCGAACACGATCCCAAACTTGGGTCTAACGGCCAAAAGTGCACACAGAATCATCATCATCATCATCATCCTCCCCCCCCCCTACTCCAACAGTAATATCTTCCTCACTTAACAAGTGGTTGTGTTTTTAATCGTGTGGTCTTAGTACAACATGTTATCTCCCAAATAAGTTTGACTATGATATCTCCAGTCCTCCATTTTGTATGTTTATCAGTGTGTAATAGTTTTAACCTGTATTCCACAATATATACTTTAATGGCGAGCTCAAATGTAGGATTTCGACTAACAGGTCACAAGGAATATTTGTGGGCGTAATGATTTGGAATTTCGATTCGTGGTACATGTATGAGACCGACCGAACTCAATGCAATATTGACGTGCCCAATATGGTCGTGAATAATGAAAGCTTGTGAAACGTTTCGCGTTGTTGCGCAGTGTCGGGAAAGTGTTTACCAGATGGCTGTTTCTCAACTTAGCATCAATATATTAAAGCAGAAATCCTTTCAAGTTTACGAATGATTCGTCTAAGGGAATTGCATTTAAAGGAAGTTGCAGATAGTTTTCTTGCATCTTCAGACTAGAGTCTCTGGTATTTCAGCACTTTTTTTCGACTGAACAATTTATTTTCGCCGGCCGCGGTGGCCGAGGGGACTGAGGCGCTCCAGTCACGGTCTGCACGGCCACTACGGTCGGGGGTTCGACTCCCCCCTCGGGCATGGATATTTGTGCCGTCCTTAGTGTAAGGTAGTTGATAAGTAGTTTGTAAGTTTAGGGATTGATGACCCCGTAGTCAAGTCCCATAAGCTAAAAAAAAAAAAAAAAAAAAAAATTTCTGCTTACAAACTTGGGGTGTTAGGGTGACGTTTTTGCAGAATTTAGCTGTGGAGTATGTTTTTTGATCTACGACATTCTGAAGATCCACTGTTTACATTATTACAGCAAGTGTGATACGTCCTCTTACTCAGTTTTGCAAACTTTGGGACACGGAATCAGCGCAGAAAAATCGAACTAATCGACATCAAACTGCGTATATATTACATGGACCGACACGTACAGAAACGGGGTTTTATCGTCAGTCTGCCTATTACTGCAACGTAATTACTGTTATCGACCACCAAGCTTATAGCCAGCTGACTGCCAGTCTATGGCAATTATAAAGGTGTAACTATAGGTAACGGCAGTTATTCTGGGCGAGGCGAGGCGTAAAAGCTGCACAGAATAAGGAACTAAATGTTTGCAGACGGCAGTTTTAAGTTTCCATACGCGGTGTAGTGAAAACTCGTTCCTCGTCGCTGGTAATTGCAAGCTACTGAGGTATCAGTAGGTTCTAAACCCAGGGCTACAAGCAGAGTGAAATGGCCCACCTTTATAGCGTGAGGTATAAACACGCTCCATTCTTAAATACGTACAAGGAAAGTTGAATATTATGGTTTAACATCCTATCGACAGCTTCGGATGTAACAGATTCTCAAATTAATCGTGTCCTTTTTGAAAGAAACGAGACAGGATTTCACCCTTTGAAAATTAGTGGAACGGGAGAAAAATCTGGATGTCTAGAATGAGGTATGTACTGGGTATCGCGAAAATTTTACTCTGTCTCTCTAGAATGCGTTTGTATTGCGTTCACCAAGCGTCATGTTTGTTTTCCTCTAAAAAGAATTTCGCGTATATATTTGTGTACAGTCAACGCCGAAATACAGTTAAAATTCCGAACCTGTTTATTATTTCAAGTGTAAAACAGTGTTCTGCTGCCTAGTGTAAATAACCAATGGGTGAATTAAAATTTAGGAAGAAGGTCAAAAGTTTTGTGATTCGTATGAAAATAAGAAACCTAATTTGAGAAAGATATCTCTCTGAATGATGCTCATACTTTAGTGAGGCGAGGAGACCGCCAAGTAAAATTTTAACAGGAAGGTTAAAATTCGCAACAGTAAACTCCCTCAGATTTAGTGTTAAGATTGTCCATTGGATAGCCCATCAAAGGCATAATACAGCTCAAGCAGGAGAACAGGAAATTGTACGAAACTGTGCGCAAAGACGCGAAATGTAATCAACGAACGACCGAAGCTCAAAAGAATGCAACATGGAGAGAACCATAAGAGCCAAGGCGTCGTGGTTATGTGGGCGCGTGGGAGATCAGTGTTCACGTCTCCTTCGTTCTCTATGTTTCTTAATTACAAACTACCCGTCCTGTCAATCTTCCATTCAATGAATCACATTCGATAATTAACGTGTAGTATGACAACTGCCAAGACTACGGACAGAAGAGACGTCAATGAGTGGACGGACACTTCATAGTTTTGCAAAGAGAATAAATAAATGGTTCACGAGGGAGATTTCAACACGCATCTCCCGCTTTGCACTCCCTAACCCGACGCCGTGGGTCTTCGCTCGAAGTTGCACTTCTTGAGCTGGGACTGTTCACAGCTTTTTCTTTATTTTGCTTCTTCTACCTAAGTTCCACACACATTTCAGTTTTCATGCTTGCTGTGTGTTCAGTTTTTGACGGGGTACGCGCTGGATGGTCTGAGGATGATGCCATGAGGTGGTTCCCTTGTTAGATTATAAATTAAACCTTAAACTATCCATTCTCAGTCGATGCCTTCTTTGCTGCTCATGATTTGGAATACCTTTCCAACTAGCGTCATTGGTTTATATTTTACTTTCAGAAAAATCGTTTTCAAATCATTCAATGTATCTCTATTTTTTTGGCCCACTTTAGGTTACGGTAGTAACACTAAAAGTGTGTCTTTGCGATCGTCTTGAAAGCTCTAAATTTAAATGAAAATAACGGCTTAACCTTTCATCTGACACCAAAATTGAATAACCGAATTTGTAGAGGAGAAAATGCTCTACAACTTTGCCCTCTTTTTTTTTATACCTCTTATCGTTTGAGAGATATTTACAAAAATAACGAAGTTCTGACACCCTCCATTGAATTAACGAAAATAGCCGTTCGCAGATGCCACGTAACATTCCTCGCCCAGAACTCTCTCTGGCATACGCCATCTTGCGTTGCGTATTTGATGATTTTTTATTGTAACTTACACGTTGTCATTTAAGAGCAATGTCGCACTGAAGAATTAACAAACGCACATCGTTCTTCGTACGATAAATGGTAATCTAGTGTCTACAAATGCCATATTAGCATCAGTTAACAACATCCATCAATAGTATGAGATTAAAGAACGCAACCTCTAAGTGTTTGCTGTAGCGTAGTGGGCAATGTGGTGCTTCGAAACCCGCCACTACCTGAATTTTTTTCTTCTTGAGAGGGTTTGACACTTATTATTTAGTTTATTACTTTGGTCCAAAACGTTTTGCAAAAACTTATAAAACTACAAATCTAAAGTGGGCAGTAAAACACGTCAGTGCGATTTTTTATTTTGACGTTCTTCCCACAAAGCATGTATAATATATTTAAATAACCGTTGGTATTTTGTTTTTATTAAGAAAATGTACAGCAACAGAATGCTGAGATATCATTTGTGCTGTGGTAGGGTATTTTTGACAATTTACACATTTCAAATCATTTTCGAATCACTAATTTGATTCCCGAACAAAAAATAAACTCTTTCATCGAAGAACTAGATCTTAAGCTGTAAATTCGACATAAATTTTACCACTTTTCGTTTGATTATGGAAAATGGGACAAGTGTGTAATTTCTAGGGAGTCTTGTTTCCTCTCAGCTGAAGCAATTGAGCAAAACAAGGCATTTATAAAGTGTGTTGTCTATGCCTCATCTAAGGAAAAATTACTGAAGAATTTTCCGAACTATCTTTCCCTTTCAGAATAGAACATTTTTCGAAATCCTGAGAGTTCGTCGGACGGGTGAACTTAACGTTTCCCTGTAGTCAAGTGATTCTCATCTTTTTTTCACATCAAAGTTTGACATTGGCTTTCACATATCCAGCTCAGTCTTTAGATAAGTAGACGTGTAATGCTGTTCACACTACAAGCGTCATTTTAGAAGTATGGAAAATCTGTATGGTGTTTAATATTAATTTTTAACAGGATAGCTCTATAAGC
This sequence comes from Locusta migratoria, assembly GCA_026315105.1. Taxonomy (NCBI): domain Eukaryota; kingdom Metazoa; phylum Arthropoda; class Insecta; order Orthoptera; family Acrididae; genus Locusta; species Locusta migratoria. The sequence goes on from CM048755.1 coordinate 37,494,523, forward strand.
GATTTTAATCATTGCTAATGCTAGACCAGCAGATTATTAATTATGCAAAATCAAATTCGTTTAAAATGAAGCACAGCTTTTCTAGAAAAATCTGGCACTAATGTGAACTACGTTAAATAGCTGCAGTGGACAATACATCGAGCTGCGAAGTACATAATATTTGTGACAACTTAAAAGCGCTACAGAAACTTTGTAACCCGTGTTTAATTGAGGATGCACTTCTGTTTCATCGACGCATGTACGCCTAACAGATACTCTCAACTAACGCCACGCAAATGCCACTAGTCGATTGCAACACACTTCGAATATCTTTTAGTCGAAATCAAAACTTTATACGTACTCCTACGGTCGTTGAAGTGGTGAAAACCCTCCCGAGGAAAACTTTATTGTTGTCTTTCTGAGCACATATCGTCCAAACAACAACAAAAATAATAAAAATGTTAAGACACGATTTCCACGACTGTTACTGTACCTCACTACTATGCCAACACATATTTGAACATTTTGATCTATTTCGAAATCATCTCAATTTTTGAGACGGTAAATATTGTGTGTATAGTAAATCTACTAGAATATGTAACAACACATTCAACCTTATGATAAAGTTACATCCCGAGTAGCAGTAGGAAAGAGACTGTATGGCAGTCACACGGGTTGGTTGTCATGAAACTTATAACCTGCCACTAGGTATCTCAGCAGTGAAATGACTTCGTTAAGAGTGGCACCACTATCTGTATCTACTGTGAAGTTTCGGTTGTTTCCGTCGACTGTGTGAGGAGCTATCCATATTTGTTAGTAGTGCTGTTGAGTACAATTTAAAGCATTATTACCGTTCGATTTTGCTGTATTGACAATCTGAATCTACCGTCAAGCAGTGCGTAATTCAATGTATTATTTACTCTCTTTCTTAAACGTTATGAAACACACAGTCCTGGATCCGAGATTGTTTTCAAAGTGGCATTTCGGAGTTGCTCCTCCCATAACTTACGGGGATGGTTGTCATGTGGGACAACCATCCCAAGAAAATGTGTGTTTCAGTCACTCAGTATATGACGTTAAAAAATAGTGACTTCTGAATGTCCTCTTTCGTTTGTGGCATCAAATATCCGATCATGATTCAAGGCTTGTAGTGTTTGTACGGTCAATAGACACATTTTTGGAGACAATGAGATTGCTCCTGGTTTCGTAGTAGGTCGACTAAATTCTAATACCCCAACTGCTTTAAGTGTCGTAACAAGACAGGTTCCAAAAAAGGATAAAGCCAAGATCGCCAGCATATAATTCTATTTCGACGACCGTTTCCGATGGTTTGCCATCATTTTCTGGTCTAAATTTTTTATTTATTTTACAAAGTCGTCATCTTGTGATGTCGAAAGTAGTTGTTTAAAATAATTTGAACTGCATAGATGCACTACGTCATCGTAGTAAAATTTTACACTGGGATATACCTACTGTCACTTATACTGATATGTAAACTTTTGCCGGCCGCAGTGGCCGAGTGATCTGCGGCACGCCAGCCACAGTCTGCACGGCCGCTACGGTCGGGGGTTCGAGTCCCCCCCTCGGGCATGATGTTTGTGTTATCCTTAGGTTAGTTTAACTTAGTTTAAGTAGTTCGTAAGTCTAGGGACTGATGATCAACGTAGTTTGGTCCCATAGGAATTACAAACATTTGAACATTTTGTGTGTGTGTGTGTGTGTGTGTGTGTGTGTGTGTGTGTGTGTGTGTGTCCGTCCTTGAGTCTTTCGCGGTGGCATTCTTCAATGAAATCTTTTCGGTTTACAAGTCGCTTCACGTTGAATAAAATTCTGGAGCCTTCGAAGGCAAACTCTCCACTGTAATCAGGAGAATCGGGAGTAGAATGACTGTCACAGCTGGCACGGTGTCCAGCTTATAAAGCTGCAATAGCTTCGTCTAGAACTTTCTGGAGGGCCGGAAGACAATGTTCGGTATATTATTCATCGGGTGCAAATTTACGTCATCACCGTATAATAACATTACAATTGCTTTAGAAAATTATTTCAACGGCCATATGGGCTCGTATGAAAAAATAAAAAATAGGCGTCCCATATTTTGCACTTGGATAGTCGTACTTGGATAGTCGTACTTGGATAGTCGTACTTGGATAGTCGTACTTGGATAGTCGTACTTGGATAGTTTTTACTGGGTCCTAACTACTGCGGTAAAGTTATACTTCGCTACGCTACAGTACGGATAATGGGGTCACTGACCATCTCTGTACATGCTGATGTTGAAATTTTCATGCCGGCCGCTGTGGCCGAGCGGTCTGCGGCGCGGCAGTCAATCTGCACTGCCGCTACGGTCGGGGACTCGAATCCCTCTAGGACATCGATGTTTGTGTCGTCTCGTCTTTAGTATAAGATAGTTCATAAGTAGTTTGTAAACCCGCTCGGTTCGCCGTGCGGTCTAACGTACCGCTTTCCGAAACGGGGAGGCGTACCGGCCCAGGTTCGAATCCGCCCGGAGGACTAACGAAGGGGGTCGGAGTGCTGGATGTGGTTTTTAGGCGGTTGTCCACATCCATCTAGGTGAATACCAGGCTGGTCCCCAAGTCCCGCTTCAAAATGTTCAAATGTTTGTTAAGCTTAAGGGACTGAACTGCGGGGTCATCAGTCCCAAAACTTAAAAACTACTGATGGACTATCTTATACTAAAGACACAAACATCCATGCCCGAGGGGGGGATTCGAACCCCCGACCGTAGCGGCAGTGCAGACTGACTGGCGCGCCGCAGACCGCTCGGCCACTGCGGCCGGTCCCGCTTCAATTACACGATTCCCAAAAATTTCGTAACACTTTATACTTCCACACATATAACACTATATGCAGACATTTGGGGGTACACATTTCCTCCCGGTGGGGGGGGGGGGGGGGGGGGGGGCACGGTATGGCGGCAGGAAGGGCATCCGGCCACATCCGTCAATACTAACATGCCAAATCCGAATAACCAAGCCGACCCTGCGTGTGCGGGAAAGGGCTAAAGAGAAAGAAAGAAAGTTTCTAAGTTTAGGGACTGATGACCCCACAGATAAGTCCCTTAAGCTCAACAAACATTTGAACATTTTGAAGTTTCCATTTACCTGAACCATATACTCTTATTAGTAGAAACCTTTCGTTTCAGTGACAACGCGACTGCCACCACACCTTTAAGAAAGCGATAAATGATTTGCCATTCTACATTGATGGAGATGCAAAGTTACTTCTTTTTGCTGATACAAATATAGTAATCACATCCAAAAAATAAGAATTAAGTGTTGTAATCGTAAATAATGTTTTTCACAAAATTATTAAGTGGTTCTATGCAAACGGACCGTGTTGATAAAAAACAGTGTATACAGTTCTGCACAGTAAATGTCAGAACTTCAGTAATAAATATAGACTTTAAACAGAAGTCTATAAGTAAAATTTTGGGTGTGTGCATTGATGAGAGTTAAACTGGAAGCAACACACAGACGGTCTGTTGAAACGTTTTAGTTCAGCTATGTATGCTGTTAGGGTTATTGCAAATTTTGGCGATAAAAATCTCACAAGTACTTGGGCTCGAACAAACATATCTGAATGAACGTTTCGTTACAGCATCTCTACATACACCTCAATGTGCTGGTGGGTGTCGTTTATCTGCAAAGTTCTGCAACCATGCTCTAGATAGCACTGTAGATGTAATTGTAGACGCCATACGTAATGCAGATAACTATAACTTATGTAATAATCTTAGTACATGTTCTTTAGCGAATTGTCATCAAAAGCCGTGATGATAGTTGCAACTTTAACCTTCTTCCCGAAAGACCGTTGGTATTCACTGCCACTGCTTCCATCGCCTCTTCCCGCACTTACCGTAGCACTACCGCTTGCAGTGAGTTATTCGTTATTATCATCCCTAGCATCATTATGAGTTTGTAACAACAGTATCTAACCTGTGCTGATATTTCTGTACCATAACAGATACGAGAAAGCATGTAAATGATTCTTCTACACTAATACCATCTTCTACACTAATACCATCTTCTACACTAATACCATCTTCTACACTAATACCATCTTCTACACTAATACCATCTTCTACACTAATACCATCTTCTACACTAATACCATCTTCACATAGAAGGGTTCTTCGTAACTTCAACTCAACTAATCGCAATACATTAGCAGGATTGATTAGCAATCGCCGGCCGCGGTGGCCGAGGGGACTGAGGCGCTCCAGTCACGGTCTGCAAGGCCACTACGGTCGGGGGTTCGAATCCCCCCCCCCCCCCCCCCCCCCTCGGACATGGATGTTTGTGCCGTCCTCAGTATTAGCTACTTCATAAGTAGTTTGTAAGTTTAGGGACTGATGACCCGGTAGGTAAGTCCCATAAGTTTAAACATTTGAACATTTGATTAGCAATCGCCACCCCCATCTGACGCTTCACCACACAAATAACATCACAAAACGCAACTTCGGAGGCACACTGCACTGTCTCTACTGGCGAACAGAAAGGTCAAAATGCAATGCGGCATGGCACACGCAGAAGCCTCTAACGGACGACTGCAGAGTTTTGAAGATGCGGGAGTATAACTAGTGCAATAAGGAATCTTTACATTATCTCTCATATGTATGTGTGTGTGTTCGAGCCCAAGTACTTTCCTTGTAAGATTAACTGGAAACATCATACGGTTCCGATCGAATGTTAAGTCAGGCGGATTACGGCGTGTTTACACAGCCGCCAGCAGCACGCGGAAAAAGGCAGGGAGTGAAGTGGCTTAATTTAACGCGGAATTATAACATTAGTGGCGAATCGGGCGTGGGCTCTGCTTTTTGCGGTCGCGCCAGTTCGCGCTGGCGCTGGCGCAACGGCTCCTGTTCGGGAAGAACCAGTTTTTAGGCCCAGTTCAGCCGCCCCCATTTACATTTCCTGCCAACTCTAAATCATTCCACGCCGACCCGCCACAGCTCCCTGTTCCATGCTAATCACTTAAACATAACTTTCATATTATTACTGCTCTGTCCGCTCCACTCGTCTAACTCCTCCACTAATCTGGGTCTCTCCTATATTTCACATTGTTTTCTTTTCATTGTCTCGATTCGAGCTTCAATTTTGTGATACATTTGACGCAATTCGGTATCAGATGCAGTTACTGGGCTCATAAACACACAGAACGTTGCAGTATGACGCAAGTCGTGTGCGCGGCGTTGTCCAGGAACCAATACCAGAAAGCCTCGGACTCTGCCATGTCGCATATCGGTTTCGGGTGACTTAACTGGCGTGGAAAGCTTTAGGACGAAGGCAGCCAGCCACCCACCCACCCACACACAACACGCCTTGCACGCATAATGCGCGTTTCTGGTTTTGCTCGCTTTATTTCTTTGATTCACGCTAGGACGTTCGGGCCTGCATCTCACAATCGTGGATGAACTATAGTAATGTGCGAACGTGTTTTAGTTCCGTGTTTCTACACTACGTGGCACCAGTCGTCGGCAAACTTCCAGTACACCTACAATGGCGGCAAGAAAGACTTGTTGAAAATGTTCAAATGTTTGTAGAGTCTATGGGACTTAACTACGGGGTCATCAGTCCCTAAACTTACAAACTACTTATGAACTAGGACGGCACAAATATCCATGCCCGAGGGGGGATTCGAACCCCCGACCGTAGTGGCCGTGCAGACCGTGACTGGAGCGCCTCAGTCTCCTCGGCCACCGCGGCCGGCAAGACTTGTTGACAAGGTGTTGATATCCTTGTCTTGACATGTGAAGGTATCATATCTGACAGCCAGTTGATTTTGTGAGATCCTGTGATATTATGCCATTTCTTTCAAAGGCAATGTTACTGTAAGATGGTGCAGATCATCAACACTTGTAATTAAGACCGAAAACAGACAATTATGTGGGTGCAAAATTTTTGAAACTAAATTTACTTTCTTTTTTATAATGAATTACTCTATGTATTTTGTATCTTAAATATACCTCACTATATATTAATGTCGCATTTTATGCTATGTGATAAACGCCTTCTAATTTAGAATTGTACAGAATAAAACATTACATACAGAATATTATGTCATTCTAAGCTACGGATCTCAACATGTGTCACAAGTTCAATAATTTCGCCGTAGCTTAAAATGATATTAAGTATGTAACATGTTTCACTGTGTACAATTTTAAATTAAAAGTCATTTATCACACAGCATAAAGCTACATGGCGTGAGATCAATTTGACAAACTAATGTCATAGACAATGATCTAGAGATTTGGTGTGTTGTATCTTCATTTAACATGACTGCAACATAAGCACTAGCGTTTCATGTCGGCGTCTTACCTGAAGATGGCCTAATAAGCCGAAAACTACATTGTAAAAAAAAAAGGGGAAAAGAATAGAACAAAAACAGATTGTTTTCAAACTGAAATATGGAATTATTCTATCAAGAAGTGACAGAAGAATTAATTCATATACAGGGTGAACCGAAATTCGCGCACTCGGGCTTCGCAGCGCGATTCTTCACATGCCAGAAATATATAACAAAATTTAGTCCTGCGCATATTTCCGACAGTAAATGGACGTCGAAGACAGATGGCTGTGTGTTTCTTATGTCAGTGTGTTTCAGAATTACACAATTACACCAACAGACTCCTAGGGGATGTATTAGGCGTTTTGAGGAACAAAATGACCATAGAAATCCATGTCCGGAAACGCCATTCAACGACGCCATAGGGAGTCCAAGTTACAAGCACCGCCGCCTGCCGCTAGACATCCCCTCCAGCAACTTCGACGCTCTGTAGCGGCGCTGGATGACGTTTCCAGGCATGGCATTCCATGCTTATTTTGTTCCTCATGACGCCTCCGACATCCCTTAAAAGTTTGGTGTAACTGTGTCATTCTGTAACACACTGACGAATGGAACACACCCATCTCTTTGCGGCTGTTTGCTGATGATGCTGTGGTGTATGGGAGGGTGTCGTCTGTAACTGACTGTAATAGCATACAGGTTGACTTAGACAAAATTTCTAGTTGGTGCGAAGAATGGCAGCTAGCTCTCAATGTAGAAAAATGTAAGGTGATGCGCATGAGTAGAAAAAACAATCCCATAATGTTCGAATACAGCATTAGTAGTGAGCTTCTTGATGCTGTCGCGTCGTTCAAATATCTAGGCGTAACATTGCAGAGCGATATGAAATGGAACGAGCATGTAAGGACAGTTGCGAGTAAGGCAGACAGCCGACTTCGGTTTATTGGGAGAATTTTGGGAAGATGTACTTCACCTGTAAAGGAGACCGCGTATAAAACGCTTGTACGACCACGTCTTGAGTATTGCTCAAGTGTTTGGGACCCGCAGCAGATCAGTTTGAAGGAAGACATAGAGGCGGTTCAGAGGCGAGCTGCTAGATTTGTTACCGGTAGTTTCGACTAATGCGCGAGTGTCACGGAAATGCTCCGGCAACTCAATTGGGGATCGCTGGAAGAAAGACGACGTTCTTTTCGTAAATTTCTGTTAAGTAAATTTAGAGGGCCGGAATTTGAAGCTGAGTGTAGTACGATCTTGCTGTCACCTACTTACATGTCGCGTAAAGATCACAAAGACAAGATAAGAGAATTTAGCGCTCGTACGGAGGCATATAGGCATTCTTTTTATCATCGTTTAGGTTGGGAGTGAAATAGGAAAGGAAATTCCTAGTGGTGGTACAGTGTACCCTCCGCCACGCACCTTACGGTGAATTACGGAGTATGTATGTAGATGTAGATCTCAGTCTTCGATATCCATTTACTGCCAGAAATATGCGCTGGACGAAATTTCGTGACTTTTTTTTTTATTGCTGAGATGTGAGTAATCGTGCTGTGAGGCCCGAGTGCTTGAATTTCGGTTCACCCTGTATACCTGGTGAGTCACCTAACTTTACCACTGGGAATATCTCGCAAACCACAACAAATATTTAATAACTAATTCCGCAGACCGAAAGTGAGGAGATGGGCTCGTGTAATTTGTTAATACAAATCATTAAAAATGCACGGAAGTATGTTTTTTAACACAAACATTTTTTAAAGTGGAACCTATTATTTTTATCACAACTGAAAATACGGAAAAATACTTATGTAATGCCGTTTGTTACATTGTAAAAGGTTAATTACATCCAGAGTTATTGTAACCTAAACTTTACATATGAGTAACTCATCAGCAGTTCAGTCGTGTGTATTGGACATAACCGAAATAATTAGGGATACAAAAAGAACAGTGATGTATGTACAGAAGACACTTGAACAGCACATTACATCCACATGCTACCATTTATATTAGTGTTTTCCCCTGAAGAATACTGTACTGCAGAAACGTGTTACAATAAAATTTACATTAACGCGTGAATTTAGTTAAACTTACAAATTAGTTTGTTTTCAGTTACATCATGTGAAAAGTGTGTCCTAACATTTCGGTCCAATAAATGTTTAAAGTGAGTCCCATTAAAAAAGGGAGTTAAAAACCATACTTCCGTGCATTTTTAATGGTTTGTATTAACCAATTACACCAGCCACTCTCCTCATTTTTGGTCTGCGGAATTAGTTATTAAATATTTGTTGTGGTTTACGACACATTCCTAGTGGTAAAGTTAGGTGACTCACCCGGTATATATGGTGTCCCAGTTATCTTGCCCACCCAAAATATCTCTGGAACAGCAACAGCTATTGTAAAACGGCTTTCACCGGTGTGAATGTAAGGCAGGGGCTCATGGATGTAAATGTTTTGAAACATTCTAAAACGAATGCATATGTGTTTTTAACATAAGTTTGTGTGTTTTTCAATGGACACCCCATATTTCATCAGCAATCTGCAGCATGACAAATCACATGAACAATGACGTTGATTGCCAATTACATCCAGAGATAATGCGAAGCCAATTTGACGCTTGAAATATGCGAAACGCGCGGCTAGCGCACGTCCTGAGACTCGGCCCCGAGTCTCGCTTGTCTTGGGACGCGCTAGCTGCTGTCTTCATGTATTTCAAACTTCAACTTAGCTTCGCAATATCTCGGGTGTAATTGGCGTAATGCGATGCAATCAACGCCATTGTTCATGTGATTTGTCATGCTGCAGATTGCTGATTAAATAATATGGGGTGTCCATTGAAAAACACCTGCTTTCCTTTTAGAATGTTTCAAAATATTTACATTCATGAGCCCATGCCTTACATTCATACCGGTGAAAGAAGTTTTACAATATCTGTTGTTCCGGAGATATTTTAGGTTAGCAAGATAACTGGGACACCGTATATATCATACACATACTCGTGCACTGATAAAAATTACGTACTAGTTAGCGCGATTTATAATGCCCCCTCCCCTGGACATTAAAGAAACTTAAGGCATGGTTCGCGTTGCGATGATTGCCACAAATGGCCGCTGCGCAATTCTAGACACTTCATTCTTCTACCAATTCGGATGATGACTGATAGATCGTCTTTGACGCATGTGGATGAACTGCAATACGCCTTTCCAAATCATCCCACACATATTCCATGTTATTTAAGTGTAACGTCAGGCAGGATAGTTCATTCGCCGAATATCCTCTCATTCGAAGAGCATACCTACACAGATGTTCCGAAATTCACCTAAGGTACAAGGGTATCTCGTGCTAATACTAGCCATTTCATTTTCTCTTCCATTCCCAAATGGAACTAGGTTTAAACTAAAGCCTGTATGCCTCTGTACGAGCCTAAATTCATCTTTGTCGGCGGTAGTAGAAACGTTCTGCAGTCCGCTTCATATTCAGGACCTCTAAATTTCCTCCAGCGATTCCCATTTGAGTCCCCAAAGCATCTTTCTACCATTTTCGCATTCGTCGAACTTACCAGTAACAAAACTATCAGTCCGCCTCTCAATTGCTTCTGTGTCTTCCTTTAAACAAATCTGGTGGGGATCCCAAACACCTGAGAAATACTCTTGACGGGGTCACAAGCGTTTTAATATGCTGTCCTTTGCAGAGGAGCCGCATCTTCTCATTATTCTCCCAATACACCGAAGTCATCCAACCGCCGTCCCCACGAATGAATTTACATCTCTTACTATTGCATATCACTCTGCAAAACTACGCCTAGATATGTTATGGACGCGGTTGTACCAAACAGTAGTCTATAAATGCTGTAATCTAACATTATGGACTGCAATTGGGCACACCAACTAGAAATATTGTCTAAGTCATCCTGCATCCTACTTACTATTACCTAACGTAGATACTTTCCTGTTCACCACAACATCAGCAGATAGCTGCAGATTATTAACTACTCTGCCCGCCAGATAGAAACTAATAACGGACCTATCACACTTCGCTGGGGCACCCCTGACGAAATTTTTGTTATGATGAACACACTCCGTCGAGGACAGAGTACGGGGTTATGTCACCTAAGATGTCTTCGAGCCACTCACCTATTCCATATGCTGGTACATTCATAAGTCTTCAGTGCGGCGCCTTTCGGAATTAAAAGAATATGCCGTCTACCTGTTGCCCTTCAAACACCCCTCGAAAGATATCACTTTAATGAGTCTCAAGCAGAGTTTCACACGAGCGATGGTTCCTGTAGACGTGCTGATGCATGGACGGGAGATTTTCTGTCTCAAGGAAATTTACTATATTCGAACTGAGCATACGCTCAAGGATTGTGCAGCAAATTGATGTTAAAGATTTTAGTCTGTAATTATTCGGATCCGTTCTTTTACCTTTCTTACAAACTGGAGTCCTGTTCTGTTTCCGAGTAGATTGTGACTTTGCGCCTGGCAAGTGAGGATGGACGGAATATATACAGTTTCCGGCTGTAATTACAGAAAGCTAATAGTTGAAAGGTATTGCATAATTTCCTTGCAGATCGTGATGCACCGCATGATTTTCTTTTGATTTGCTTCACTCTGGTGAAGGTGGTGTTAATGCGAAGATTGGTTCGAACACCAGGATGCTCTTCTAGGAATGGTGCTGTTGGATGTGGTATGCCTTTGTCTCTGTCACACATTCGAACTGACTTACCATAATAATTATACAGGGACCTACAGTTCAAAGTGGACTCCTAGCCACGGTGTAACTCGTCATTATTAGTATTTATCATTTGCATTTGAAAGTCAAAATAACTTAAAAATTCTAGGAATGACAAGGGATCGAACAGGAGACCTTTTGAATTCTCGTCTGGCACAACGACTTTATTTATATTTTAGATTCTTTCATTCGATTTGTTCAATCATAAACATAAACAGTTTAAAGTTTCTTACTTTCTAATTCTCGGTTCGAGAAAAACGCATCATTTCTGTTTAGTACTTACGATTATTTTCCTTCTCTTTAGAATCTGATCGTTGCTATTAATTTTGTAATGTGGATATCACTTGTTTAACACGTTTTGTTCGCGGTATGCATTACACCAGTGGTAATATTCTGCGTATGAATACAGCTGAAAGCTGTTCATTTGTTCTCTGGGTGTTTTGCTTTGAAGAGTTGCGCGCGAGATACGAGTGTTTATTGTTAGTGTCTTTTTATATTCTTCTGTTGATGGGGAATGTTGGGGTGAAACCAGTATTGTGGATGCGTTTCTTCTTGTTTACATTTCGTATATGCATATAAACCTGTGTGGTGTGGTGTTGGTGCGCGCGCGTTGGTTGGTGTGCTGGTGTGTGTGTTGGTGCGCGCGCGTTGGTTGGTGTGCTGGTGTGTGTGTGTTGGTGCGCGCGCGTTGGTTGGTGTGCTGGTGTGTGTGTGTTGGTGCGCGCGCGTTGGTTGGTGTGCTGGTGTGTGTGTGTTGGTGCGCGCGCGTTGGTTGGTGTGCTGGTGTGTGTGTGTTGGTGCGCGCGCGTTGGTTGGTGTGCTGGTGTGTGTGTTGGTGCGCGCGCGTTGGTTGGTGTGCTGGTGTGTGTGTTGGTGCGCGCGCGTTGGTTGGTGTGCTGGTGTGTGTGTTGGTGCGCGCGCGTTGGTTGGTGTGCTGGTGTGTGTGTTGGTGCGCGCGCGTTGGTTGGTGTGCTGGTGTGTGTGTTGGTGCGCGCGCGTTGGTTGGTGTGCTGGTGTGTGTGTTGGTGCGCGCGCGTTGGTTGGTGTGCTGGTGTGTGTGTTGGTGCGCGCGCGTTGGTTGGTGTGCTGGTGTGTGTTGGTGCGCGCGCGTTGGTTGGTGCGCGCGCGTTGGTTGGTGTGCTGGTGTGTGTTGGTGCGCGCGCGTTGGTTGGTGTGCTGGTGTGTTGGTTGTGTGTGTGTGTGTGTGTGTGTGTGTGTGTGTGTGTGTGTGTGTGTGTGTGTGGGTAAAATAATAGCTCCTTCCATCAAAAATGTCTTGGCGCAGTGCCCACCGTGAAGATATTTTCTTCTTTTCAGAATATGTGAAGACAAGCTCAACTGTAGTCCAGATGCACTGTACACCGATTGACTTAGAGCTCACATCATCGTCGTCCTCGTCGTCGTGCGGTGAACAGAAGCCGAAAGTGTGATGGCGCAGTCGAGTGATAAAATAAAACAGAAGTGACCTGGTTGGAGGCTATTACCCGGCAGAGCTTCTCGCTCTGTTTGGCTGGTAGAAAGTCTGCGCCGCAAAGAAGAGTGCTTCCGTCGCCTCTGGACCCCGCGCCACTCAACCACTTTCACCCAATCACACGCTACGCCAAAACTAGTCGTCCGCGGAGACCACTTCGACGTCACATCTATTGCACCAACTTTTTCTTTCCTTCGTTTTTTTTTTAAATTTTTTTGGGTCATATACTATTTTCAACATTTTAGGAAACAACGAAGCATATTTAAATTTACTTTACATTTATTAAAAATTCAGGAGAAATATAGACCAACAGTTTTCAACCATACGTTATAGAAAAAAGTTTAAGATACTGAACGTCTACTGGTTACAATCCTTTTTAATACAGCTGTAATAAAATTGGTGTCTATGGTTATCACGTACGGTGATAACTATGAAGGCGATTCGGAAACTAAGTTCCGAGATGTTTTTCTTCAGTAAACACTTCATTATAGAACGTTTTATTATATGCGAGTGAACAGGAGACACTTTTAGCTATATTTCAAAATAATTTCCATACAAATTTAAACATTTGTTATAGTGCTTCTTAAGTTTCGCAATCCCCTATGCGCAGAACCCTGGCACTTGCAGATGTAGCAACTCATTGGCACACTTTTTCATAGCAGTTCAGAGTGGCTGAAACGTCAATTCTGTTTGCCCATTTCATCTATTTCTACAAGTTCACTGTTGACCACTTCGTTCGTCACTATGACCGTTCGTGCATCCGTCACTAAATGCATGACATCTACGTCCATCAACACTATCACACTTCAGTAATCTCACGATGCATTGGTGCTGGTCATTTGCTTTGCCCAAATTGGTGTTACTCCACGTGCCCCATAATTGGCTGGGATCCTTTGTTGTTTCACACATTTTAGACGTCTCAGAGGAAGGGGGGGAGCAGTATGAATGTGGAGGAGATGAGGGAAATGGATGGATGGATGGATGGATGGAGCGCTCGCCATTGGCTGTAACAAAAAATGTTGAAATGTTTTTAAAGCTAAGGAACTGAACTGCAGCGGTCTTGAGTCGGTAGACTTACGAGCTACTTTAACTGATTCTAAGGACAACACGCACACCCATGCCCGAGGGAGAACTCTAACCTCCGACGCGGAGAGCAACCTTGCACTCCGCGTCACATTCTGAGACATCAAGGACTTTTCAGTTTAGTATTGGAGGGGAGTTCTTTGAGTAATAATCGCAGAGGAACACCGAGAGACGAATACAGTAAAAAAAATGTATTGAGAGCTTATGGGACTTAACTACAGGGTCATCAGTCCCTAAACTTACAAACTACTTATGAACTAGCTACAACTAAGGACGGCACAAATACTCATGCCCGAGGGGGGATTCGAACCCCCGACCATAGTGGCTGTTACGAATACAGTAAGTAGATTCCCAAATACGTAGGTTGGCGTTCTTATTCAGAGATGAAGCTTGCAGAGACTAGAGTAGCTTGGAAAGCTGCATTAAACAGTCTTCGGACAGAAGGCCGTGCGCGCCTACTTGCAACATGGTTACGAAGACTGGTCATGAAAATAGAGCTCCAACGTCGTTAGGGAAATTTTAAGATGCGCAATTAGTTTCGAGGAGAGTCGTCATCTCATTTCCATACTTAAGACGGATAGCAACCACGTTAATGTGTTTTGTCGGACTCTTTGTTCTCTTCCTCACGCCCCTTCCCAAAAGTTCAAGACAAAAATCAATTACTACTAGATGTTTGAAAAACTTAACTCGCTAACAATTATTTCCTTGTTGCAGCTGTTTGCGGTAGTTTTTTTCGCCTTTATTATTGGAAATATCTCTTAATTTCATATTTTGATTTCTCCACTAAATTTTTAACCAGTTTATATCCACTTCCATGAACCACAGACATTTCCGAGGTGGGGTGGATTGTGTGCGCCTCAACGATACAAATAGCCGTACCGTAGGTGCAACCACAGCGGAGGGGTATCTGTGGAGAGGCCAGACAAACGTGTGGTTCCTGAAGAGGGGCAGCAGCATTTTCAGTAGTTACAGGCGCAACAGTCTGGATGATTGACTGAGATGGCCTTGTAACATCAGCTAATGTAGCTTTGCCACACAGTTACTGCGAACGGCTGAAAGCAAGGGGGAAACTACAGCCGTTACTTTTCCAGAGGACATGCAGCTTTGAAGAGCTGCATCAAACCAATCTCCGGACTAAAGAACACAACCACAACAATATATAATTTTTTTAATTCTCCCAGATTATTATCTAGTTTTCTATGAGCCGTGGTTCGCACAGACAATGTCCGCCTCTGTAGTCCAGTGGATAGCGTGTCAGATTGCCACGCAGTGGGCCCGGGTTCGATTCCCGGTAGGGTTAGAGATCTTCTCCACTCTGGGACTGGGTGTTGTATCACCACCACCACCACCACCACCACCACCACCACCGACACCCAAGTCGCCCATGTGGCGTTACCTAAAGACTTGCACCATGCAGGCCGAACACGATCCCAGCTGGAGTCTAAAGGCCAACAATGCCACACGAAATCATCCAGACATTGTTTACATTGTTGTGCTCAGACTTTACAGTTTTGGGACATTGCAGCTGAAATCTACCTTTCACCCAAGTAGACACCTTTTGCAGCTTGCAGTAACAATGAGTCTTCCACGTTTAGTGGCAAAATCATAATTCTCATTTAGAATACTCTGACATTTTCATCTTAACTCATATACGCACAAAGAACTGTATCCCCGGTGTACACCATGAACATATTTCTCCTCGATCTACATCGAGATGATTCGGAAAACTTGGCCCTTTGAACTGTCATAAAATGTAAACAACACCTGTCTCTAGTCCCATCTATCGAAAGGATACCCATTTCGTTGAATGTAAGAGGCAATAACACTTTTATCTTCATTCACTAAACAGTGTAGGAACAGCATAGGGCGTTTTCAGACATTGACGTCCTCGGATGGCAAGAAGAATGCCAACGTTCGATAAAACACGGATTTTTGCTTGATGACAACGACTTTCATTATGAGACTATCCAAGGCGAAGTGACAAGTGAGTTACGTTGTAAGGACCTGGAATCGTTTTCAAACCATTGTTCATGACTTGCTCCGTACTTTACGGCCAACAACTGCGACAGACGACCGGTATCCCCGGGGACCTCTCGCTCAAACGAACCGCCACCAGACTGCCACCTGATAAGCAATGACAGAGCCATCTGAGGCAATTTTCGGTTGCCGTTGTTCATTAACCGCAAGCCCAAGGCTCCACAATACAGAGATAAAATCCTCCAACCCACCGATGAACCGTTTCATCAGCATTTAGGGGAAGAATTCAAGTTTATCGACGACATTTCTCAGTGTCCATCGTGTAGGTATCGTCAACGATTTCATCAGCTACGCCGGTACTGTACGTTTACATTGACCAGCAAGTTTCTCGATATGAATCTAATCTACCCCAGTCGTGGTCAATTGCAAAGATCTGTGCGAGCACGCCCTGACTGTGAAATCTACGGGGGCTAAGCAAGAGTGATTGAAGACCAGGATAAAGTATACAAGCCGTGGGCAGCACGCCACGTAGGGTGCAGGTGTGCTGTCATCCAAAGTGCCATGCAACTATTTAATGGAGGTTGTTAAACAATACGCTTATCTCAAGGAGAGATTTAAGTTCTGTTTTAATACGAAAGAAGTGATTGGTTCTGTTTTGTTGGTCAGTAACTATGATTTATTACTTTACAAATACCGATTCACCATAGAATACAGTAAGACTTGTTTGGTGGTTGAAGCGAAACACCTTTTCTACTAAGCGTACTGAAAGTATATGAGGCAAGGCACGCGATGGTCGACCTGATGTCTAATGTAAGTAGAAAAGAAGCATCCTAAGCCTTAAGTTTATTTTTAATTTATTCGGTGGCCATGCCATCAACTTCAGGTCCCTTAGCAAAGTGGATTTTTACCTGCTATAAATATTTTTAGGATATAACAAAAACCTGGTTCGAACACATGTGTCATGCTAACAGGGAAGAACAGCCGACCCTTGTAAGAGCTGTTGATGTTTTCACTTACGTATTTTTACATTTAGACCATGTTTTAAAAAGGATGACAAACTTGTAAAATTTATTATGACCAGATGATGGTGGCATAGCCCACTGAAAGCGGTATCATAAAATAAATACTTTGAGAATTCACGGAATGTATGAAATTAATTGCGAATGGGGCAAAGTTGAAAATGTGTACCCAGGGGGGCATTCGAACCTGGCTGGGTACAAATTTTCAACTTTGCCCATTCGCAGTTAATGTCATACATTCTGTGGATATGAATAAATGATAACTGCAGGATCAAAAGTGGCGTCTTTTTTCGGACACCACATTTATATAAATATTTTGAGATCTTGGCTTGTCACTTTTGAAAATGATTATATATACATAATTTAATATTACTGTTTTATGCTACTTAAAAGCAGCTGAAGCTCCAACCATTTACAGTATGAACGCAGCTACACTAATGTCGAATATGCCGTGCGAGGAATGTGTGTGCCCGTGGGTTGATCCTGCGAGAGTAAATCATCGCGGGGATTTGCAACATGCAGAGTTTCGTAAGAGGGAAGGCAGTAAATACGACGGCACAAAGGCGACTGCAGGCTTATCGCCGAGCAAACGCATGTCGAAAGAACGGCGCGAGTTTTAACAGCGCCCTGGAAATTCTTCTGTGAGCACAAACAAGAAGCTGACGGCAGTTCCGTCTGGCAGCTGCCAAGGAGATGGCGCGGTGCGCTGTCACGTCACACGAGAGACGTCGTTTCAGAGTTAAATATTCAGGAGGAAATTTCCAACCTGTGCATACAGTTTTTTCATGAAAAAAGGGGGTGTTTTGCTGACTTACACCTATACAATACATGTTAGATTTGTCGTATAATGACTACTGAAGTTTACTTCAAAATTCCAAGACATCTATTTATTATTTACTGACGACCATTTCTAACAGAAGCACAGTGCCATAATTTGGTCTCATGTTTATACATCTGAATACAATCCGTCATCTGTATAATGTGTTGATCGGTCTATGAACATTAAGCGCGTGGCCCATCAGGTTGTCGGAGTGTAACTAAGTATTTTTATTTTGACATGTTATGCAGATGATAGATTTTCTTATTTATAAAGCACAAGACCAGATGATGGCAACGAGATGTTGCCTAAACCGGTCGTCAGGAAATAATAAATAGCGACCTTAGCATTTGGAAATATACTTCTCTATTAATAAAAATCTGAGCTGAACTGGATTTACGATCAATATCTTTTTAAATTAGCAATGCGTTCTGAATCTCTCTCTCTCTCTCTCTCTCTCTCTCTCGTCTCTCTCTCTCTCTCTCTCTCTCACACACACACACACACACACACACACACACACACACGGAGAGAGAGAGAGAGAGAGAGAGAGAGAGAGAGAGAGAGAGAGAGAGAGAGAGGGAGAGAGAGAGAGAGAGAGACCTTTTATATATTCATTCTGTAAAAGAAAAATTATTCATGTAAATCATTCTTACACGAACAAAGCGAAATTGACGTGCTTCGAAGGCATTATGTTATGGACTGATTAAAACAATTAAGATAATAAGACGAGGCTACGACATTATGTAAAAGTCTAAAGTTTAGTATTCAAAATTTAAATGTTTGTAAAGATTATGGGACTTAAGTGCGTGGTCATCAGTCCCTAAACTTACGAAATACTTATGAACTAACTTATACTAAAGACAACACAAACATTCATGCCCAAGGGAGGATTCGAACCTCCGACGCGGGAGGCCGCGCGATCCGCAACGTGGCGCTCCAGAGAGCTCGGCTACTCCCGCGTGGCTAAAGTTTAGTGTGTCACAGACAGTATAGGTTTCCCGATCTATAAAATTTGAAATTTATTTATGAAGGTATTACTTTTTGTTTGTACAACACCATACAAGAAAGACAGGACAGTTTAGTGGAATAACCTAAAAAGAGGTGCATGCTTATGTTCTCCTAGCATGGCATTCGTAACCCCCTTACAGGCAAGAATGAATTCTTATCTCGTTGGTATTCATTTAAAGAGGGAACTGGGGGTTTCTATTATTAATATTCCTGAAGAAGGGTTCTTAAACATGAGCGTGTAGGAGGAAGGAAGAGAGATATTAATTATATTGCATCCTGGTTTCTGTTGCTCAAAATAATGTAACAGAACCAGGTTTACATAATAATCTTCCGCGAGATAATTTAATTTTTAAACTGAGGTTTCACTAATGAATTCATTTAACGCCTATTAACCCTGAAATCCGGATTAAGTGATTTAATTTCATGTTTCTGATAAAAGTATTGTTTTATTATGTCTTTGACTCTCTTCACTTTTCAAAGACAATGGATAAGGAATATATTACTAACTCCGATGAGGAACTTACTATAGTAAAGAAATAACAGTATTCAAAATTAATCCCTTTAGGAAGTTTCCTGCATTCTGACTGCAAATATATATCGGCAGAAGCAAACGATATCGCTTCTGATTTAAATATTATGTTTACGTTATTTCAAATGTTCAAATGTTTGTTAAGCTTAAGGGACTTAACTACGGGGTCATCAGTCCCTAAACTTACAAACTACTTATCAACTACCTTACACTAAGGACGGCACAAATATCCATGCCCGAGGGGGGATTCGAACCCCCGACCGTAGTGGCCGTGCAGACCGTGACTGGCGCGCCTCAGTCCCCTCGGCCACCGCGGCCTGCTTTACGTTATTTCTGCACGGCTATTTTTATATTTGGAAGGCGAATAATAGCGACGATATTCAAAAGCGTGTGCTTTATTTCAATCCAGAAGGATTAGTCTACATGTCACTCTGCTAACAGTTGTTCCTTTCACTTTATATTTTTCATATTGCACAAGGTACACGAGTTTCTCTCTGTCACTTTCTGCCAGTAACACCGATGACGTCGTGATGTTCGTTAGAGCCAAAACAGTAAACTCCGCTTTATATACAGAAGCTAATCCCTATTTATAGCACTGGTGATAAGGTGATAAATAAACTTTAAGCATCTAATCGAGAAAATGTTTAGACATGGTTTGCAATTGTATTTGAAGCTTCTTTTAAGTTACCAAGTCTCATTATCAACACCTGGATGAATTTAGGATAATTTGTGCTCCATTTTAGCAAAAAAAGGTAGTTTTTCACGTCGTATCTATTTGAATATGAGTTCAATCATGGTTATGAATGTGTATACTGTCTGAAACTGTGTTCCAAAGTAAGTGATGAAGTGCCATGTCTGATGGTAATGTTTTACTGCTTGCATAGTAATAATGCAATATGCAGTATGCAAATTTTTTTCCCCTTTTCATGATTTTGTGGGCGCTGTCGGCGGGAAAAGTTTCGTAGAGGTTTGAAATTGCGTGTGAAGTTCGTTGGGGGTCAGTCAAATCTCATTCCCAAATGCTAATTTCAAATGTTTGTAGAGCTTACGGGACGTAACTACGGGCACAGACAAATATGTTACTCTGTGCCTGTTTTCATGTAGCCGTCTTCAAAATGTTCCAATGTTCGTAGAACTTATGGGACTTAACTACGGGGTCATCAGTCCCTAAACTTACCAACTACTCATGAACTAGCTTATACTAAAGACGGCACAAACATCCGTGCCCCAGGGGGGATTCGAGCCCCCGACGGCGAACGGCCTCGCGCATCGTAGCATAGCGCCTCAATGCGCTCGACAGTTCCGCCACGGCTCCCAAATAGCGGATCAACAAATTAGGTGTGTTTGCGTGCCATCAGTCATGCTGCATGAAGACGAAACACAGCTGTAAGCTGCCATACTAGTGTTAAAAAACATTGTACTTCTTAATGAGTAGAATGTCAGCATTTCAGATTTTTGAAATGGACCAACAATTACCAGAAATATTGAACATGAGATGCTACAGGCGAGACCAGGTGTCGTACCCACAGGACCCAAGATAGCGTTTTCGCAGTACCGATGTTGGACACTTACCGAAAAGATTAATCGAAGTTGACGACTACTTAATTCAAGGTGGCACCATAAAACATATCGTTACTGATTAAGATAGGACAGGAGTCGCCGCTAAGCAATCATATAATTTATGCAATAATGTTTAATTTCACATGATACTATATATCAATGGTAAAATACGTGTCAGGTAGACTAAATTTACCGTCTTCAATTGCGTAGATGAAACTTATGCTATTTCTTTACACCAGTTGCGTTTTGGTACTATTTCCTAAACCTTAAATAATGGCGGTTTTTATGTAACTATTTCATTAACAACATCAACCTAGTAGCACAGGTCACTGTCAGTCAAGGCTCCGGGAAGAACATTTTGTGCGTACTACAATACGAGGTATCCAGAAGAATTTTTCAAGTATTTCAAACTGGAAGGAGCCAAGATGGGATGAGTTTAAAGGCCTACGAGATAAGTGAAGGGTTTGTGTGGAAGGATGAAGACCGAGTGGACTACTACCTGTTATCACAGCCGTCATCTCTGTAAGCTTGTTTAAGGAGTACGTGGAGCTGGGCAGCGCCTTAGAACGATGGCCGACAACCGGACAAAGGACGCTCTGCACAATGCGGCAGTGTCTGGGAGGCTGAGCGAGCCAAACGGTTAGCACGCCCTTCCTAACAGCGCCCGAGACATCGGGCAGACGCCAAGTCCACTCACTCGCCGCCACTGTTCGTCTGGACAGGCAGACACGCCAACAGGGTCGTAGTTCCAGCATTCTGCCTCGGTTCTTTAACGAGGAATGTTGCCACCTAAAACCGATGCAAAAGACATGCCATCTGGTGATTTGATTAATTCCATAGGAATATGTTGTAAATTGCTTTTATTGCGAACTAGGTCGTTAGTGACGGATAAGGGCAGAAGACTACAGTCAATCAGGGTAACTTTTTACCAGTCAGGGTATCTTTGTACCACCTAATATTTCGCTTTCATATGGCTGATGTTCCACCTACTGGGGAATTATTTAGAGGAGAGATAAAAAATACATTTAGAACAAAAATATTGCCAATAGATGGAACATGAGCCATTTGAATCCAAATATTAAGTGGTACAAAGATACCCTGACTGGTACAAAGTTACTCATTGTAATACGTGGCAATCTTGATAATGGATCTGCATATAACCTGCTCCCCGCAAGCTACTATATGTCATATTCGTGAATCATTACATCACATTTATGGATTTTACATAACTTGTTAGAAAAATTCAATTTCATGACTAGAAATTAACAAACTTAGCATTTGTTCCACCAATACTTGTTTATTCGAACCGGTTTTCGGATTATTGGGTCTTAGGACAATATTAGT
Organism: Locusta migratoria; assembly: GCA_026315105.1. NCBI lineage: Eukaryota > Metazoa > Arthropoda > Insecta > Orthoptera > Acrididae > Locusta > Locusta migratoria. The sequence continues at coordinate 37,516,341 of CM048755.1, forward strand.
AGAACAAACCCACTTTTTCAATCGAAGTCACGAAAAATGAGTAATTCGAAAGCAAAAATATACTGGAACGTATTTGTTCGAGTAAGTTTCGAGTGTTCACCCGCAAGAATTCTAATAGTTCGGCTGTGTAACGTCCAGCAATCCTCAGTGAGCCGTAAGACTGCCGCTCCAGTGCTGGCTGCGGTCCTTTATACTGGAGTACCGCGCAACTACGCGTGGGCCCACAGATACATATTCGCCGGAGACGTTGGTGGCGGCAAAGACGTGCATAATGCACGAGTTAAATATCAGACTCTCCGCAGTCGATCTGTGTTGGCATATATCGATATATTCCTGTGAGCTGTGCTGTGACGTCTTTCTGAGTATTGCCAAAAGTATCGGATTCCATGATATATCTACATTAAACCCACTGTGTGTATTAATTAAATTCGTCGTCGTCGTCGTCGTCGTCAAGCTAATCAGTTTCACTTTATATATTCTGAGAATCCGTCCTAATTTTGACGAGACGTTACCCACAAATGCCATATGATTTTTCGGCCTCCACCCAAGACAACTGCACTTGTAGGCTCCTTCAAAGATAATTTGCTACTCCGAAAATCTGGAGTTTACAAACTTTCATGTGAATTTGGCCTTTCTTACATTGGACAAACAACTCTTACTGTCCAAGAAATGTATACGTAACACCGAAGGTACACACGACTTTTTAAACCTAAGAAGTCGGCATTGACAGTGGTCACAGTATATTGTATGGCAACGTCGAAGTTTTGGCAAATATGGAATCTTTCTGGGTCTCAGTAGTGAAGGAGGCAATTTAAATTCGCTTGACGACGAATTTAATTAATTGAGACAGTTGTTTTTAATGTAGATAAATCATGGAACCCGGCACTTTCGGTAATAAACTCAGACGTCGTCGCAGTGCAGCTCACAGGGATATATATCGATATGCCAACACAAATCTAAGACTCTGCAGTCGATCTAACTTGTGCATTATGCACGTCTTTGTCGCCACCAACGTCTGCGGCGCTTATGTCTGTGGGCGCATGCACAGTCACGCGGTACGTGAGTATTAAGGGCCGAAGCGAACACTGGAGCGCCAGTCTTACAGTTCACTGAGGATGGCTGGACGTTACACAGCCCAAATATTAGAATTCTTGCGGCTGCACACCCGAAACTCAATGGATCAGTCTTTGCGCTGCCAAAACCTGCAGATTCACACGGAAAGTAATTGTTCAACCCATTCGACCCGCATTAGAAAGTGGGATCAGGTACCGCCAATGGAAAGGTGGGATGCAGAACACCACAATACGTACAAGCGTCCTGCCTCGTTTGATGCTCTAGACCTGACCTATATATTATTTCCTTGTTGCTTTTTACACTTTATAAAATTTTACAAGAGACTAATGTTTACGTAACAAACCAATCTTAAAAATAGCTACTTCTATAAATGTGTCTTGGTTCATCCTTCACAATGGATGAACTTCAGCGACCAGCGATGCATTTGGGACAAGACTGCAAGCGAGAATCAGACCGCAGGCATTCCTTGTGACTTGCACCTTGAATTCTTCTCCACCTCTTTTGCCGAGGGAAGAATCACGGGTTGTCTCCCAGAACTAGGAGTCACTCTTACAACGGTTTGGGTAGAAACCCGAATGTCTTCTGGAGATTGCGAAGTTGACCTATAAGGAGGGCGAGGATTTTCAGAAATTTTCTGTGTGTCATAGCTGCGCCAGGTGAGTTTCGAAGTTTATTCCAACCACATTGCGTAGGGCGTGAAAAAGATCCTGGAAGGCCATTTGCTGCATGTTTGCCTCACTTCGAAATAACATAAAATAACAAAATAGCAGTAGCTCATAAAAACTGATTTACGTCTACAGTTTTACCATTATTGTACAACTATAGTATAATAAAATAGTGCAGGTGTCAAATGGACGAATGGTTACGACTGGCACAGCATTGATGAAAAACCAGGAACTCTTATAAAAGGTGAGGTACAGTTAACGGCACTCCATTAACAGCCTTGGCAACGTAGGGTGGAGTACATCTCAACGAAGAGAACGGTGGTATTTACTCTTCCAGCTCTGGCACGTTCATGGGTAAAGTACGTGGAGAACACCCAGATAATTGCCTTTGAGAGCTATGTAGAATCGCTGGAGTATCCGTGGCTCTATCTCACGTGTTGTAAACGGAAACGTGTTTAGTGTTTTATACCCCTGTTTTCTAACCGAGCTCCATGTCGGGCGGTAACCTAACTATTCGGCATGTGTTTTGCACAACTTCCGTCAAAAGTTGCCAAAATAGCGACAGGTCCATTTTAAAGAGGACATGCTGCAAAAACACTGGTTCCGAATTTTTTATTCGGTTCGCAATATCGGTTGAGGTATTCCATGTGATTCGTACTCTTCATTTGACTTTCCCGCTTTGCGGGCAAGTTGCAACCCACCGCCCTTGGGGTGCTCCGAATTTTAGCGTGTAGCATGGCGATGCGAAGCTTAATTATTAGTGCGTGGAAAAAACAAAGCATGAATTCTAAGACTTCGTCCACAGCCAATAGCTCGGCAAGACAACGCCAGACACCGTATAAGCCCTGCATTTGCGACCATTTGAAGCATTAGAGTCACTCACCGATTATTCTCCGTTGGAAATTGGCCCCATCCCGTATTCAATCTGTTTCACTAATTTAAAGTACGCATTTACTTTGGTAGTGATGAAGTGGAGCTAGCAGAGGTGATGTTGGGGCATAAATAAAATCAAACACTCTAAATTGACTGTATGAAAAAACTGGTCCCTCTCATTGGGAGAGATGTTCGTCCCCAGAGTAACTATGTTGAGAAACTAACATGTGGAATAAAGACATGTTCATGTAAATTGTCTCCACGAGTTTGCCGCCAGTTGACGTTGTGCAAATTCCACAATATTTCTTGGGAACAACTGTCATATCTTCTTGTGACTGAACCTTGCTGGCGGCCAATATTGTGGAACTGGCACAGCGTCATCCGGCGGCAAACTGGTGAAGACTATTTCCAGCAAATCCGCCGGGAAAGCTTGAAGCCACACGTGGATGCATATCTGAAAGACATTTTCATTCCATCCATCCATAAACACGAACACTGGACATCGTATTGGAATGATTAAGGTTTCCTACTTCTTTTTTTACTCTATTGTCCAATTTACTCATATAAATAGTTCAATTTTATACGTTAAACAATTATATATCTCTAAAATTGCCCTGAAATGGGCCTGACGACCTGGTGGGGTTCAATCACCTGGAGATGTATATTTATAAATAAAGTTCATCCTCATTTCCTTTTTCGTGTCGAATCTCCTAGAAAATTTTAGAAAGTAAGAATATTTAAAAGCAGGTGAATGCGAACCTGTTACCTTCAGTTTCACAGTGGACGACACTAAGAAAGCTACCGCTTCGATTCGGCACTTTATGCCTCTGTTAATGCATATACTAAGTAATGGTTTTACCTACAAATGTAATTATTTGGTTTACTTTAACGAATAGCAATAAATAGATGAGCTTTTAATTGACCGTCGTCGTTAAGTACCATTGAAATGGTACACTTCAATAGCACCAAAGTTTATATATATGGAAAGCCTGAAATGTTCAAATGTTTGTATAGCTTATGGGACTTAACTACGGGGTCATCAGTCCCTAAATTTACAAACTACTTATGAACTAGCTAATACTAAGGACGGCACAAATATCCATGCCCTAGGGGGGATTCGTACCCCCGACCGGAGTGGCCGTGCAGACCGTGACTGGAGCGCCTCAGTCCCCTCGGCCACCACAGCCGGCAGGAAAACCTGAAACTACCGATATATAGTTTCCTGATATTTTGTTGTAACAAATCATACCTGAATCGAGTTGTTTCACAGACATTCTCAATTTGATGATGCCGTGAAACGGCTTATATTTATAGCAAATCCTCTATAAACAAATAACATTTCGGGTTAATTAGTGCGTTTCCGTTTTGAGTCCGGTTCGTAATACAGCTTGGTCCTTCCACTAGCGCAAACGCATAGGTGAATAGCGAGTTTTCCCCTTTGGTCCTTATTAATAAGGAGTACTAATAAGCTTATACACAGCGATTCTGAATGTAGCCGTGCAATCTGGCCGACTTATTATTTCATACTGGGAAAATGCCTTGAAAAATTATCATATACAAAAACGAAACGAAGAGTGATCGTTTAAATATACAGGTACATTTATGATTTACATAGTCTATTGTTTTGTAGGATTCACTGAACTACCGAACATACAGGAAGCGCCGCTACTGAACAAGATAATTTCTTGTTGAGTGCAAGGGTTACATCACGAAGGTAATCTGTAAGCAGAATGCTTGAGGTCGATATAAAAAGTATGTAATGCTTTGTGTTGTATCTTACCGCTGCAGGCAACTTCATCACGAACTGGTGCACCTGTGAACAAAGGGGAACAATATTAATCTGCTGTTCAGCGTGCGATTTTGTAGTTTATTGTTTTTCAGTATGAAAAGAAATGGTGCTTAAATAACCATAATCTTTTACACTACCTGAAAATGGAATTTACAGGTGTGAAAATTTAGTAACAAACATTCACTGTGATGGCATGTGAGACATATCCTAATGAAATTACAGGTTCGTTTACCGTGCTGAGACGGAAAAGTCAAAGATAAACCGCTTAATACGCAATCAGTACTGTTTGCACACTTACAAATGGGATTCATTACGTATGCCAATAACTACTGTAGTAACAATAGAGTAAGTTTTTAGCTAAGCTGAATAGAACGTGCCACAAAAATATGCAAAGACATTTTCCACAAACTACCTCTGCATCCTGAAGAGCTACATTTTATTCTGTACTGAATATCTTTTGAGGTGTGTCACGTCATACATATTACTGTCGACTTTTCCGCTTCGATAACGAGTTATTACTCTCGTCACTGGACAGTTCTAACTGTAGCGTGGAACACTGCAGTGTCTTGGAAACAGCGTACTGTATCGCGTTTCAAGCTGCAAAAACAGTGCCTTCAACTAAAATCCAAAGAACTATGAACAGTAATGACTGTCGAGGCATCAATGTGCGGGTATGTTTTTCGTGGTCGTAGTGAAAGAACGTTAACGTATGTTACTCAGCTCCGAGTGGCCTACCAAAACAAGGACTATATACTGAAGAGCGAAACGAACACTAATTATGGACGTATTTGGTGTTTCATTGCCCTGTTGGAACTGCAAATGTCCGGCTGAATGCACAGTGGATATGAATGGAATCAGGTGATGAGCCAGGATTCGTAGGTACCTGTCAGTCATATGTAGACGTGCCAGGGGCCCAATGTCACTCAAACTGCACACGGCCCACACCATCAGAGCCTCCACAAGCCTCAACAGTCACCTGCCGACATGCAGTGCCGATGGATTTATGAGGTTGTCTCCATAATGGATACGTCCATCCGTTCGATACAATTGGAAATGCAAAGGAAGGGGGCAGGAAGAAGGATTAGGACAGAAAGGGCTGACAGTGGTTGCATTGAAATTAAACATTGGCGACAAGTGGAAATGTGAGCCAGACCGGGAATCTAACCCGGGTCAGCGGTCGCCTTAACCACTTGGCTACCCGTACTAGCATCCCGTCCGTGTCGAACTTTGAGAAGTCTCACTATATGGCTGTAGCGCTTCTATCGTCCATGCCCTCTTACACTCGGCATTACGGATTCCCGTGCGAGGTCGAACGTATGACATCTGCGGTGAAGTAATTGAAGCTAACGCAAACTTCGCGTGTAAATATTTAGTACATTGGTGTGGTGTCTGATCTTTTCGGACATGTCGGATAGAACAAACAACTGGAAATGAGACCAGGCCGCATGTTTCCAGTCAGCAGTCCAATGTCGGTATTGACGAGCCCAGGCGTAGCGTAAAGCTCTGTGCCGTGCAGTCAGCAAGGCTACGCGACTGGGCCTTCGGCTCCGAAAGCCCATATCGATGATGTTCCGTTGAGTGGTTCGCACGGTGAAACTATGGCCTAGCACTGAAATCCGCATGTATTTTTGGAGGGGGTTGCACTTACATTGAACGATTCTTTTCAGTCATCGTTGGTCTCGTTCTTGCAGGATCTTTTTCCGGCCTCAGCGATGACTAGGAGATTTGATGTTTTATCCAATTCCCGATATTCACAGTGCACTCGCGAAATGGTCGTATGGGAAAATCCCCTCTTCACTGCCACCGTGGAGATTCTGTGCCCCTTTTTTCGTGCGCCGACTACAACAAGTTCAAACGTACTTAAAGCATGATGACTTGCCAATGTAGCAGCAGTAACCCATCTAACGCCTGCGTTACACACCTGTTGCCGACCGCTACGCCATTCTCCGAGTGTTTACATTTCTCTGTTTGCACACGCATGCCTATGCCAGTTTCTTTGGCTCTTCAGTATATGCCCACCTCTAAGGAAGATGGCTATGGAATTGGGCTACATTATTATATTAAAAATTTAACACCTACAGCCGTTGAATGATGGAAGTTTTATTTCGCTACCAATTTCGACACTTGATCGCGTCACCTCTAGGTCCTCTGACTAGCAGAAACATGTACTATGTTGTGTTGTCATAATGGGGGGGGGGGGGGGGGGTGTCAATACTAATGTACTGGTATCCATACATTTCAGCTAAAATAAAATCTGCTAAAGGTACCTAACGACGTTATCACTCCAGGCTTCAGCTAATGAGTAGGAACTTTCCTTCCTTCTGGCAGTATTGTACCGTAGGGTTCTAGAGGAGTGTATCGTTCCTAGGTGTGGAATAATGCATTCACGTTTTCAAGGAGGATCATCGAACAGATGCACATAACTATAGACCTTTATGTCTCAAGAGGCTTTGAGGCTCCTCTAGAACATTGGAACATGTTTCATAGTTGTGTATTATGAAATGAGATCGGAATCAATATGGATTCCGAGAATAAAGATCGTTCTGTTTGTCCACGAAACCTCGTTACCATTAAATAAAAGCTTCTAGGTAGGCCGCGGCGGAGTGGCCCAGCGCATTGAGGCGCTATGGATGTTTGTGCCGTCTTTAGTATAAGGTAGTTCATACGTATTTTGTAAGTTTAGGGACTGATGACCCCGCAGTTAAGTCCCTTAAGCTTAAACATTTGAATATCTAGGTAGACGCCGCGAGCCTTGTTCTACGGAAGGTGTTCGATACATTTCCGCACTGTCGCGCAATGAGCAAAACTGTGTAAAAAGCATTAGACCAACTGCGTCATTGGATTGTAGAGTTTCTAGCTAATAGAGCGCAGCAAGTCAATCTCAAAGTGATGGTTGAGAGGAATACTGTCGTATCCAGCATTTATAAAATTTTACAGAATGAAATGTTAAAGTTCCAGTAATTCCAAAATATTATCCTGGCTGCCTGGATATGTTCAGCTGGGAATGTTGCTGAGAGTGTCAAATTGTTCCATTCTCATTAGGCACTTTATGTTCCCTAAGTTAATTTTGATATGGAATTACTGATAAAGGTATTGGTATCTAACAGTGTAGTATCGATAGTATTGTTTAGAAGCGTCGAACGGCGAAGTCTTCTGACGTACCCTAAGGGTGTGTTGTAGGACCATTTCTTTTCACAATATATAAAAATGGCCCAGTACATAACATGTAAATTTCCACGAGGCGGTGCTGGCGAATAGCCGTGCACGCTAAGGCGCCTTACGGCGGTGCGCCCGGCCATTCGCCGTCGGAGCTTCGAGTCCTCCCTCGGGAATGGGCGTTTATCATGTTTTTTACGATTCGTCAAATTAAGTAGTTTACGTTTAGGGACCGATGACCACTGCAGTTAGGTCCAATAACGTTGCAGACATTTGAATCCACGAGGCTTCTCACCGATGATGCTGTAGTATACAGAGACGTCGAAAGCTGGGAAATTTTAGCGATACGCAGGGGAATCTACAGCGTATCTATTCTGGGAGCAGGATGTGACAACCCTATAAATGTAACTTTTCTGAATACATAGGAAGAGCCTTCATTATGTGATTACGCGATTGCAAAATTATTTCTGGAAAAAGTTACTTCAAAAATGTTCAAATGTTGGTAGAGCTTATGTAACTTAACTACGGGGTCATCAGTCCCTAAACTTACAAACTACTTATGAACTAGCTAATACTATGGACGGCACAAATATCCACCCCGAGGGGGGATTCGAATCCCCGACCGTAGTGGCCGTGCAGACCGTGACTGGCGCGCCGCAGACCGGCACAGTTACTTCCACGAAGAATATGTGAGTTAACATACGGAGCCATTTGTAGTGTAACGACCATATAAAATTAATAGTGGATAAGGCAGATGCCGGAAATATTCATTGGAAGGATCCTCATGGACGTGTAGAATATCGAAACCGAAGTCACTTTCAGAACAGTTGTTCGACCAATAGTTTAATATTACTCTTCAGTGTGGAAACCGTAGCAGATACGACACACGGGGAACAGTGAATAGCCAAATAAAAAAAGCACCCATGGTCAGAAGGTCAGCAAGCGCGATACCATCTCGGCGATGACCGGCAAACTCTTGTGATAGCGGAGAGACACGGTATGGCCTTCCGTCAACATACCTTTCTAGATGAGTCCACAAATACGTCTATCTCGCGTATAGATAACGAGGATAAAATTAGATTCGAGCGCACACGGGGGCTTACAGGAAATCTTTTATCCCGCGGACCATATGCGACTGGAACAAGAAAAGGAAGAAGTGGCTGTGGTACCCCCTGCCACACACCGTGCAGGAGTATAGATGTGGAGGCGATGTGACTGGTCGTGTGAGTCTGCAAGCTGAAAGCCGAGACTCGCGCAGCTAGTGCCGTGTGTCAGCCATTACATTCTGCTGCGACGAGCTGACGACATCTCTGTATAAGGAAACAAATACCGCGCGCATCTTAAGATGCAGCTCACGTGGAAAGCGAGAGGCGGCAACTGGGGAAACCTTGAACTGATGCGTTCGCTGCTGCAGGCGCTACGGAAGAGTACACGCTGGCAGTGCCTGCGCAGTCTCAGCTGCACTCGTTTGGCGGCGCTCGAGCCGTATAAGGAAACCACTTGCTATTTTGGTTTCCCAATAGTTTTTCCTCCTTTAAACGCGGGGAAGGTAATGTGTGCCTACAAAATTTGTAGCACTTGCGATAAAATCCAGTGAGTGTGTCAACGTTTATCCATTTAACAAGGAGACCACACGGGAATCTGAGTTTAGAATTTATTTATATTTATGGTACATGAAGTTTAGACTTTAATAAGAATCAACCAAAGCCATTCAACGCAACTCTCAAAAATACTCGAGAAAATCGACTTTTAAGTTTTGCAAAGTACACGTAAGTATCAATAATTAAAACAGTCGCAGCAACTGTCGGTGTAGCTCAGTTCTGGCCTCATAACCATGGAGTCGATGGTTCGAATCCCACTGCGACTGATATTTCTTTCGTTTTCGAATTCAGTTATAATAAACAATTTGTGATGCCTAGATTCACATAAACAAAAACTGACAACACATGCAGTTAGACGAGCTGAGCACCTTGCCACGTAAAACGTTGGTTGTGTAGGTTAGCTGCTTGGAAAACCATTAGCAGCTATGGAGATGACTTACAAAAAAAAGCGTCGTACCTCATCACAAGCTGAACAAAGACTACAGTCGTCAACTACTAGTGAAGCCAAGGCTGTAAAAATTGTAACTTGTAAACAATCTTCTATAAAACATAGGAAATTACGAATAAACAATATGTGCAACTTTTATAGAAATTACCATTAGATATTAAAACTGTCCAAGTATTCGAACAACGAAAAAATAAAAGGTCTATGACGAAAGGATTCGAATCAAAGACACTGCCAGAACGCTACCACCTGAGCTACACTGACATGCCACGACAGTTTTAATTATTCGTACTTTCGTGTACTTGCAAAACTTCAAAGTCGATTTTCTCGAGAATTTATGAGAGTTACGACGATGGCTGGTTGTTATTTGAGTTCTGGACTTCACGTACCACAAATATAAAATAATGCTAAGATCCAATACCCATGTGGTCTCCTTTTAAGAGAAACTGATTTAGCTAGCGTAACAACGTGTCAGTGTTTAGGCCCACTTTTTAGACCTAGCAGTCACTAAAACTGCCACAGTTATTATTTTAATTTGTAAATCCACCATTAGTTTTTAGATGGGAAACATTCATACCACTGAATTAAAAGCACAAAACCTGTGCGGCCAAAGTTAGGGACATTCTTAAGTGTAAACTTTCTTTACAATAAATACGTCATCAGGAGGAAGACATTTACACAATTTCACAATAGTATCCACTTATCACGACTTTCATTAAACAGGTGTCTAGGCAAAGCCATCCCTACTATACAAGTCAAAAATGTTCAGATGTTTGTAGAACGTATGGGACTTAGCTACGGGGTCATCAGTCCCTAAACTTACAAACTACTTCTGAACTAGCTTATACTAAAGACGGCACAAACATCCATTCCCGAGGGGGGATTCGAACTCCCGACTGCAGCGGCCGTGCAGACTGACTGGCGCGCCGCAGACGATCGGCCACTGCGGCCGGCTGCCAATTGCATCCCAGACATGTTCGATGTTGTTTAAGTCCGGTGAACAAGCTGGCCACTCCATTCGTTCAATTTCCTCAGCTTTAAGCATGTTGTCCACTGGTGCACCTCTGTGGGAACCAGCGTTGTTATCCACCAGAAGGAATCAGTCTCCTATGGCACCAGCGTAGGGCTCAACAAAAAGTGCAAAATCTTGTCTCTCTACATCTGAGAAGACAAAGCGCCATTCTGAACGATATAGAGGTCCGTACGTCTGCCAATACTAACTCCTGCCCACACCATTATACGGTGATATTTCCTGCACATAAGCAGGATTGTGCCAGGTGAGAGGACGACAGGTACTCATTTGAACAGAGCCCGCAGGCTAAACTGTAGTTTTAATGACACACACACACACACACACACACACACACACACACACACACACACACCATACGCCTCGGTGCATAGAGGCCACATTCCCGATGCCGGTTCCCGACTGTTGGTATTGAGCGCCCTCTTGCGGCTGGAGGGTGCGTTGCATTTGAGTTACATTCAGCCTCCTGTCTCGAAAGGCTCTTAACCCGAGATAATGATCAACTCTTGCTGATCCTACCCGTGGACAGCCTTGGCTTTGCCTTCTTTTAACGTTTCATGTTCGAAATCGCGCCCAGGTCCTGGAAATTACATTTTGGTACCCTCCAATAGCTGCAGCCACCTCTGTGTATGTCCCGCTTCCAACCTTCCTATGGCTCTCCATACCATAGCTTTGGGTAATTCACGTTGTTGCATTGCACTACCTACCTGCTCACTACACTATGTGAACCCAACTGCGTGTGTAATTCGCTTCGTAGAGTAAACACAAGTCAACACCAACCTCTTCTGCACGAACTTTGTTATTACAACTATCTGTTGCCGTGATGTTATCTCCACTTCTTAGAACCGACAGGAAGACGTTGAACCATTTACTTAATTTTGCCGATGACAATACTTCAGATCAGAGTTTTCAGCTGATCGCGTAATTGTTTTGACCACTGTACATCTTGCTCATATGAGTAAATTTTCAGTTTTGTGCATGCTCTTTCACAAACTTTTCCCAGAATTATTTATTCCATCTACTCTTCTAATCATTCGCAGCGTATCATCAGGAAAATTGCATCTCACTAGCAACCGAATTTACGACAGCGTATTTGGTGCATGTATGGCTCGAAATGTAGCTGTTTACGTGCGTACCATCGACTACCATAATGATTTCATACTGTACATCATACGAAATTCTACTGTCGTTTGTACTAGAAGAGATCGGAAGACTGGATTTAATCCTCTTAGTACTGACGGCGTCTTGAGTACACAAGACGAAGTGGGACCATGCTGACCAATTTCCCCTTATATAGGTTTTTTCAGCAAAAAACTCCATCCCCACTTACGAATGCAGCGATACTGGAAGACAGCTAGTTGTAGGGTATTTGCTTTCTTGTCTCCCGCGACTGCACTAGAGAAGCAGTGCGGCAAGGGATCACAATGACCCCATCTGATTCTACGAGGAGAGTAAAGCACACAACATAAACAAGTTATTTCACATTTAATGCGAGGAAGGAAGACTAAGGAAAGGAATGGCCGGTCGCTATGAGACATTTTATAAAGTAGTGGTAAATAGTGAGAATTTGTGCCGGTGGGGATTCGAACACGGGTCTCCAGCTTGGGGGTCACCGATAGCCTTAGCCGTCTTGGCTACCCGTGCACGCCTCCTACCAAATTCCCGCAAGTGGCACACTAAGTAGTCTCCCAATCGCCCATGTCGTCTTACGCTCGTCATCCGATTCAAATGTTCAAATGTTTGTAAAGCTTATGGGACTTAACTACGGGGTCATTAGTCCCTAAACTTACAAACTACTTATGAACTACCTTATACTAAAGACAGCACAAACATCCATGGTCGAGGGGGGATTCGAACCTCCGACGGCGCACGGCCGCGCGCATCGCAACACGGAGCTCCAGTACGCGCGGCTAATCCGCCGCGGCGTCATCGGATTTCCCGCACTGGGTCCAACATGCTCGAAATAACAGACATCACACCATCTATGTAAGCTTATATTTCTGATACATGATGCCGAGGTAAATTCGATACGCTCACTGGAGTACGCCGCAGATTTGTTTTTGTTCGTGTGGATACAATGGAAACAAACATCGAACAGTCAACGCACTGCTCCACTAAGCCACATGTTCGGTGTAGCAGTAGAAATTTCTTGCCAAGTTGTATTTTACAGAACACCTGAGAATGTTGTTCACTACATTTATGTCGAGCTACTGGAATTTACTGATCAGCAGTTGCGTAAATCTACCTAGGCGCGTGCTTCGCGTGGACTACTGACACACAGCTATGTAGCTCCTTCTGCCAAGTTCCCAAAGACTAAGCCGATGGGTAAGTAATTGCTGTAGATTGTTTATAGTCTGTCTATATATGCTGCCGGTGGCTCTGAGGCACGTCACATGTGGCGTACATTTATGATGGTACTAGTCTGTATATTGCAGTATCCAATCCAAGAGTTTCCTGAGATGATATAGCTTGAATCTCACGACTTTTGTAAAATTAAGACCTAATATCGTTTCAACGTTTTAGACAATAACTGAAGGCTTGTTCATTTGAGACAATATTTTACTCTATAGCTTAAATTTTTCTCACTCATTGACACACTATAGCACTTACATTTTATAACACAATTAGGCATCTTCCTTGAAGTATTAAAGTAATTAAAAAAATAGCTGCGTAAGTCATTTAAGCCTATCGATGCATTACAAATTCAACACAAAACCCATTTACGCAAAATGGATGCCGCGTTATTTAGGCAGATATAAATAAGAACAGTCTTGCGAAACTATATTTCTTTTTCCCCACAAGGTCTCAAAATTAGTCGATGCAGAAATACTTCTCAGGGTATTGATATATACCCTGTACCACTGCCTGAAACGAACTGCAAGAAAGTTTCGATAGCTATAACCGCTTATGGTTTAGTGAGGGTGTCCTTCCATGTAGGACGTCCTGCAGATCTGCGACTGACGTATTTCACCAGCCAAACATTCGCTTAAGCATCTGTGAAATAGCGCCGAAAAATCTGAAAAGATTTTGCAGCTATAAACAGGAATCCATCACAAGCCCGACATATTGCGTTTAGCTTCTATCGGAGCTTCGCTAGATAATTCCCTCAATTTTAGTGTTTAGGTAAAGATCGTTCAAGATCTAGCTGCTCCTCAGCGTGACTGAACTGTCTTCTGGATATTCCAACATTTTTCAGCGTTTCCCAGTTTACGTTCACCTTCACCTCGTACACGCACACATGCGTGCACGCGCGATATCCAGGCACCTATATGTAATGCACCACAATGTGCGTACAGCTGCGGACCTGTCAGTATGAAAGGAGGAAGGAGTTTTCTTGTTGAAGTAATGATAAGACCACTTGGTTGTGTTACAAGTACACAGGCGCCATAGCGCTTAGCTGCAGCCGTGTCCCACGTAACTCTTGCGACAAACCTAGCTATGACACTGGTATCGCCACGCGTGAATGACCGCGTGGTCTAAGGCGTCATGCCACGGACTGCGCTGCCACTCCCCGTTGGAGGCTCGAGTCGTCCTTCAGCATTTCATCAGTCTGGTCGCTTAGGTTTAAAAACATTTGAACATAACCACTGGTATCGAGAAAGATACACGACTAATTCAACCTCAAAAATGTTTCAAAACTTAAGGGACTCAGCTGCTTAGATCATCGGTCCTAGACTAATTTACGCCAAGGACACCACACAATTCATGCGCTAGGGAGGACTGTAACCTCCGACGGGCTTACATCGCTTTTCGACCAACGCTACCTCCCGATGCGACCGTATTAGAGGGTGATAGTACCGAGATGAAGTAACATCGCGTCTGCATATTCCTCTGAGGCAAGAGAAGTGACCTCTTACGCGGACTATTCAGTGGGTATCGCCAGAGAAATACATTGTTAACATTTCAACCCCTCTACAGCTATCCAAGTTCATAGTTGATGTAACATTGAAGGAGCTATCAATGTTAAATGTTCAAATGTTTGTTAAGATTAAGGGACTTAACTGCGGGGTCATCAGTCCCTAAACGTACTTACTACTTATGAAACATACAAATTAATATACAAAAAATACAAAAATTTGCAGGTGTTGTGCAAGAATTATCATCATACATGATTTTCCCAGTTTTGCAAGTTTGTTAAACGCTTTGAAGTCTGAGAACGGTTTGACGAAAATCTGCTTACTTAAATGATTTCAAACTATCAACTCCGCTACTCTAAAACCTCATTGGTCTCTCAGATCGCGGATGATGCTGTCGTTTATCGGTTAGTGAAGTCAACAGAGGATCAAAAGCAACTGCAAAGCGATTTAGACAAAATTTCTACTTGGTGCGAAAATTGGCAATTGAAACTAAATCAAGAAAAGTGTAAAGTAATACACATGACCACTAAAAGAAATCCACTCAACTTCAATTACGCGATAAATCAGTCAAACCTTAAGGTCGTAAATTCTACCAAATACCTAGGAGTTACACTTACGAACAACTTTGACTGGAGAGAACATATAGAAAATATTGTGGGGAAGGCGAACCAAAGGTTACGTTTCATTGGCAGAACTTTTCGAAGATGCACCAGCTCCACCAAAGAGACTGCCTACATCACACTTGTGCGTCCTCTCTTTGAGTACTGTTGCCCCTTGTGGGACCCTCACCAGGTGGGACTGACGGAAGATATTGAGAAGGTTCAGAGAAGGGCAGCTCGTTTTGTTTTATCACGTTACGGGGGGGGGGGGGGGGGAAGCGTCACGGAAATGTTGCACGAATTGGGATGGAAATCATTAAAAGAAAGACGTCATTCATTGCGGCGTGATCTGTTTGCGAAGTTTCAATCACCGACTTTTACTTATGAATGTGAAAATATTTTGCTAGCACCAACCTACTTAGGGAGACATGACCATCCCAATAAAATAAGAGAAATCAGATCGAAAACGGAACGATTTAGGTGTTCTTTCTTCCCGCGCGCTATTAGAGAATGGAACGGTAGGGAAAGGATATGAAAGTGGTTAATGAACCCTCTGCTAGGCACTTAAATGTGATTTGCAGAGTATCTATGAAGATGTAGATCTCGTCAGAAGAGCCACTCGCACGCCTCAAACTGTTTCCGATAGTTTGGAGCGCCACTCTAACGAACCTACAGGTTCTGTCCCGTGTGGTCTGGTTTCACGCTTGTTAGGTTGCTGTCCTGCAGAGGCGGGAAGCGGCCGAAGGGCGGTCAAGCTGCGTTCCTCCGCCGCGAAGCAGCCTTGTCCGATCGTTCAAAATAACGGTTGGAACGGCCCTTGTCGCTGATCGTCATATTGCGACTTTATATATTTTGAGACCTGAAAAATACTCCGCCTCCACGACACGACGGTCCTCTGGTAGGCAAGCATTAGATTTCGGGGGAACATTTGTTTTATGTGGTTTAATTCACAACTTTTCATCGGATCGTACATTGTGACATAATTCGAGTCTTAATTCTGTTTACTCAAAAAATGTTCAAATGTTTGTATAGTCTATGGGACTTAATTACGGGGTCATCAGTCCCTAAACTTACAAACTACTTATGAACTACTTACGAACTAGGACGGCACAAATAGCCATGCCCGAGGGGGGATTCGAACCCCCGACCGTAGTGGCCGTGCAGACCGTGATCTGTTTACTCTTTGAATCCATAATCGAAGTTAATAACAATGTATTCTGTCATTAAGAATGGACAAGGTGGCACACTGGCACCTTTGTTTACGGCTGGGAAGTCCCACCTCTACTAACGGTCCAAGAATTTCATTTTACAACAATTTTTGAATATAAAAATAACCCTAAGATACACTTTTCCGTAAGTTTCAGACATTTCCATATTATCAAATTTCTTGGTAGAGCGTAAGAAGGTACTTGCAGTAAGATTCGAAGACTTCTTACAAATAGAAAAGTTGTCATGATTTTTAAAATCACCTTTTGAGGTTTCTCCTATAGCAGAATAGACAGCTGTGGCTGCGAAGTTGTTCCACCTTTCAAATCCTTTACTCCAAATGGAGGTAACAGACATGCAGGAAGACAGTTCCGTGCTAACTTACAAAACTGTATCGAGTGAATTATTTTGGAGTCAACTTGCGCCGGAAGAATTGCAAAACATTACCGATCTACCTGGCTGCTATGTTTAGCTCCACATATATTTGTGAAATTTTATTTTCAAAAATGAATGTCTTAGAGAATAATTATCGCTCAAGACATTCCCATAAGCAGCCCCGTACGTTAACGTAACTAAGAACGTGCTCAAGACCGCAAATGTAATTTTTCCCATGGATTTTTTAATACGTATACGCACATTTTATTGTATTTCGTACTTTCTTACTGAAAATAAAAATGTATAATGTACGACCTTTTTCTGGACTTTCCAATAAAAGTTTATCCATTTTATTCCATACATTTTGTGAGAGAAAATAAAAATAGCAAATATTATAAGTTTTCGTTGATTGTTTGTACATTATTTTATATCTATTGTATTTCATATTATTTCACGAGTGAAAATTAAAATAAATTAGAAGGAACATCTGGACCTCTAAATAAATTTTCTAAAGTATCTGGACCCCATCTAAAATTACTTGCCGACCTCTGATCTAGAGGTTCGACCGCGATATTAGGTGTCCTTCCTCTGTTAACGCCACTTTAATATTGTTACTGGTTGTTACTGTTGTGAGTAGCAAGAGAACGAAGAACTTCTGAACACGGTTGATAATTCACGAATCCGACGCACATTGGACATGCGCAGCGCTTCTGCAGAATTCCGAACAAATAGTTGTCTTGTTGCAGAGCAGGAGAACGTGTCTGCGACAGTGCAGTGGCAGTTATTTTGTACATTCCTCCACAGTCTACAATGTAAATAACTGCAAGTGGGGCAAGCTTATGCTGCTGCGTGTCGTTCCCTGCATTACAGCATTCAGATGCGAGGCGGCATGCATTTGTTAGCAGGGTTCTTGCTTTCCTGGCAGCGAGCACCGTCTCGTATGATGCTAAGCAAGCAGCCACAAGCTACATTGTCTAAGTGGTAATCTCTGCAGAAAAGATGCTCTTTGGACTCTGGTGTAATGGGAGACGACAGCGTTAATGGCAGGCACCGCCCGAGGGAAGGGAAGGGAAAACTCTAAACAGTAAGCCGATTACGCTGAGGGCTCGCCGCCCTTCTGGCTGCACCCCTGCGCGTGCGGACGACGCAAGCTCGTGAACGCGATAAATGCCCCCCGCTCTCTGCAGTGGTGCTTCACTGACAGTTGTGCCGAGTCATTTCGCATTCGTAAAAAAAAAAGACTACTCTGTAGTATATGGTGTTTAAAGTTATCTCTGATGTTCGTGATTATTACGCTAACGTGTATCGTTGGGATGTGTTAAAACTTACAATAACCGACCAAGTGAACGAGGCGATCACACATATGAATGAAATGACTTCATAGAGTCACGTTCATCAGTAATTTAAATGGTGAGGATTCCGTGCCTTTTAAGTTGGCAACTCGATTTATAACATATGACACGATTTTCAACTGTGTCTGAACGACGGTCGGAACGTTCTATCAATCAAAATTCCTCAACGATAAAAATTCACGCCTTCGCCACGAAACATTCAACAGTCTTTTTCTGTACGTCCTCGTAGTTGGAAAATATATTTCCCCGTCCACCCCCCCCCCCCCCCCCTTTCATTCTTTCAGCTTGACAAAAATATTAACATTGCGTTACGCTTGGTCAACATACCGCCAGAATTTAACGGTGAATATGTGCAATTTAAACCTTCACGAAATGAATTCTACAACTTTAAATTACATTTTAACTGTTTTACCAATTCACTCCCACATTGATGCACTAGTCGTTAGTAGAACAACAGGACTGTGTTACTGTAATGACAACCTTTTAGTTCGTTTTGACGACTATTTCCTCATTTTGTTCAGTTTTCTTATCGTAGGATATCTGTAATTTACTTTCTGACCTGTATATTTATGTACTACATAGTTGACAACTTTAATAATGTGCTTAGATGTATGTTTCATGGGTATCTACATTTTGTTTTTATTTTCGCTGATCAGACGATCGCTGGAAAAACCCCAGACGCCGCTAAAGACAGAACAGAGTTTAGGAGTCCATCTGCGATGCGTTGACCATTACTCGTCACATTAGCGCTCCCGTATTGTCTCTTATCCCAGATAAACGTCGCAGCACTCCAACAACGATTATGAAACTGACTGATTTCTTATTCCGTTTGATATATTCGAAAGATCGTTCTTGTTCAATGTACTGTGCGAGATACACACATTGATAGTAATAGTTATGTTAGCCAGAAGTCTAACAAGGGGAAGGTCTCAGATACGGCCAACCGATTCGGTTCATATTTGGCAGGTCGCTTGTGTACAACCTGAAACGAATGACTAAAATAATTGGGCTCAACACCATCCCACCCCTGAAGATTTGGACGAGCAAATCGCCTGAAAATTGGTGGCCTCGCTAGATAAATGTAAACAGACCATGTTTCATCATCACGTATTAGGTCCTCAAACGAATACTTTTTCCATAAATCGAGGAAAAACTTATACATGTCGCTTACGTATCCACATGGGGATCGCTAGAGCGCATTATGTATCGCGCCTCGTTGCATAGAGTCTCGTAGTCTGCTATATAAGTAGAGCTTATGGGACTTAACTACGGGGTCATCAGTCCCTAAGCTTACAAACTACTTATGAACTAGCTTATACTAAGGACGGCACAAATATCCATGCCCGAGGGGGGGATTCGAACCGCCGACCGTAGCGGCCGTGCGGACCGTGACTGGCGCTCCGCGGCCGGTAGTCTGCTATCTATGGTCCCTCGTGAGGAACACGCAGCACTCTTACTCTGAATCGTTTCCATGTCACGAGGCTTCACAGATTGTTTACTGATTCACCTCATTTGGGAATTTGCGTTCATCATCATCATCATCATCATCATCCCGTATTTTGTATCTTTTTAACCCTCCCATCCCTATAAATTCTGATACGAAACACTACAATTTAAATAAATGAAAACTGTACAGATTCCTCCAGATTCGAACCCGGATTATCCGCTTACTAGCCAGTGATCTTGGCTATTATTATTATTATTATTATTATTATTATTATTTTAATACGAATTTCGCCTTCAACGGCTTCCTTCACAATAGTAAATAAGGTGTATCTTCTGTCTTCTGACAGCAAAGAAAAGGTTTCCTCCTCAATGTTGACGCTAACTTCAAACGTCAACATTTGTAATATTATGGAACTTCTCGACCCCTAAAGAAAGGGAGAAAAAATACAATATGCAAGGAAAAAGGGAATAATAGCTAACTACAACAGACTTCTTATATTTCATTTGTTGTGTCCTTAAAATATAGTGCTCGTGAAATATTTTACATCGATAGTTAAACTATTAAACGCTATCGGCGCTCTCCGCGAAAAGCGTTCACCGAATGGGTACATAAGCAGCAATTTTAAAAGTTTTAGAAGTTCCTTTCCTAGATTTATGGAAAAGTACGCGTTTGCTGACTTCGCACATGGTGATGAAAGTTGCTCTATTTACAATTATCTATCGATCCCATCAAAATTCAGTTGATTGCTCGTCAAAATCGTTAGAGGTTGTGTGTGTGTGTGTGTGTGTGTGTGTGTGTGTGGGGGGGGGGGGGGGGGGTTGAGCCAAACTAGAGTCCTTCGTTTTATGTTGTACATAAACCGAATGAGTCGAACTGGTTGGCCTCCCCATTTTTGTGTAGCTGGATATTTGTATCTGAGCCCAGTGGAATGATATCCCTTACTCTATATCTTGATAGCGCGTCTATATTACGAGAACTGCCAAAATTAGTCCTGAAATTATTTCTTTGCTTCAGTATAAAATTTCTCGTTTCTCAACGGCCTGGTACAAATATTTCAATAGGCCACCACTTCAACGCCTTCATTTCCTTAACCTATTCCAGTAACCCTAACATGCGAAAGGAACCTACGATATACCATGGAATACGAATCCTGTGTTTTTTCTGGACAATATGAACATCAGTGAGAGGTAAATGGAAGATTGACGGTAGATAGAAAATGATAAATTAGGTGGTTTTGTTAGTTGTTAGCTTTATGTTTTAGGGGGACAAAACTGCAGAGGTCATCTGTCCCCCCATTGTGGTTTTGTTTATTAACATTTGTAGTGAAAGGTGCGGAAATGGAAAGCGCGTTAGTGAAACGATATCTGTGTTACCGTTTATGTCTGTTGAACACGCGACTTAAATTAGGAGTGAACAGGAAATTGGTGCTAGACCCTGATTTACACTCTGCTTTTCGCGATGTGGAGTCCTAACCACACTCCAGTTACTTTCATTGTCTGTGCTGTACAACCTGTATTTCCTGAAAAGTGCTATAACCGTTACTCCCATGGAGTATGTAGGAATGGCATTACTGTGCCAAAAAAAAAAAAAAAAAAAAAAAAAAAAAAAAAAAAAAAAAAAAAAAAAAAAAACAGGAAATTCGGGTCCCGGTTTTTGCAAGAACATTCAGTTTCCACTACGTGTTCATTACATCATGTACGTTATCACTACTACATGAACTTCCACATACTGTTTGCCATAAAATAGGAAGTACAATGTTGTGTTGAGTATGTTTTACTAAGAAACTCTGACAGTTTCAAGCCAGTGCACTAAACTCACTGTGTAAGTGCACACCGAACGGCGAGGCCATTACTATCTCTTGTTTCACCTATGCACACGCGATGCTACGCGCGTTTTTAAGTCGTATAAATTCAACAACATAGAAGAACAAAGGTGTTTTGGTGTACTGCGGCCTAAAGTGCGAGGCTTTCCTCGAACTCATCGGCCGCTACGCAGAAGCCCCGCTAGCCGAGCGCCTGTTTACCGCAGCCGGCGGCTTTGTTGTTACATCCGCTCCAGGCGCCATTTTTCCCACGTCACACAATTTCAACAAAGCTTCTGTAATTTACAATGCGTATACTGAGCTTGTAATTTTCCACCCTTCCTCGTTGCAACTGAATGTGCACCTTTAAAGGCGACTGTGGAAATACGCCAGCATACAGATCGTCCTGAAAGAGAACTGTGTTTTCGATGCCACCAAGTAACAAGATTATCGGACAGAAAATTAGGATGTCATGACCAGTCGCCACCGAGGTCAAAAGATGGACAGTTTTACATTCGAAATAGATATTGCAGGAAATCATTTGTAGGTTTTTCGGAAGTACGCTCTCGGTATACACCCTACGTCAGATGGGAAAAATCTACATCTACATCGATACTCTGCAAATCACATTTAAGTGCCTGGCAGAGGGTTCATTAACCACTTTCATAACTTTTCTCTACCCTCCCATTCTCTAATAGCGCGCGGGAAGAAAGAATACCTAAATCGTTCCGTTTTCGATCTGATTTATTTTATTGGGATGGTCATGTCTCCCTAAGTAGGTGGGTGCTAGCAAAATATGGTTGACTTAAATATGTTCTAAACGGTGATTGAAGCTGCTATCTCCCGAATGCATGCAGTGATTTGAAGGAGTCGAAACATGTTGCAAAGACAGCAAGGGAGCTAACATTGTTTTTAAAATTAAGACATTTGTGACTTTCCGCAAAGCGCCTGCACACATTTACGTGAAACAGAAGTTTTGACTCCTTTCGATAATTCTATAAACTGTAAATTGTATAAGGTGCAGTCAAACGAAACGAGACAGTTTGAAAAAACTGAACTGTTTATTACTTCAAAGGTTCAAAAAAACGTTCAAATGTTTGTAAATCTATGGGGACTTCTTTGGTTGTTAGTCCCTAGGCTTATAAACTATTTAAAATAATCTAAGGACACACACACACACACACACACACACACACACACACACACACACAGTGTCCGCCTTACAACTGTAGTTACATGTTCGTTCCATTTCATATCACTCTGCAATGTTTCGCCTAGATATTTAAATGGCGCGACTGCATCAAGAAATTCACTACTAATGCTGTATTCTAACATTATGGATTGTTTTTCCTACTCATGCACACCACGTTATAGTTTTCTACACTTAGAGCTAGCTGTCATTCTTCGCACCAACTAGAAATTTTGTCTAAGTCATCCTATATGCTATTACCCGTATTCCTATTTTCTTTTTCATTATTGGACCTATTTTTGTAATGCCCCCTACTGATGATGTATTTGTAACACTATACTCCGTTTCCTCTTTCCACCCGACTTCACTAATCCCCCTATATCTAATTTCAACCTATCCATTTCCCTTTTAAAAATTTTCCAACCTCCGTACTCAGAGCCGTAGAACGCTAGTGTTGTCTTTCCTAATGACGTCAGCCTCTTGAGTAGTCCCCGCCCGTAGATAAGAATAGGGGACTACTTTACCTCTGTAATATTTTACCCGAGAAGATGCCACCACATAATCATACAATAGTGCTTCATGTTCTCCGGAAAAGTAAGAACTTTAGTTTCCCTTTACTTTCAGCAGTTCGCATTAACAGTATGGCAAAGCCACGTTAGTTTATGTTACAAAGGCCATCTCAGCCAATCAACCAGACGGTTTTACCCCTGTAACTACTGAAAAGCCTGCTGCCCCTCTTCATGAATCACCGTTTGTCTGGCCTGTCCACAGATACTCCTCCGCTTTGGTTCAACCACGGTACTGCTAGCTGCATAGCTGAGGCACGCAAGCCACCCCACCTAGGCAATGTCTATGATTCATGGGGGATAGGTGGAAACCATAAAGTAACTATTTATCGCTTCAGAGATGACTATTTTGAATGTAAATGTAATTTTTCAGTTTGTTTTGGTCACCGCTGTACATGAAGCTAATTAACTTTCCTTGGACCTGATGTAATACACGTTCTTTATTCGCGGATGGTGTGTGTGTCAAAACTGGTTGTTCATGAATAAACGCTCATCAACGTCTCATAATGCTATTGTTTCTTTTATGTTACTTTGTAGCTCTGATTACTGTTGACATTTAACGAAATATTATTTCTACAAATATTTTCAGATGAATGGCGTCAAACAAATGAATACAGAGGCTTTTTCGTCTATAAAATGACGGAAGCAGCGCAGTATTTTGTCACGGTTTAGCCCTCGTCGACAGCGGCAGGCCTGTGTTGCAGACTGGGACCCCGGCTGACAGCTGGTGCGTTTCTTGCCGCTCTTTCCAGATGCCTGCTCTTCCGGCGCCGCGTCCTGGAACTCTATGGAGGGGTGACGGATTTCGCCAGCCAGCCTCTCGTCCTGACATCTTCCCCGCATGCCGCTATATGGACTGCTCCAAGTTTAAATTATCTGTGCTGATGTTACTGTACAAATGTGACAACCAGTCCAAAGCCCTTGTTCACTTTCTGTAGAAGACTCTGATCGTTAGAACCCGCATTCTCCACTGTGGAAACACCTCCAAAGAGCAGCTATAATGGTCTTAACAGCTTTTGCTGCTTAGAGACATTATAAATTGATACCAAAGACGGTGCTTTTTATTAAATTATTTAATACGACAGGCCTGTTTCGGCGTGAATGCCATCGTCAGGTGTACTGTAAAATACAAAGGTGGGTATACTATTTAATTTAAGAAGATAATTGTACTTTATGCATACATTGGTAGCTCTTCTTACCCTTGTAAGATCGCTGCTTCTCTTATATGTATAGCTTCTTATTTACGTCTGTAAAAGAACTGCTGTTGTAGCTCTTATATAGCTGTATATATACTTTTTTTAAAAATAATTCTTATGTTGTCGATGTTCGACAGCTATTTCGACAGATATGCCAGCGATATTACAAGTTTACAATGCAATTATTTGCTATTATTATAGCAAATTATTATAATTATTATGATAGCAAAGAAATACTTGAATTGTAAGCTTGTAATATCGCTGGCATATCTTTCAAAATAGCTGTCAAACATGGACAACATAAGAATTTTTTAAAAAGTAATATATATATATATATATATATAACAGCTGTATAAGAGCTATAACAACCACAGTCTTACAAGGGTAAGAAGAGCTACCAATGTATGTATAAAGTACAATTATCTTCTTCAATTGAATAGTATACCCACCTTTGTATTTTACAGTACACCTGACGATTGCATTCACGTCTAAACAGGACTATCGTATTAAATAATTTAATAAAAAGCACCGTCTTTGGTATCAATAATTTACAATGTCTCTAAATGACATACGACGCAGCGGGCCCATAAGATTACAAATATATATAAATAGCTTTTGCTGTGTTTAAACGTTTATAATCATTTTTCGTATGGTTTTGGTTACTGTAAAATGGTACTAATTAAGTAACTACGAGGGTGCGTCCAGTAAGTACGTGGGAAGAAATTACATGTGGTGTTCCACAAGGATCCATCTTAGGATCATTGCTTTTTCTTGTGTACATTAATGATTTCTCATCAGTTACTCTGCCAGAAGTATAGTTCGTTTTGTTTGCAGATTATACAACTATTGCAATAAATAGCATGTCGAACTTAGTTTTAGAAAGGTCTGCTAATGATATTTTCATTAACATTAATAAATGATTTAAAGCCAACTCATTGACAAACTCTCAAAAGACTCAATACATGCAGTTCAGAACATGTACGAGATATCCATCCAGTAGACGTATGAAGTATGAATAAGGGCAGATAGAGAAGGTTGACAGAATAAAATTCCTGTGATTACAGTTTGATGATAAATTCAGTTGGGAGAAGCACACCACAGAACTGCAGAAACGCCTTAAAATCTGTATACTTTGCTTACTTTCATTCCATGTCGTCATATGGTATAATATTTTGGGGCAACTATTCAAGTCAAGCAAAAGTTTTGAGTCCAAAGAGTGTAATCCGTATTGTTTGTGATGTAAATTCACGGACATCCTGCAGAAGCCTCTTCAAAGACCTGAGTATATTAACTACTGCCTCTCAGTATATTTATTCCTTAATGAAATTTGTCATAAATAATATATCCCTTTTCCCAACTAACAGCTCAGTTCATACCTACAATACTAACAAAAAAAAAAAAATGACCTACGCAAGGACTTAAAAGCACTAATTCAAAAAGCGATCCACTACTCCGGAACACACATTTTCAATAATTTACTAACAACCTTAAAAATTTAACTACAAATAAAGATCAGTTTAAGAGGAGCCTAAAATACTTTCTAGTGGCCAACTCCTACTCCACTGATTAATTCTTAAATAGAACCAAGTGATGCATGTATCTGCATTCATACTATTATATTATTAACTTGTCAATTTTTTTTACATGTTCCACATCCATGAGGAACACCTCAATACGGATCTATGGACCGAACTAACTAATCTAATGTATTTTGTATAACCTTTGATGTCAATAGTCATTGGATACCTCCCATTATCACGCCGTACCACATTTGCCTGGCGTAGTACAGAGACTCAACACTCTTGCAAGAGGAGTTGACCTTGCTACGTTAAGTCATGCTGACACTGTATGAGCCCCGTTTTGCCGAAATTTTGGCGGTGCAGGATTTTGTGCTGAAATGAGCTCTTCGTTACGTCCCATAAATGTTCGATAGCTTTCGTTTAGGGCGTTCTGTGTTACCAGTCATTCGCTGGAATTATCTAGCACGTTCTTTTAACCAATTATTATGGTCCGATGAGATGATGCATTATCATTATTAATTCCATTGTTCTTTGATAACATAGATCTATGAATGACTGCAAATGGTTTCCAAGTAACTTAACACAACGAAGCCCTGACTCGAAACATGGCAAAAAACCGAAGGAGATTCTGCTCCTATGTATAGTATACCAGAGGCAAGGTACAAACAATACCTTCACTACGCGATAGTAATGGTGATGCTACCCGTGGCTTCTGCTGAAATTCCTTAACCGAATAAAACTAAGGAACGGTCACAGATTTCCGATTAAGAACAGCTACCAATAAGTAGCACAGAAGTAGATATGTAAGTGCCTAAGCAATTTAAATCCCTAAATAGAAACTTAGACTTCCGATTCATATTGTAAACCGATTAGGTTCCTATGTAATTATTCTATGTAACATCTCCATAGCTATCATCTACAACCGTTAGCGGAATTAAGGATCTGTATGTAAAGACTGGAAAGTTGCATAGTTCACGCCAATGTTCAAGTAAGGCAATAGGAGTAATTCTCCATATTACAGGTCCATATCGTTGAGCTTTATTTTCAGCAGGGATTTGGAACATATACTGTATTGAAACAGTATGATCTATAGAAGACCGGCCTATTGACTCATAGTGAACACGAATTTAGAAGATATCCTTTTGAAAATCTAGCTGTTTACTCTCACAAAGTGATGAGTGATATCGGTAAGGGATCTGAAATTGATTCCAGATTTCTAGATTTCCGAGAGCCTTTTGACACTAATTTACAAGCGTCTTCTAATAATATTGCGCGCTTACAGTACACTGCCACAGTTGTGCTATTGGATTCGCGGTTTTCTGTCAGAAAATAGTTTTAAGTAATTGACAGCATTGACTAAAACAGAGGTGATATTTGTCGTTACCAAGGATAGTGTTATAGGTCCTCTGGTATTCCATTTGCATATAAAGGTCTGGTAGAAAATCTGAGCAGTCCTCTTAGGTTGCTTGTACATCTCATCTATAGTCTAGTGAAGATATTCAGAAGGTATCAGAAGATCACAATGATTTTGGGAAAATTTCGCAATGTCGTGAAAATTGGCAATTCACTGTAAGTAATCTAAAGTAAGGGGTCATCTCTACACCAGTAAAAAATAAGTTAAATATCGTTTACAACAAAAATCAGTCAAATATGAAAACCGTAAATTCAATTACTCTAAAAAATTAGGGGATCTGTGAGATACAATATACATATGGTAACGTATTTTATTCAGATATTGGCTACAATTGTAATTTAAGTGTGATACAGTATGGTATTTTGCTCTCTCAACTCTTTACTTGAGGTTCACATGGCATTTACGTAGAGCGAGGTGTCATGAGGCTACCATAATGGTGAAAAGTCATTGTTGCTGGCCCCTGATATGGTGTATCATCACCTCGGACGGCCAGTACAGTTGCATACCTGCGCAGCAATGACAGTATGAGGTTATTAATCATTTCTTGAGGAATATTTGGCTATTATTCCACGAGTGCAACATCCAGTGTTTTTTCCAACAGGAAGGAAGGAAGGAAGGAAGCTTAGAGTTTAACATCCCTTCGACAGCGTCGTCATTAGAGACGGAGCTTACGCTCTGAGTATTTGGGTAAGGATGGGGAAGGAAATCGGCCGTGCCCTTTCAAAGGAACCATCCCGGCATTTTCCTCGAGTGATTTAGGGAAATCACGGAAAACCTAAATCTGGATGGCCGGAGGTGGATTTGAACCACCTTCTTCCGCATGCGAGTCCAGTGTGTTACCACTGCGTCATCTCGCTCGGTGTGTTTTCCACCAGTCCAGCACTATGGGGATGAGCGTTATCGTCCGTCATAAGAAACCCATCTCCTATGAGACCAGCGTAGGGCACAACAAAAGGCCGAAGGATCTCGCTTCTATACATCTGAGCAGTCAAAGTCCATTCTCAACGACAGAGGTCACCAAGTCCTCTAATACTGACTTATGCCCACACCATTCGCCCACCACCATGATATGGTGATGTTTCCTGCACATAAGCAGGTTTGTTCAGAGTTCCACATCCTCTCCTTATGGGGACAAAGATTGTCCGGCTGAACAAAATCTTGGCTCATCTGCGAACAGAACCCGACATTCGTTACGACTCCAATTCTGATGTTCCTCCGCCCAGTTTTTGCGGACTAAAAGGTGTCGTCGTTTTAATGGGACACACAGATAGGCCTGCGTGAGTAGATGCCACATTGCCGAATGCGATTTTAGACAGTTTGTGGTTGGCGAGTGCGTTGCATCTGAGATGCATTCAGCCTCTTGTCTCGACGGGTTGTTAACCGGAGATAACGGTCATCTTTTGCTGAACCTACTCGTGTACGACCTTGGCCTTGCCTTGTTCTAACTGTTCCTGTTGCCAGATATCGCGTCCAGGTCCTGGAAATTCCACTTTGTTACACTCCAATAGCTGCAGCCACCTCCCTCCGTGTGTCTACCTTAGTATGGCTCTCCAATGCGATAGCTTCGGACAAGTCACGTTGTTGTTGCATTCCACTACCTGCTCACTACACTAATTCGTTTGGTAGAATAAACGGAAGTCAACACCAACTCCCTCTGTTCCGTTCTGGTATTACCGTTATTTCAGTTGCCGTAACGTTGTTCTACCCACTTCGTAGGACAGAAAGACGTCAAACCATTTCAGTTCAATTTACCGATGACAATACTTGAGAACCTAGGTATCTCAACTGATCTCTTAGTTCTTTTGACGAGTGTCAATACCTCGTAATTTCTACTACGACCGATTCAAATTGTACAGAACATTAACTATGTTACAGGCGGACCAAAGATGCGTTTTATTGGCACAAGACTTTGAAGCCGCAACAAAACTGCTAAAGAGACTGCCTACACCACGCTTTTCCGTACTTTTTTTGGAGCAGTGCTGCGCGTTGTGGGATGCTGATCAGGGAACGGAGTACATCTAAAGATTACCAAGTAGGGCAGCGATTCAAGAGTATGTTACGGAAATGTTACAGGAATCGGAGTGGGGATCACTACAATGTGTTTTTCGTTTCAGCGGGATGATCTTTACGAAATTTCGATCGCAGATTCTCCTACGGCTGCGAAAACTTATTTACTCGTACCTATAAAGATATATCGGAGCTCTAACGGAGATATTTAAACTTACTTGCTTTCTGAGCGCTATTCGAGAATGGCAAGGGAGATGAATAGTATTCCGGTGAATCCTTAGCCAGGCACTTCAGTGTCATTTGCAGAGGAAGTACTTAAGAACCAGTCTCGCATGCAAGTAGTCCAATAGCAGGAGTCACTGAAATTAATGATATGGCTATCTCAGTGCCCTAACCTGCCTTTGCCAAGCGTTTCGCAACATGGGGTTTTACTTCGGTACAGAAAATGGATTTCAAATCGCAGATTGGAAGCCTGATTTGTATCTTTACCGCTTTGTTTCAACGACTTCATAGAAATCCCGGAGCTGCAGTTTGAAGAAGCACTACCATGCGTGCAAGAAGTGTCTTTTGTGCTATTATTATTATTATTTTAAGCACAGTGTTTTTGACACTATTTAAACTGCAATAATACAATGACGTCTTTTAACTACAAGTTATTTCCTTTCTATGGTATTGATATTTTGTCAGTTTTCCATTAAAATGTCACTTGCGGTAGAGTGCAACGTTTTTCACGAAATGACACACGGTTCTTTAGTTTTTTATGATCGAAAGTTATTTAAAGCATTGTGCGGTTCCGAGCGCTAGAGGTCATACGTAGTCCCTCGTCAGTATTACGTCATTCTATTACACGGTAGTACCGAGTGGGTATTCCAACGGGGATAAGGAATAACGTCATATATAAAAACAAAAATATAAAAAATTGGGGACGTGCTTCCAGTGCTTTCGTTAATTCGTAGCCTCGGGGTGACAGTAAGAGAGCCGGCAGTGGGCCATGGTGATTAATGTGCTTTACGAGGTCGTATGTATTGGCCTGGCAGTTTCGCGTTTCCGCTGCTGCCATGGTTCGGTGAACTTTTTGAATGGCTGAGTGCAGTCAACGAACGTATATAGCGGCTACCGTAGTTATGTTCAAAATATCGTAAAATAAGTTCAAAACCCACTGGTGACTAATCCAGGTTTTCCATTATCGCCTGGACTGTAATACTCTCGTTTTCAAGCACCAGTGCGTCCACTGATCTTGAGATTGCGGCTCTTTGCGCAGAGTTCGTCTGCCACTTCGTTAATCGTCATTTAGGATTGTCTGACCTGAGTGGAATCTTTTGTGCCATCTGAATGGTGTCCAATGACGATGCGTTGTGCCAAATTTTATGATCCTGAGGCGGAATTAGGGGAGGGAGGCTAACTAGAGTAGTCTCGCACCTTTGATTTCCAGAGTACCAGTGTGGTGTGGAGGTTAGCGCAACTCTTTAGTAAGCAGAAGACTGGTTCGAATTCCAACGATGATAATTTTATTTCACCCTATAGTCATTATTATTGATTGTTACAGCACTGCTCCCCGTGAACTTCAGGTAACCAATTGCAACACAATACGGTAGCAAAGTAGCTTGTAATTTGCGGCTGTTTGTTGTTGATGCTGTGGTGTAAGGGAGAGAGTCGTTATTAACTGACTGTAATAGCGTACAGGATGATTTACACAAAATTTCTAGTTTGTGCGAAGAATGGCAGCTGGCTTTAAATGTAGAAAAGTTTAAGGTAGTGCACATGAGTAGGAAAAACAATCTCATAGTGTTCGATTACAGCATTAGTAGTGAGCTTCTTGATACAGTCGCGTGATTCAGGTATCTGGGCGTAACATTGCAGAGCGATATGAAATGGAACGAACATGTAAAGACATGTTTAAGGCGCACAGCCGGCTTCGGTTTATTGGGAGAATTTTGGGAAGATGTACTTCATCTATAAAGGAGACCGCGTATAAAACGCTTGGACCACGTCTTGAGTATTGCTTAAGTGGCTGGGACGGCAGCCGATCGTTTAAATGAAGACATGGAAACAGTTCAGAGGCGAGCAGCTAGGTTCGTTACTGTTGAGGAAATTTAGAGGGCCGGAATCTGAGCTGACTGCAGAGCAATCTTATTGCCGCCTACTTAGATTTTGCGTCAAAGGTCACAAAAGACAAGAGAAATTAGGGCTCGTACAGAGGCAGATAGACTTTTTTTTCCAAATTATTGATGAAGGAGAGGAAGGAAGGGGGATTAGGAAGGGAAAGACTGGCAGTGGCTGCTTTAGGGAATTGAAATGGAACAATGGTGACAAGTGAAAATGTGAGCCGGGCCGGGAATCGAACCCGGGTCTCCCGCTTCGGTCCAGCGGTCGCCTTAACCGCTTTGCCATCCGTGCTCGCCTCCCGTCCGTCTCAAATCCCCACAAGTCGCACGCTATGGCTGTAAAGCCCCTACCGGCCATGCCTTCTTTACACTCGCTTTTAAGGATTCCCGTGCGAGGTCCAATGTGTGACCGCCGTTGCGGCGAAGTAATTGAAGCCAACGCCGTCTTCGAGTGTAAATACTTATATTGGTGTGGTGTGGTGTGTTCTTTCGGACATGTCCGAGGAAGAAAAAAAAACAGACCACACCAATGTAAGTATTATTTTCGCCCTTTTTCTATTTAGGAGTGGAATGTTCGAATGTGTGCGAGGTCTCATGCGACCAAACTGCGTGGTTATCAGTCGCTAGACTAACACACTAATTACTTGACTAACTTTAAGTTACGCTAAAGACAACACGAACACCCATGCCAGAGGGAGGATTCGAACCTCCGACCGTAGTGGCCGTGCAGATTGTGACTGGTGCGCCGCAGACCGCTCGGCCACTGCGGCCGGCTTTACGGGTGGAATAGAGAAGGGAGTGCCTAATGGTGGTACAGTGTACTCTCCGCCACGCACCTTACGGTGGATTGTGGAGTGCAGATGTAGACGGAAAGTGGTATACGACACTTCTAGAAAAGTTTGGGAGCTGTTTGATTATCCAATATACCGTACGCATCTTGGTCCAAGCGATTTTCCATATCTTCTTGCACCACAAGAAATTGCTGCCCTCCGGCCAGCGCTTTAAAAACGACAGACTTGAAAGACGACTGTCACAAGCTGGTTCACAGGCGGCAGGAATACACAATCTGATCCCACGATATGACAAGTGTCAATTCTTTTAGTTACTGTCAAAAGCTCAAATACTGCTGTACCTGTTACCTATCTAGTTATTCCTGTAAGTAGTGGTTTTTCCTCCTCTCGGTACAGCTAACAGTTTTTGGTTTGGACACGAGTATTCGAACGAAAACACCTAAGGACTTTGACGCAGCAACTGTCGAAAATTTCTGTGACGCGTGAGTCAGAAGCTTGCCCCTCGTCGACGGCCAGGCACGTGTTCTCGCCATTGGGACACGGCACACGTCCTCTGGGAGGCCAAACACTGCCTGGAAATACCTGCATTCCAGCTGCCGAGATACGTCAAAGAATTCGGTGTTTGTGTAGGTCTTCATGCACGCAAGCGGCGCCAGAACAATGCTACAGCGCGGCATGCATCGCAGATAGCTAACGCAAATACAGCTTAGCCGGCCGTTTTGCTCGCTCGTTAGTACCACACTCAATTCACTAGCTTCTCCAGTAACATTGAGAACTTCCGTAGGTTGGAACCAACAGGCGTGGCAAATTTTTGGGACACTTTCTTGGCGCAGAGAAGAAAATATTTTAAATGGCAAAGTGTCCG
The DNA here is from genome assembly GCA_026315105.1 of Locusta migratoria. Lineage (NCBI taxonomy): Eukaryota > Metazoa > Arthropoda > Insecta > Orthoptera > Acrididae > Locusta > Locusta migratoria. The sequence goes on from CM048755.1 coordinate 37,549,264, forward strand.
TAAACAGCAGCGGTGGAGTGGCCGAGCGCATTGAGGCTCTATGCTCCGATGCGCGAGACCGTTCCTGTCGGAGTTTCGAATCCTCTCTCGGGCATGAATGTTTGTGCTGTTTTTAGTATAAGTTTATAAATATTTTTCAAGTTTAGGGAGTGATGATCCCGCAGTCCCATAAGCTTAACTTTTTTTTTTTTTTTTTTTTTTTTTCCGTGAACACTATTTGTATTGATAAGGCGAAGCATTGCATTGAAATTGTGAGATTTTAATTCAGTTCCTCAATACCTTTGATATGCTGACACTACCTCTGTAAAATTATAATTGGACACTTCATTTGTATGTGTTAACTCATTTTCTAGAATTATGTTTAATGCTGAGTGGCCTAAAACGTTCATACATTTGGATATGCATTAAGACACGGAGAAATGTAGGTAGAGGGGTAAAATTAACACACATGCTTAAAATGAGATGAGGTTTATTGAAACCAACAAGTTTACAAAAGCTGGCCAGTTGACGCCGGAAACGGGGGTTGTTTAAAGTTCTGTATAGGGAGCCTTTAGGGCTGTGAATGCCGCGAACAGCAGCATTTGCCCAACCGAAAACCCCACAACCGACGTGGAAACATTGCATGGCGAGAAAATCATGGTGTGGCAAGATTTTATTATGTCGATTGTGTTCGGGCCCTCCTTTCCTCTGATTCTTTCGAAGAAAGGGGTGATGCTGCTTTAATTGTCATGGCTGGCTAGCTCTCATTATCACGGACTGAGGTACGTCATTATGTTACAGAAACGCATCAACCCCAGCCTTTCATGTAAGATGGCGCTCCACATATGTTGTTACATCGATTGGTGTGAATCTTATGCCAAGCCACCACTTCCATCATCCTTGGCCTCCCAAGTCCGAAAATCTCAATCCATGTTATTGGTTGTGGTGGTACCTGAAGTCTCGAGTCCAAGACTTGTGGCAATTTTCCACCATACCTACTGATAGTCTGTACAGTGTTGTTGACGTTCATTATCCCCTGAATACAGGCATTGTTGAATGACGGGCACATGCCGAAAATTTGTTATAAATAATGTTTCTGTTAAAATCAATCCAAAGCCATTCCAAGTATGCGTGTCCATTTTACCCCTAGCTTTCCATTATTTCTTCAAATATGGAATTTTCAAATTTTAACGCCATTTTGTATCACCCTGTTCGTCAGTCATGTATTGGTGTGATGTCTGTACTCTGGTCCCAAAGAAAAGACACCACACCAATATATAAAAGTGTGTTCACGCGAAGATTATGTCAGCGCTCAGTTATTCACCAAAGATGCGGAATAATCGATCGAGCTTAAGCGGAAGCCCGGATGGCGAGCTTAAAGGACTATAGATGATAGGGACGTTACTTTCGTGGCGTACGACGTTGGAGCATTTTGGACGGACGGAAAGTGTGGTCCGTTAACAAAAAATAAATAGGTGAGGGAGACCGTTGGCCCAAATCAGAAATATCTGGTTCGAATCCCACTCCGGCACAAATTCTCTCACACGTCTCCAATGACTTATTTCATTGCTGTATAACAGCCCAATATAATCATTTTCCTCGTTTCCCTATTACTCCCCCCCCCCTTTCGAAGAGAAACAGACAAAAACGGAAGGTACGTGCGAAGCACTTAAAACGTTTGTCGTTAGTGTTTCTAAATATCCCCTCATTTCTGTCTGATGTGTGATTTTTGAGTTAGCTACCAGTATTGTGTGTTACAATTTACCGATGGTAATTTTGACATGGGAGCCGCTTAGTTACATTGATTGCAAACAGCATCAGCTGTTTAACCCCCAAAGAACCACTGGACACAATACCACCCCAATATAAATTTACTTCTGTTTCTTTAATATAACACTGATGGAAATCGAATGAAGTCTGTTGGATTCAGCAGCTGTAATTGTTCATTAATATGTTGCCAGGATATCCGTTTAAATTGCTTGTGGGACTGTACGATTCCAATGGTTGTCAGTGAAAACGAAAAATAAATCATGTTAGTGCGAGGATTAACCCTTTGCTGCCAGACGGAGCTTTAAAGTCCCTACCCATTTCCATTATCATAAAACAAAGTAGAAGTTAATATCTGACTTATGCTCCTGACGGGACGTTAGTGTCCCTCCGATGTAGCATATGAAACACGCTGGCTGAGATTTTTCACTATCTCTGCTCACAAAGAGCAGTGGACAGCTGACTGTCTCATTTCTGTGTGCAGGATTTCGTCATGTTCATTTAATGGCTTCTTGTCACAAAAAGACGCTGTTGTATTCTGACGTTCGTAATTTGGTCTTGTATTGTTTTAGCTAAGGCAAACGTATTATTCAAGGAATAGAGCTCTTTCTATTTATATATCGTTCAAAAATGTGCTCGGGACGTTTTAGTCCCGTCAGTCTGTCCAAGGCATTATTGTGCACATAACTTTGTAGATGTCTGTTTTCTTTTGTTTACGAATTACGGAATATGATCACGAATGAAGGACATATTCAATCCCCCCTCAGATTAATATCTTCCATAGCAATGGAATGTAAAAACGCTGCTGTCTGTTACTGGTAAATCCTTATATAAACAGAGCTAAACATTTCATAAATTACTGATATTATATCCTGTCGAAACTTTGAAATCTCTTGTGTAATTTTTTTAATATCAAGGAAAATAAAAATGTGCGAATACACTGAAGTGTATTTATTCACTTTGGTAGTAAAATAACCAAATATGAGGTTACGTAGTCGAATATTAGATAGCATCGGCAGGATGAGGTTTAGTCATTAATGACCTGGCTAATCCAAAAGACTGGGCTATGGTTCACCATGGACTCTTCCGGAACAGTGCAGTAGATGTACTCATTGATGTGGAGCTGTCCCTACCAATTCGAAATAAATATCTTCATGCACTAATGCTTTTTCTATCGGGAGAATTTCCGAAACTAAGGAAGGCGTTTGAAGAAAAGGATCGTCGACTAAGGGAGCATTGGACGTTTAAGGCTGCTGCTTATGACTGGATGAGGCCTAGAAACCGGAACTGGAGAGGGCAATTCTTGATGCAGGTAACAACCCAATTGCCAGCTTGAGCAAGTAATGGTGGCCTATGACTGACTAGCCTTATGGCCTGCTATAACCATAAAATTTATATGGTATGAAGGCAGTATCAGCAGTTGATTTCCCCGAATAGCGTTTACGGAATGATGTACATCCCTACTTCAACTGTTAAAGCACGTGATCGACAAATAGCTGTTAGTACTTTAGCAAGATTTATTAATGACGTGGTATGTTGTTCTACATAGGAGCAAAGGGCAGAGGAAACGCACAGCTTTGCGTCCCAAAGACAGCATCTTCGATATTACTTTTCTATTGTTACCGAGTTTCATCGTGAAGTAGGCTTTATACGAGGTACGTCCAGAAAGTAAGTTCCGTTTGGTTATATAAAACAAACGTGTACAGATAAAGAAATATTTATTGTACAAAATCTAAAACTGTTAAACTACTTTTCTACATAGCTGCCGAAATTTTGTAGATACTTGTCATAGCGTGGCACAAGTTTCTGTAGGCCTTCTTCATAGGTTGTTGCCACCTGTCTATTCAGCCATGTGGTAGCATGTTCTTTCATCTCGCCATCATCGTTGAAATGTTGACCACCAAGGACAGAATTTTAGGCGTAAGAAGAGGTGAAGTGGCTAGGAGCGAGGCCCGGGCTGTACGGATGATCAAACACGTCCCAGTGAAATTCCCGTAACAGTTGTTTGGTCACATTCGCCACATGAGGTCGGCCATTATCGTGGAAACAAACACCACCTTTTGATGGAAATCCTCTTCTTATACCTAAAATTAGTCCTGTCAACACTTCTACGTTGACGAGCTGAAAGAACATGCTACCACATGGCTGAATACAAAGGCGGCAACCTATGAAGAAGGCATACAGAAACGTGTGCCACGCTATGGCAAGTGCCTACAAAATTTCGGCAGCTATGTAGAAAAGTAGTTTAACAGTTTTAGATTTGTACAATAAATATTTTTTCTGTATCTGTACACGTTTTATATAACCAAACGGAACTTACTTTCTGGACGTACCTCGTATTACGTTAAAATACACTTAAGGCAGAGTATATATCCGTTGTATGTAAAGAAAGCCGAATTGTTGGGATTTATTTGGCACACAAGCTGCGTCACTTAAAATGTTGAGGATAGCATTTCTGACGGCTATTTGACTAACTCAATTGGCCAAATATATCTTATTGCTGTAGAAGCACGACGGAATGGCTGTTACCATTGTGTACATGAGCACTGGCAATGAATGGCAGATTCGTAACTTACCACAGTATGGTGGCACCTATTTTTCTATGGAGTATAAATGAAGGAAGGTTACTTTTTGCTAGTTTTAATCAAACTCTTTCGGGTAGCACCATCTCTCTACGAAACTTCTTGTCATTGATCTCTATATATGAGATGGAATAGTAAAGCTATCAACAAATAAAGGGCACTTTTGCGGGCAGTAATATCAGTGAAACTTTTTCGAACGAACAGAGCGATATTTGGTTTTAGCGCTTTCATAATGAATTCATATCACACCGTTCTCAGTGATCCTCGTGTGACGTCTCCTGCAAAATCTGACCGATCGCCTGATACTGTGGCCCCTAAATTTAGTGTATGCCGAATTGAGTTCAGGTACAAGGACTGTCTATTTTCACTTTCTAAAATATACGATTAACTACTCCGCCGTATGGACAGGATCGTTTCCAAGTGGCGACAGCGCAATAAAGTGATAATTGACGAAGCCAGTACGGACAATACCGTCACGTTTAACTGCCTTCTGGTTCACAACCGAATCCTCGCCAACACGTGCAGCTTTTTACCGAAACCAGCTTCTCCGATACAATTAGAGAGCTTTGTCGCAACGTCATGCCGCATGGACCGCTACTGGCTCCTTGTTCCAAAAATAGGAACCTCAGTCTTTTTAAGATGTTAACGTTCAAGGTTCTACCGTAACTAAACAGTCTCCTCGATTTTCCAGCCAACAGTTACACTGGCAGTCCTTTAGAAATAAAACTGTGCACTGCGTTAGTCACACTTATTCCCCTACTACGTTTTTCGTTGGTTCACACTGTGACTGGGTGGAGAATTACGTGAGATGTGCTCTTCACTGCGCATTATGTTTCCACTGTCACGACAAAGATGATGTAAATCACAAAGTATTCTACCCGTCTATTTTGCAACGCTGCAGACCACCAAGATTACACATTCTGAAACTGGCCGTAATTACGAAGTAAGTTTTAAATAACGTTTAATCGCAGCATCAAATCCTTTTACGGAATTTTTTTTTATGTAGACGGCTGTCCAATGAAAGTCATGTTTTACGACTGATGGGACGAGTATTCTTTAAGTGCTCAAATATCTGAAGTAAGCGAGAAATATTTAAGCCTACTTCTGCGGAAGTGACATTTGACAGCTTTCACTTGTAAAGAGAAAACTTGTCCACCTACGTGAACACGCAAAACTCACTTCTTTACACACCTTCAGAACGGCATTAAGACACCAGTTCCAGTCCCGATACGCGATGGTGTAATTCACGTCATGCTTACTAAAGAGCAAATTACTCTTGGCTTCTCTGCGTCCTTTGAGAGAGCAGGTTTCGCCACTCCGACAGCCACCGGTGAAACACGAAGAAACAGGCAGACAAAGTATTCTCTCACCATATATCGTCAAGGCTACATTCGTGTGAAAATATAGTAAATCAAGTGGAAAGAGCTATAAATACCCATAACAAATTCAGTTACTAGACTAACGATAACGAAAGCCACGTACGGACTACTACGATAGTAGTACTGGCCTACCACTGTTACTATGATCAATGATCAATTTTTTATGATACAAACTAAGTTACGCGTCATATTTTATCTTCTGAGTATTCTGGAATTTCACTTTATGTATGATTGTGTTCTAACGTTGTTGCCATGGTGACACAGGATGTAATGATACGAATATTTCTTGAACTATCACCAAGTACAAGGATGAATCTTTGGGCTAACAAGCGTACAAAACTTGGTTGAAGCTTCTGATTAAACAAGAATTTTAAAAAATTACACGAACGTAAACCATTTCCAGTTTACAACTAAAACAACTTTTGGAACTCCACTGGCACTCGACTAAACACGACGACGAGAGCAATGTCTTACTCAAATTAACGTGACAATTTACCTTTTCCCCTTGTCTCTAAGTATTACGCATATGCAGTTCTTAATGTAGCTCAGCTCTCATTTGGATATTGTTGACTTCCATAAAACCATGATTTTTAAAATATTCCAGCTAATATGAAGTAGCGCAGAAAATGTGTGTGTGTTAGTTCTAAAGATACTTATGTAACTGCATCATTGCCTTGGAGGCATAATTTAATGAATTTATTTCAGAGTTAAAGTCCCAATGATACCAATCGTTCAGGTTGGACGAACAACGAAAGACTTATCAGCAATGTTTTTGGAAGTAGGAAGAAAGGAAGGAAGGAAGGAAGGAAGACGAGGGATATCTCGTCGACAACTTAGTCATCCGAGACGCGAAACAAGCCTAATTTTTTTTTTAAATAAGGATGGGGGAAGGAAATCGGCCGTACCCTTTGAAAGGATCCATTCTGACACTTTCCTTGAGCGATTTATGGGAACTGCAGGAAACCTAAATGTAGATGGCTCGAGGTAGATTCGAACCGCCATCCTCCCGAATAAGAGTCCAGTGTTCTAACCATTACGTCAACTCCGTAGGTGATCTGCAACCAAAATTGTCACATAATACTTGTTAGTAACGAGAATTTGTAGAGAAGTTATGCAGCACACGGAATACTGCGATATGGCTGCCACATTACCAGCGAACCCCCGTCATGTTTCACTCTTGGGAGTGAACTCTGATGAAAGTGTTAAAATAGTGTTAAATAAGACTCACTCGACCAAGTGAATTTCTTCCATTGCTCCATAATGCAGGTATCAGAAGGAAAAGTTTAGGATTCAATTTCTCGTCGACAACGTTGTCATTAGAGACGGAGACGGAGTTCAGTTTTTGGTTAGGATGGGGAATGAAATCTGCCGTGCCCTTTCAAAGGAACCATCCCGGCATTTGACTGGAATCATTTAGGGAAATCACAGAAAACCAAATCTGGATAGCCGGAGGTGGATTTGAACTACAGTCGTTCCGAATGAGTCCGCCATCTCGCTCTGAGTAGGTTTCATGCCACTACTAATTCTGTTACAGGCATTTCCGTAAGACTGTTGAATGATTTTGTTATTTCACCTCGTCCGAGAATTCCCTGTTTATGGAGATCCAGGGTTTTTACGTGTACCATTAAGTTCTTAACTAACAACCGTCGTCATTTATCTTCAGAATCCTCTTTTTTTTTTTTTTTTTTAATAGCTTATGGGACTTAACTGCGGGGTCATCAGTCCCTAAACTTAGAAACTACTTATGAACTAATACTAAGGACGGCACAAATATCCATGCCCGAGGGGGGATTCGAACCCCCGACCGTAGTGGCCGTGTAGAACGTGACTGGAGCGCCTCAGTCCCGTCGGCCACCGCGGCCGGCCCCACTTATCAGGCCATGGAGCGTAGCGACTTTCATTTGTCGGCAGTCACTAGGGGTGGACACTAAAGGCGGAACGTGATCAGTGCGACCAATCAAGATTTCAACTGCGCCATACTGATGGGAGGCACCGTGTGTGGCGCTGACCACATAAATCATGGCTCCCATCTACCAAGACGGTGTGGTCCAGGGCGATGGTGTCCCTGTTTGGGATGCATTTCCCTAGGATGGAATGAGCTCCATAGTTGTTCCGGAAGGGACTTTGAATGGTCCGAGGTATGATCTTCTCGGGGACCATCTCCAGCCATTTTTGGCCTTTCAACGCCTTAACGGTTCTGCGGTGTTTTAGGATGATAATGCGCCGCCACATCGTTCCCACACCGCACGGAAATGGCTCCAGAAAAATGCAGAGGAGATCTAAAGACTGAGTGGCCACCCGATGGCCCAGATGTGAACCTCATGTAGCATATCTGGAATTTCATGGACGTAGTCTCCGTACAACGGCTCCTGCGCTAGGGGACAGACAGGAATTGGCCAAGACTCGGCAAAAGATTTGTTATCCGCAGCGTCCAGAAGACTATCAGGGACTTGTACACTCGTTTCCACCGCGTCTCGCAGTCTATAGGGCCAGATGCGGCCTGCACGTCATTATGAGCCGGCCCGTGACTTGTTCTTACTGTGTGTTTAAGCACGCATTTCTGGTGGTTTTCCAACCATTGTACACTGAATGTGTCGTTTGTCCACAGCAGCATCTGTGCGTCCCGTTGCGCGAGTTCCACTACACGCAGGCGGAGCATCTGGGGCTTCCTGCGGGCGTCGCTGTGTTTACTGGTGTGTGCCTGCGCTTCCTGCTGCGCTGCCCCGCCCACCAACATGCATCTCTCACCTCGCCCCAGCCACACTCCATCACGTTCCACGGGGAAGCTTTCCTCACGTGTGCATAACTGCTCCCCTTCTGACAGTCTTCCACAGTACGTCGCTGGAGCAACGAAGTGTACGAAAGATTTAGTAAATGGCCAGGTCGTACCCATCATCAAAAAGAGTGATAGGTCTATAATTGTGTGTATCGCCCTATTTCCCCCTGATGCAAATCTGTTGAAAAATTACAACAAGATGACGAAAGCCTTTATATAGCGGTACGCGCGATACAAATGGCGTTCAAACGTTTGTTAAGTTTAACCCTTTCAGACCTGATTTTTTTCTGGAGGAAGGAAATCATTTTTTATTGTATTCCTCTTAAGTTACGTTTTTAATGATTTTATAAGCAAGATTTACGCCGTTTTATGCATCCATTTACATACTACAAAATTGCATATGCTGAAAAACAAGGCTTCTTTTTTATGGACTAAAATAATTTTGTAGCACTAACTTTTGTACTAAATAAACTGATAATTCAATAGTTGCCATGCAAAATAATTACTACTACTTTTCAGTTGTACAGTGGAATACAAGTAGCCCACAGCTTGCGTGTTCCTTGGAGTTCACAAGCTGGTGCGCAGTGCAACACTGACTACTTGGTATTTTTATAGTGATCTTCCGCAGTTGACAGTAAGTGTGCACGATGAAAAGGTTGAACACTCTTAGTCATATACATGTGTGTATTGAGAAAAATGTTTCTGATCTATCTTAGACACTGTAAAAGATATGTACACAATTCTAGCGAGAGGGTCTGAAAGAGTGAAGGGACTTAACTGCGGGGTCATCAGTCCCTAAGCTTACAAACTACTTATGAACTGCCTTATACTAAAGAAGACCTAAACATCCATACCCAAGGGGGGATTCGAACCCCCGACGGGGAACGGCCTCGCGCATCGTTGCATAGCGCCTCAATGCGCTCGGCCGCTCCGCAGCGGCAGATACCGTTCGTCTCGCGTACACAGAGTATGCAACGGTAATGCATTAGCAGAGCTGTCATTTATACTACACCGATTGAAGTGAAGAGGTTTGTAACGTGGTTATAGAGGCAAGACTGGAATTTGTCTCAACGCGTCATTTTAATTATAGCTTGACGTATGTAACATTCCAAATCAGACATTGTTAGAGAACCAAATATTCAGAGATTCACAGAGTCATTGAGTGTGCAGAAAATACGAAATTTCCGGTATTACCTCTTAGCACCGACACTTAGTGGCTGATGGGCGATGGCTCGCACTTAGTGTTCAAACGTCTGTAAATACGGGGGTTAGAACTTAAATAGTGGCAACACTGCTGTGGAGACACTATGCAATGGAACCTACTATTGTCGCTGATAGCACACGTTGACATACCTAGCTTATTTCCGAGCAAATGAACTCGCCCGTCCCACGTCTCCGGCGTGCGCACACTCGAGGGAAACAGTCACTTGTGAGCGAGCGGTTAACGTAACGGTGTGACTGGATGAGAAACGGGCCATATCGTACGAGGCAAAATGAACGCCAATCCAAATAATTTTGTTATTATGCGTCGCCACGAAAGTCGAAAGTGCGTCAGAGCCCCAATATGGTGAAAGTTATGGTGATTCTCGTGTACGACTGTGATGTTATCCTAAGGCATTAGTCCCTCCACGGCAGACCGTCGATGCACAGTATTACTGTCCGTTTTTGGAGCAGCACTTGCGACCTGCTTTGAGAAAGAAGCGGCGACACTTTCTGCGCAACCCACCCATCAATTTGCACGACAATGCGCGGGCGCATACAGCGCAAGCTCTGGCTGTTCTGTTCGATCGATGGGACTGGGAAGTACCGTACCATCCACCATACTCCCTGGGATTACGTCCTTGTGACTGATATGATTCCGAAGATGAAGGAACCACTTCGTGACATTCGCTTCAGAACTGTTCCAGAGATTCGACAGGAGGTAGTCCGCTCAATTGGCACCAGTAGAACAGACTCTGCTAACGGTATACTACGCCTTCCACATCGCTGGCAACGGGTTCTCTACAACGCTGGTGACTACTTTGAAGGACAGTAACATGTGCAAACATGTAACGATTTTGTATCGGTTGTGAATAAATAGTTGCCACTAAGTTCGAACTCTCGTATATGGGACCAAACTACTGTCGTCATGAGTCTCTAGGCTTACAATTGCTAAAAGTAATTTAAGGACAACACATCCATGCCCGAGAGAGAACTCGAACCTCCGGCGGGAGCGTCCTAGCAGTCCCTGACATGGCGCCGCAGTTTTGGCCGGGAGCTGCGGCGTTTTGAGAATTGTCACTGCCGGCAGGCAAGTAACGCTGGCTGATGTGACCGCAGACAGTGTGGACGGACGACGAAGGCAGCCGCTAAAATACTGAGAAAGTGCTGCGCCAACAGACGACGGACTAGCAACACATCGCTTCAAGCGCGTCTCCTTGTCTCGTGACCGTATCAGTAAACCCTAGACGACTGGGAAACTGTCTGGGTTAAATGTGTACCACTTTCAGTTGGTAAGAGCTGATAGTCGGGTTGGAGTGTGGTTTAAGTCTCCCAGTAATCCACGAGTCACCGTGCTAGTTGGTGGTCGCTCTATAATGATGTAAGCTGTTTTTAAATGAGATACTGACGTGGTTCTCTGGTCAAATTGCACCGATCATTCATTGGAAATGTTTACATTCGTCTATTTTGAGACCATATGCAACTATGCATGGACCTAACAACGACGGAATCTATAGAAGACAATGTCACCGGACCAGAGTTATTCGCAATTGATTTGAACAACATTCTGGACCATCTGAGCGAATGATTTGGCCTCTAAGATCGACCGACATAATTAAATCCAACATATTTGGGACATAATCGAAGGTCAGTTTGAGAGCAGAACCTTCCGCCTCAACACTTTCGTTATTACGGTCATCTAGATACGCATGTTCAATAAACTGAATTTTGAAAGTAAGAAAATTAACTGCATTTTTGTCTTCAAACAGCATACAATTCACTCATGAACAAATTACATAGCTATGTAATCCACTTGTTACCTAGCTTTGTCTACTGTACAGAAAAATAACAGGCGGTAATTGTGTGTGGAATGTCTTCACTGGTGGTGGTGGTGGTGGTGGTGGTGGTGGTGGTGGTGGTGGACATGAGGGACCAAACAACGAGGTCATCAGTCCCTTCAACCCCAAATTGTATACGCCACGGAACCCAACGAAAAATAGGTGAAAGTCAAAAGACCATTTCACTAGGAAATAAAATCGACTCGCCAACAAGACTAAGACCAACCCAGGGCAGCAAATGCTACAGTGTCCGATCCCACAGCTCTGGAAGCGACCTCTAGCCTAAACCACAAGGTACTAATGGCACAGTGGTCAACGTATCATAGCTCCAGAGCAGGGAGAAATAAAACTACATTAAAATGTAAAAGAGTGGGGGGGGGGGGCTGATGGGGATAAGGCTCTAAACCCCACAATCAGCCAAGAATCACAAACCCACTCACCCCGACCAAGAGAGTCCTAGAGCTGACAATAAAATCTACTTTCACGGAGGAAGGCAAGGACGCGATCAACCATCCGTGGGTCATCCGCCAAAACTAAAGGCAATGCAGGCGGTAGGCCATAGTCGCCACGAAGTGTCGAATGGAGAGGACATTCAGTCAGAATATGAGACACGGATTGTACGGCTCCACAATCACAATGTGAATGTCTTCACTGGGGACGCGAAAGGATTCAGGTATTGTTTTCGGACGGATCCAAGTTATGTTTGTTTGAAAATGATGGCGGACTTCTGGTTCGCCTCAGACAGGTGCCCAGCATCACGGAGGCTGCATTCGCACTAGACATACAGCGCCAACTGCAGGCCTTACGGTGTACAACCACAAATCACGGTCGAGTGTCCGGGGTACTGTAACCGGGTTGACGTACGTCAATGACAGCCTACGCCCTGCCGCCATACACTTTCTGTACGACACCCCAGACGTCATTTTCTAGCAAAACAATGCGCGACCATATGTTGCTGCACGGAAACGATTTGTGGCAAAGGATGTCAGCATTTTGCCCTGGTCCGCTACATCACCAGTGTTGTAGCAAATCTAAAATGTGTGGGATATCGTGAAACAACAGGTGCAGTGCACCATGGGTTATGTGCGAGCACCAAGTTATGAGGGGCCATGGCAGACCATGTGTCTGCTGGGCAAAAGAACCCTTACCTCTGAGTATAAGTACCGATCACGATATAACCGCGTCTAAAGCGTATATAAGGGCACAACCCATCGTGAGATATTTTGATTTGACCGAGTTTGCACCTAAGAATAAGACACTCTTGACTTTTATCGGACTTTGGACAGACAAGTTCCTAAATGGGGACAAAATACTGTGTACAAGAATTAATCATTTTACTGAATGTTATTTATAGGGTCGATAGCCTGATTAGGCAATAGAATGTCTAAACTATTATTAATAACCTGATTAAAATCTGTTGTAAAGAATACTTTAAAACAACTAGGTACAAACAAATTGAAGTTTATGGTCAAATAAACACCGTGTCTACGGAGAGCAGTAAATAGGACAAGGCAGGCCGTATCAGTGTTTGCTATAGGATATAGGTGCCCCTTGTTCAGTCACTTCTGTATTCCACACGCAAACTAAATTACCAACCACCAACCCATATTGAACTGACCCTTCATTAAACATTGTATAAATAATTTCACGGGAATTTTACTGATAGATTTTCTAAAAATACTATGGAAGCCCTGAAACTAGTATAGTACGCTTTCATAGTTTTCATTAATTTTGACCCACATCAATTACATTTGCAGATCGTTTAAACTATGTTTACAATTTTAATAAATAATATTGTTATTAATTTAGCTTTCATAAAATTGGAGAGAAAGTATGCTGCACTACGGTAGTTTAAGATTACCAACTGACCAATACTGACATTTCTTCCGAACATACCAATGATCATCATCTGTGAACATTAATAGCTTATCTCAAGTCTTTCAAGGTGTTCTGATTTTTCTGAAGACTAGTATTAGGTTTGTAATAAGATAGAAAAGCTGAAAGTTCATTTACTGAGAAGGAAAGAAAAAAATTAGTTCTCTTCGACACTGTGCAGTAGTAATTTACTTTGTGTCCTTTCTACAGAAATGTATGAGGGACTGTAGGATAATTAGGAGACGGACACTCATGACGAATATGAGGACGAAATGAAGTCGTATGAAACGAATGACTGAAAGACCCTTATGGGTACATTCAGCATAAACCAGACTTAGAATATTTAGACATGCTATCCGTTGAAGATGGAACGCTTAATCTAGAAATTTTGGAATGGGCAACTGTGACAGGAATGTATTCCTCACTGCAAGCGTCACATTTTCGGTATTCTATTGTGTAATTAACTTATCATAATTTTGATGCTGTTTTAAGGGTTACCTACGAAAATTTAATTTTATTAAAATTAAATTCCCTGAATAAAAGTAACAAATTGTTATGGTGAATACTCACGGAAAGCAATAAATACGGGTCTGTCTCAAGTTTTAAATTATTACATTGCAGTTTCGATATTTCATGACTGCTTACACAAAAACTCGACAAATCGTGCCGAGCGAGATGAACTTTAAGTAATGGACAGGTAATTACAACGGTCCGTTTTTATATCGCCACACGACGTAGGCATGTAATTTTATAAGCAATTTAAAGTAGGTCTACTATTTTAGCTGTATATCGAATTTGAAGGGCGCCAGCATTTTGACGTACGAGTATAACTCAGCCTGTAAACTGATGACCAAGAGCGCTATTGGTGGGGGAAGCAGCCTTAGCTGGAACAAACCTGCGAAAGCCACATAGGGGCACCAAAAAACAGTTGGCCGTCTCCTGCCTAGCGCTGCAGCTAAATGTTCGGCTATTTACGCAGATTTTGTTCCTCTGACTTTAGTTCTAGCGTCAGATCAGTGTGTACATTGGTTGATGTACTAAGGTATTTAGATGCGTCTAATGGAACCAAGTATTTTGTCGGCGGTAGTCGATAGCTCGTGTAACTAGAACACAGCTATACTCCGCGTTCAATATTTGCAGTGACAGCTCTAAGGGGGGGGGGGGGGGGAGATTCTGGGAATCAAACTGTTTGAGCAATCTGCTGGAGTTGCCCAATTTCAACCAGAGTTAAAAGAAAATTGGTGTTGCCTAAGTCTGTTAACGAGTGTAGAAAGTATTTGCATGGGAGTGAGAGGAGCCGTCAGCTGGTCGCTAGTAATTGCCGGGCTGCATCGGCAGCGTCTGAGGGGCGTGTCGTGGAGCCCAGCCAACTGACATTCTACCACCTGCTGCAGCACAAGTACCGCGAGAAAAACCAAGCTTAATCTTAAACGAGGTGATTTAATGCTTAAGCTCCGAACGGAGAAGGATAAAAAAATATGTTCGATTGTAATATTGTTTTATCCGCGTCCAGTGGGAATTTTGTGAACTAATACGAGTTTGACAGACGCAGCAGAGTTTATAGAAAATGTCTGATGTCTGTTGTGTCGAGGTTGACTGCAGTGTGACCTGTTTGGAGAAAACGGCGGTGTAATAATTTTGAATATTTTAACTTTTGTTTTCCACATAAAGAGCCAGTTTTGGAAGGAGGGAAAAAAAATATCACACCGACTAAAACAGGTATGGAGAATCATAATAAACACAAATTCATTTCAACTACCAAACTTTGATAATTATGTAACAAGTTTCTGTATGTTGCATACGTGCTTTTTAAAAAACTAGTAACATAGGAATTTTTAAACTATTTTTCCTTTGTTTATACAACTTGTAAAACACGATTTTTTAATGTAATAAATCAAGCAATTAAGGATAAAAAGCAGCCGTCCCGCGAGTTATGTCAGTTGGGTTAACCCTCTAATGCATGAATTTTTTATTTGAAGCTATGAAAACTACCACGATTACTATATAGTGAGTATATACTGATTAATATATTTCAAAAATTTCCCTTAAAATTATTATGCACTACTAGCAACATACCGCTCATAGCTGGTCAGCTATATAGTGCTTCCATGATGTACCGATGCAGTAAATGTCAATATTATGCCACTGATCGTTTCATAAAGTATCCCTTAATGTAACGGTAGTGAGTGTGACTACTTTTACGTGGCAAAAGAGGTATACGAAAGTAAACAGACACACATGTTACAGTAACCCAATGCAGCTAACTGTATAAGTGGTTCAGTAGCACTCTGCGTCTTACAATTTCTGTGACGCGCTTCTTGCATATATGACTATGTATA
The DNA here is from genome assembly GCA_026315105.1 of Locusta migratoria. NCBI lineage: Eukaryota > Metazoa > Arthropoda > Insecta > Orthoptera > Acrididae > Locusta > Locusta migratoria. The sequence goes on from CM048755.1 coordinate 37,564,999, forward strand.
CAAGCAGCTATAAATGATTTTGTGGTAAAATGTTGATCAGTTTGAGAGAGAATGGAAAAAAATTAGATATCTAGATTATCAACTACACTACGCATTAAAGGACTAAGGCAAATACACGGATTTTTACAAAACAATGTTTTAAAGACTTGAGTGCCTGTAGATTATGAAATTTTAAACGTTTTGATACAAGTAACGTATAGCGGAAATGTAAAAAGTTGCTAAAGCACTTCACAGTTTGCCTGCGACCGGTAGACTACGAAATTATACAGTTATGACAACTTTTATTGATAAATACGGTACAAATGTGTGAACACAGTACGCAGAACTCTCCTAACGCTGACCCTCTGCAGCTGAAGGCTCATGCTGTGCCAGTAACACCAAGGCATCTCCAGCGACTGAAATGGGCACATGAGCATTATTTCTGGACGCCGAAAACAGTGATGGTGGTATGGTCTTTTACAGACTTGCTCAACCCCCTCCCCCTTCGGCCAAAGACTCACCCCCACCAAACAGCGATCAAACCTGCCCTCCCCTCTCCCCCAGATATATTACGTAATGGATTCGGAAGATAAATTTATTTTGTGTATAAACATTGGTTTATTGTTTCACGTTTTGTAAATTGTTTTATAAAGCTCCCCCAGGTTGGCTCCCCCAGGCTCCCCTCCCTCCCCCACCCTCCCCCCAGAAATTTCAATGACGCAGTTTGCATCATGAAATTTGTCACTATATTCTGCCTGATGCATCTATTCACTCTTGTTTAATCGTGGCTGTGTATATTTTGAAGTCTGGCTCGCCAGCACAGTGGTAGAGCGGCAGACCATGAATCCCAGGGTCCCGGGTCCGACACCCGCCAGGTCCTAGGATTTTTATCCGTCACTTTCCACTTCTTTCCCCTCTGGCAATGTTGTTGATATGAAAACTATCGAGTAGCACCGTGGTACGGAATCCACGTTAAACAGTAGGTACCCGTGGCTGATAAGTCAGTTCGAAGGTCGGAGGAAAGCAACGGCATACCACCTCGTAAGAGAACTATGCCTAGTGAAGCACTGTGGTGTTCAAACCAATCTTCGTATTGTTGCTTGCTTTACCTTTCCTTATATTTTGAAACGCGTATAAAGGTGATTAATAATCTAATGTGTTGATAAGAAGCGAGGAATGCTTAGGCTGGTAGGAGAAGTGAGCGGTCTCGTATTGGCAGTTTCGCAAGACGCCGGCTGCCCTGCTGGATTCGAGGCCGGCGGCGGCGGCGGCGGCGGCGGCGGCGGCCTCAGGTTACATCTGCACCGCGCCACGTCACCTCACCACACCACCTCTGCTACTTCCCTGCCCGTTCAACTATACTCACTATATTGGTGTGGCGTCTGTTCTATCGGACATGTCAAAGATCAGACACCACACCAATGTGCTAAATATTTACACGCGAAGACGGCGTCAGCAATTATTTCACCGCAGATGCAGTCATACGTCCGACTTCGCAAGGGAATCCGTAATGGCGAGTGTCGAGGGCCCTCACACGTTTAATACGTATTGACAATGATATTGTCAATAATATATTGTCACACCTTCAATACATTTCAGTAGTCCTCACACCATCAATAGTATTGTCATCACTTTCAATTGGCGACGCGATTTCGTGAAGTCAACATGTCTGACCGACAGAAAGCATGTGCTTTAATCATCTTATGATCTTAGCGATGGCTGCGAAAGAAAGACAACCGAGAACGACGAAAAGGAGGAAATTGTTTCGTGAGTGGTTAAAGAAAATGAACGACTTTTCGCATGTGAATCTGCTTACGGAAATCCGTACTACTGACAGAAAAGATTTGCTTTATAGGTAAGGTCCGCCTTGAGCAAACAAATTTTTTTGATTTCTCCCATACATGTTTCGCTGGCGTTGCAGCATCATCAGTGGGATGTTTAATTCATATTGTCTTAATACCACACGTAGGTAGAGACACAGTGCCTGTCCACAACACGAAAACAGCGCATATCCACCAGAATGACAAACTGTCAAAAATGTCAGTGAAGTTTTGTGAGTTGAAGAACCACAAACATACCTACATGTGGTATTAAGACAATATGAATTAAACATCCCACTGATGATGCTGTAACGCCAGCGAAACATGTATGGGAGAAATCAAAACACATTTGTGTTTTCTCAAGGCGGACCTTTCCTATAAAGCAAATTTATTTTGTAAGCAAACACGGAGATTGAAGAGCTTTCCAAACCTCAAGATGACCCAAAAGATTTTTTTTTAATTATTTTAGAATGAGCCCAGAATCTTGACAATTTACTAATGATAAGGGACAAAATTGAAGACAATTATGAGATCCGCGATTCCTGCCAATGTGTGTCACTTTACGGTTCTTGGCCGCAGGAAGGTCCGCAATGAATTTTTTTTTTTTTTTTGCTTCTGTGAAACGACTGATCGCAAGCAGCTCTTCATATGCTGCAAAAGAAATTGTCCCTGTATTCTTTTGAAGACGGATTCCACAGAACTTCGTTGCGCTGGTAGCAATCGATAAAACAAACCAACATACGTCTACTCATTTTACCAATCCAAACAAGCACAGTAAAACGCTATACAGTATACCCGCGAGGTCGAATTAAAAGAACATAAACAGTGATGATAAACAAAGCACACTAGCGCCTTGTGGCTGTGCCAACATCTGAAAGGCGAATATCCTCAAACCGTTAGTATTGGACTTCACACGCTCAATACTGAAAATATTTGTGGCCATCAATACTTTTCGTCAATATTTTAAGTATTGACTATACGTCAATACACGATCTCAGACGGTCAATATATTGACGGTTTGACAATATTATTCAAAGTGTGAGGGCCCCTTAAGAGGGCACGGACGGTAGGGGCGCTACAGCCATTGCGTGCGACTTGTGGAAGTTTGAGACGCACGGGAGGCGAGCACGGATAGCCGAAGTAATTAAGGCCACCGCTGGCCCGAAGCGGGAGACCCGGGTTCGATTCCCGGCCCGGTTCACATTTTCACTTCTCACCGTTGTTTCATTTGAATGCCCTAATGCAGCCACTGTCAATCCTTTCTTTCCTAATCCTCCTTCCTTCCCTTCCTTTATCAATAATTTGCAACTTCGAGTATACCTTATGTCAACAACATTTTGTTTACATCCTACTGCCAAATTTGGATTTGCTCTCTGACTCCATGATCGTGCTGCTAAAGCATGAAGCCTTTAGAGTTACCTACTTTAGTCAAATCACAAAAATAGAATTAAAAATCATAAAAATACGGAGACCGTTGTGTTATACCTCTGACCAAGATCTTACAGATTTCTAGCTCTGCATTACTGAACAATAAAGAGCAAACTGAAGAAAAAATTGTTATCACTTTATCGTAAATGAGCTAGGACTGATTAAGCACAGCTGAACGTATGAAGAATACACATACTGCATTATAGGCAAGAACATTAACAATCGCTGTGCAGTAATGATCTGTAAATTACCCTTGAACGAATAAAGTGGTAGTTTCTCTTATTACGAAAGTCGTCGTTGCAACTTTATTTTTTACGCGTTTCAGTCTTTCATACGCAGATGACTTAGTTGTGATGGCAGATTACAAACTAATATTACAATCTAATATTTCAGAGCTCTATCAGAAGTGTATGGGTTATGTTACGAAAATCATTATCTCCAAAACAAAAGTAATGTTTGTGGGAAAGAAATTTAAACAGATTGCGTGCCAAATAGGAGGAACAAAGAACAGGTAGACAGTTTCAAGTACGTGGGATGTATTTTCACACAGTATGGCAACATAGAGAAAGAACGTTTTTCAAGGTGTAGCAAAGCTAATGCAGTAATTGCTCAGCTAAGATCTACTCTCTTCTGCAAGAAGGAAGTCATTACCAAGACTAAGTTAGCGATGCACCGCTCTATGTTTTCACAAACTTTGTTCTATGGGAGTGAAAGTAGGGGGGATACAGGTTACCTTATTCATAAGGTAGAAGTTACAGATATGAAAGCAGCAAGTATGATTGCAGGTACTAATAGATAGGAACAATGGCAGGAGGGTGTCCATAACGAGAAACTCTAAGAAAAACTTGGAATGAACCCCATAGATGAAGCAGTTAGAACGGACAGGCTGAGATGGTGGGGTTATGTTACACGCATGGGAGAAGCAAGGTTACCTCAGAAAATCATGGGCTCGGAAGCAGAGGGTAAAAAGAGTCTATGCAGACCGAGGAGAAAGTTCTTAGGCTCGGTGCAGAATGATTTTGAAGTAAAAGGTGTTAACATTAGACGAGGCATCAAGGTTAGCTCTGAATATGGGATCATGGAGGAATTTTAGTATGAGGACTATGCTCCAGACTGAACGCTGAAAGGCATAATAGTCTAATGATGACGCGTTTCACCCTTGTGGGGCAGTCTTAAGATATCACATCAGATGAGTAGAACTAAAACCCTTGCTAGCCACAATCTGGCAGCGTCAACTCATTAAAACTAGGATATGGCCGACAAAAAATCTTAGATCAGCAGCGGCTGCCACGATTGTGCAATGATACTAAACAATGTTATTGGTTGCTGTACCAGCCGGCTCTAATGGAGTGGAGAGTATTTTATAAAGTGGTAGTTGTGCCGTATGAAAACAAGGAAAAAATGTTACTGTCATTCCCGCGTATCTGCGAACCTTTTCTTTTCATTATGAATTTTTGCAGACTATTGGGAACCCTGCTTTCATTGTCTTATTGTTCTCACTCTGGCAACCAATGTGCTTTCAGTCGCTATATTTACGAAACGTCGCTACCGTTACGGTATTTAGGAAGTTTACCTGCATACGAGTTACATTTATTTACAGATACGTTACGTGCGATGGCTGGCGTGAATATTTAGTTTCGCAGTATTTGATGATCAGACACGCAGGGTGCTTAGGAATAGTAAGGACGATGAGGGATACAGGGTAGGGGAGGGAGGCAGGCAGAGAAGGAAGGCAGCAGTAACGAAACTTAACTTTGTTTACCTACCAGATGTGTACTGGGTATGCTATCGCCATATGGATGGGATCTGTTGGTTGCATTCTCTAGATCAGCGGTTCACAATCTTATGGGCCGCGGGTAGCCTTGCACAGAGCCGGGAACGCACATCGAAAGTCGAAGACGAGATAATTATCGGTAGGTTCACCGGTTTCACTAGTCAATTGCCCAGGTCACCGAGTAAAAAAATGAAATAAAAGTTAAATGTCCCATAGATCCTGTATCACTAGTAAGTTGTCAGATCAGCGGACACATTGCAACATACATAGAGAAGTGAAAGGTGAAAGGTTTGGACGAATAGCTCAAAAAACCTCTTGACGATGCAGTAAAAATCGTCAATTTTATTAAACCAAAGTAAATAAAATCGAGACTGTTCAGTGTTTTGTCGGATTAAATGGGGAGTGAACAAAGAGTTTCTACTTTGCTACGAAGTTCGGTGGCTGTTGAGAGAAAGTATGGTCAAGATTGTTTGAACTCCGTGACGAACTAAAGGAAGGAAGCTTTGAGTTTAACGTCCCGTCGACAGCATGGCCATTAGAGACGGACGAACTAAATTTTCTTATGGATGTAGAGTGTTATGGAAAACGTATAAGTTCCCACCAATGAAACCTTTTTGACACGGTTAGCTTATTTCACTTATTACCTCACTCCTACACCACTCATCAGTGAACCTTCCGGACCCTACCCTTTCTTTGCAACCTCATGGTTTGTCAAAAATTGAACACGTTCTAGTAGTACGCTAATGTCAAAAATGGCAACAATACACGGTGAAAAAAAGTTTGGGTACCCCTGCTGACTAGACACTACAGCAGTGTGTAAGCATTTTCATGCTTTTTCAGGGATTACTTTCCTAAAATTTAGGATGAAATCCACTGGATCAAATATTCCTTTGAAGTGGATTACTTTAAAAAAATCCAACATTTCATCAGGTGAAGAAGACTTGTTAACTGAACTATCATGTGACGAGGCTTTTTTTAAAGCGACGCCATTGGTCCCATTCTGGATAAGGATTCGGCACGACTATCCAGCAATTGCTTAAATTGCTCTGAAAGACTCAGTGCCCTTTCGACAGCCTATTTATGTGACCGAGACTTTTCAACTTTACTCTTTTTGAAAAAGAAAAGTACTGGAGCAGAATGAATAGCAGAATAAAGAGTGATTTGAGGCTACAGGTAACCAGTTTTAATCCAGATATTGACTGTCTTTTAAGTGGCAAACAGTGTCAAATATCCCAACGAGTTTTTTTTAACACTGCGTACTCAATTTTGAGTTTTCATATACTTATTATAATTGATTGTAATAAAAAATATATCCTGTATATTACTATACACCTATGCTTGTGTGATGGTGATTTTTACTTCTCATTTAGTTACAGAGCCTCCCAAATGTTTTGATGCAATGGGTGGGCCGCAGAGCAAAAAACACTGGGAACCGCTGCTCTAGACCATGGGTGGGTAGGGAGAGCTCACTAAACAAATAATGTTCAAGCTGCTTAAATGAATGAAACATTAAATGGGTTGAACATAAAATAGATTTTCTTTCAAAAGCGCATAATCTTTTGGCGTGCAGTGTCGGGCGAATAGTGCGATTCACATCAGTGTGTTGTCCCGTGAGCTTGTTTTGGTACGGAAATCCCGCCCATGCCTGCTCCAGAACATTCCTAATAGCAATAATGAGGCGTTTCACAGTAGTATTCCTTTTGACATTTGTTAGCTGGATTTTTTTTTTTTTATTCATACGACCACTTTCAAAATATGGTATTATTCTACCACCATGTAAGAAGAATGCCTATTAATCACCTCTTTTTCACCTTCATATTATCCTGTCACTCTAAAGGCAACCAAGTTTTCTATTATGATATACTGCAGTGGCTTGCTGTGCCCTAGTGTTCTCTGACCTGACATCCGATTCTGAATCCTTGACGTCTCGTCTATTCAGCGGAAGAATGCTTTAAACGTTAGGCTAAATGAAAGCAGCACTGATGCAGGGTCCAGTGTGCAGTCCATTAATTTCTAATTGGATTCGCGGCCTTTATCATTGACACTGAATATTTAATTCTTTGCCATGGTCTAACGAGAGGATTATGTAACGCTGGAAATGTAGCTGTGGAGTCTGAATGTGTAAGCAGAAACTTGAGCTGTACGTTTGACCTTGAGGGGCAGCAAGAGCTACCTGCCAAGGCCGCCACGTAATTACCTTGATCGGCGACAGATCGCGTCACCGGCGCTGTCTCCACGCCTACCGCGCTTGCGTGTGCCAACAATAACTGTACTCCGCGAGAAATAAAATGTAAATGACGGAGAACTGTTATTTTCCCGCTCTGAAATGTTTCCAATACTGTAACATCACACAGTGCCAGTTTCCACCACTTTAAAGCCTGGCAAAACAAGAGCTCTTAACGCAGACGAATATTAAGTACTTTTTTGTATGCACCAGTGTAAAGGCGAAATATTGCAGAGACTTATTACATAGCCATGACGCATTATTGCTACTCTGCACGAATACACAAAAATGCAACCAGCTTATTAACTGCGTGCAGACCTAAGAAGCCTATTCATTTAGGACATAACACACGAAACCAAATTATTAGATGTTATGCCTCGGTTGCACAGTGGTAGACTACAAATACAAACGTCGCGGGTTCGATCCCCGCCAGGTCTTAGGATTTTTATCTGTCACTTTCCACTTCTTTCACCTCTGGGGGTATTGATCGTGTGAAAAATACCGAGTAGCACCGTGGTTCGGAACCCACGTTAAACTGTAGGTGCCCCTATAACTGGCTGGGTAAGTCAGTTCGAAGGTCTGAGGAAGGCAACGGCATACCACCTCCACACAGGACCACGCCTAGTAAAGCACTGTGGTGTTCAAACCAATCTTCGGATTGTTGACTGCTTTACCTTATGCGTATATTGTAAAAGAAAATAATTTGAAAACAAGTTCTCTACAAGTAGCAGTAGCATTTCCTTGACTCACAAGGAGACGGCACGACCATGGGGTCGGGGATTTGTCCGAAATTTTGTGTGGTGAAAGAGGACCCTAACACCTCACGTGCTTAAAATATTAGGACGCACTACTCGGAAAATCCCGAGAAAATCTATCTTTCTTAGATGCCTTATGAGTATAGAATGTTAGTCCATTGCCGAGCCGCCGTCTGGCCTAGATGGTTACGGCTCGGACTCTTACACCCGAGGTCTCGGCCTCGATTCCTCCTCCGGCATTTTTTTTCCTTCTGTGTCATTTTCTTTTTTATTCTACCAATTATTCAGATAAATTAGTTACATTATTGAATAAAAATTCTTTTCTTTTTGTCCAACAACGAAGTTCATGGCGGTGGGTTTCCCAGGAGAAACATCGGGTTTTTAAGCAGAATAACAAAGTCGTTTGGAAAACATTCAATTTTTATACATATAATAATTATAAACAAGAACCTCAGTGGTAATTATCGTAAAAACAAAGCTACCATTTTTTGCGATATATTGTACATCATATAAAAGCGGATTTCTACAATCACATGGCGTTTGCAAGAAATCTGTACAAAAACAATAAATAAAAATGTTTGTATAGCTTATGGGACTTAACTACGGAGTCATTAGTCCCTAAACCTACAAAATACTTATGAACTAACTAATACTAAGGACGGTGCAAATATCCATGCCCGAGGGGGGATTCGAACCCCCGACCGTATTGGCCGTACCAGCCGCGGTGGCCGAAGGGACTGAGGCGCTCCAGTCACGGTCTGCACGGCCACTACGGTTGGCGGTTCGCATCCCCCTCGGGCATGGATATTTGTGCCGCCTTTACTATAAGGTAGTAGATAAGTAGTTTGTAAGTTTAGGGACTGATGACCCCGAAGTTAAGTCCCATAAGCTTAAACATTTGAACATTTTTTGTAGTAACCGTGCAGACCGTGACTGGAGCGCCTCAGTCCCCTCGGCCACCGCGGCCGGCTGTACACAAACCCCATTAACATTTACGAAAATGTTTCGAGTTTCTGATAATTTTGAGGCATATTGAATCATGTCTCGGAATATTGGAGACTATAATTGATGAATTATTTTACGTTAACAGCTTTTGATAATACACCACTGCGTCCTTCAATCGTAATTTTGATAGATCACTGAATAGATTCTTCAGGAATTTCTTCTCCCATTCCAGATGAGCCAGCAACTTCTTCAGTCTACATGTTTAACCTGGGATCGGAATAACGTTGAAATTTGAAACAGGCATGTCTGTTCACGACGAAATCGAAAAGCAAACTGCCGTTTACTTCTCACGACTCGCGCACAGTCCTATGCGCAGATGACCGTTATAATCCCAAGGGGAACCTTACAAAGCCTCTTTAAATCTTGAAACCCCATAAAACGAAATAGAAAAACGAGCACGAATATTTTTCAGTGATTGAAAAACTTTACGTTCTTGAGCTAGTAATGTTTAAAAATAATGTAGGTTTGAGAAACTATTTGAATAATTGGTGGAATAACGAAAATGAAACAGAAGAAAAAAGTGTCGGAGGAGGAATCGAATCCGAGACCTCTGGCGTAGGAGTCCAAGCCCTAACCATCTAGGCCAGACGGCGGCTCGGCAATGGACTAACATTTTATACTCTTAAGGCACCCAAGAAACTTCGGATCGATTTTTCTCGGGTTTTTCCGAGTAGCGCGTCCTAATATTTTAACCACGTGAGGGTCCTCTTTCACCACACAAAATTTCGGACAAATCCCCGACCCCACGGCCGTGCCGTCTCCTTGCCAGTTCTCGCTTCACTGTACACGGACGACTAAATTTGTCATCCGTCATTTGGACACCCATAAAGAACTGTTCCACAAAATTATAAAAATCCTTTCTGCTTCAGGTGCTTCTCCTGGAAGAATATGGTTAATTTTCTCAGGATTTAAAGTGAGACATTACTGTACAACCTTACCGAAATTGCCGGCCGCGGTGGCCGAGGGGAATCCCCCTTCGGGCATGGATATTTGTGCCGTCCTTAGGATTCGCTAGTTCGTAAGTAGTTTGTAAGTTTAGGGACTGATGACGCCGTAGTTAAGTCCCATAACCTCTACAAACATTTGAACCTTACCGAAATATATATGACACTATTTCGTAATCCAGTCCCTTACACATCTTAGAGAGACGTAAGAACCTGCGTTGCATTGTAGGCTTAATTTTTCTGTGTTTCTGTACGAGAGAAGATCAAAGCAGTTTTGCTTGAGATTAAGGAGGCTGCCTTCTTTCGATCTCTGTACTGACGGCCAGACGGCCATATACAGGAGAAACCACCGTGATATTATTCAGAACAATGTAAGAGGCGAAACAAGTGGTAAGTGACAGACAGAAATGACCAGGACACACATTACCTACATTTTCTAAATGTGACACTGAAGTGCAACCCATTGTTTTAGAGTCACACACTGAAAGGTTGGAAAATAAATTTTCCACCATGTAACAAACAAGACAAACGGAAGGTGGTCCAGTGTATAAGCAGACCTTTCATATTTTAACTGTTTTACAAGGTATTGTGAACTGTAGCAGAAATTCGGAATTGCGATAAGTTAGGTGAACAATTTTGGTTTTTAAAAGATCAGGAAATAAAAATTTGACCTTTTAGCGAAATTCGCATACTTTTGGACTCGCACCGAACAGTTTCAACGTTAGCTGCCCAGTCAGGCTTACAACTATCACAACGAAATACTTTTTCTCACTTTCGCACGAGGCTGTAGAACCATGGACAACAATGGATGGTACAACAATTTTCTTCTACTTTCAAAAATTCAGATTTTTCAGATCCAAGTTTAAGACCTATTCTTATGCTTAGTTTTGTCAATTTTAATTCTTTTCTAATGTTTGTCAAGCTTAAGGGACAACTGCGAGGTCATTAGACCCTAAACTTACAAACTACATATGAACTACCTTATACTAAAGATGACACAAACATCCATGCCCGAGGGGGGGATTCGAAACCCCGACGGGGAACGGCCTCATGCCTCAAAGCGCTTGACCACTCCGCCGCGGCTTTTAACTCTTTTACGCTTAGTTCTGTTTATCTCCGAGTCTTTGTCAAAGTAGTTCCTTTCTAAAGGAGTGCCAATGGTCAAAAAAAATGTTCAAATGTTTGTTAAGCTTATGGGACTTAACTACGGGGTCATCAGTCCCTAAACTTACAAACTACTTATGAACTACTTACGAACTAGGACGGCACAAATATCCATGCCCGAGGGGGGATTCGAACCCCCGACCTTAGTGACCGTGCAGACCGTGACTGAAGCGCCTCAGTCCCCTCGGCCACCGCGGCCGGCTTTTATGGCCGTTCCGACACTTTCCAGCTACACGTCTGTTTCATGAGATTTTAAGGATTCAAGACGGCACTACAGTTGATTAGAACTCTTAAATAGCTCTCCTGTATTTATATTTTTACAATTGGGGAAACATTTAACAATTATTAATTGTATTGCATTATATGTGTAGTAAACATTTTAATAAAACTTCCTGGCAGATTAAAATTGTGTCGGAACCGGGACTCTAACTCGGGACCTTTGCCTTTCGCGGGCAAGCGCCATACCACTGAGCTATTAGGACACGACTCACGGCTGCCTCACACAACTTCAATTCTGCCAGTACCGCGCTTCCTACTTTCCAAACTTCACAGAAGTTCTCCTGCGAACCTCGCAAGACTAGCACTCCTGGAAGAAAGGTCCTAGCTTCGAGTCCCGGTTCCGGCACACAATTTTAATCTGCCAGGAAGTTTTATATCAGCGCACACTCCGCTGCAAAGTGAAAGTTTCATTCCATTATTTAAATAGTTTACAGGCGAGTGAGTGGTGTTACAATTGATGAAAGGGAATACATGTCTAAAACTCCATTTTTAAAGCACGAAGGTTAGGGTGACTATAAAATGTTTCTACGCGATATCATCAGTGTATACGTACAGATACGGTCTACAAATCAAATATTCTGAACTGTCAGAGTAAAGCTGCTTGGCTTCATCACCGACTTTTCTCTCCGAGCACAGAAACAAAAATCTCCACGACAGAATTCTCTGCGCTCTTTATAACAGGTGTATAACTACTTATAGCCTAATACACACTGTATTCAACAGGTGTCATCGCCCTACAGAGGTTTTGCTAGATATGTGAATGGAACAGTTTGAAACGGGGCAGAATTCTTAACACTTTACCGTATCTATGTACTCTTTTCGGATATGATTGTGTGAAGAGCTCTAATTGGGTTTCACCGTTTCGTGAATCCTTAAGGCCCCTACCACATTCCGATTTGTCGGGACTAATTTATCGGCGGTCCTATAATCTGGACGTGTGGAGGCGCTTCCCGACCAACTTCGCTTGTGGGTCGGCCTGACCGTCTGACATCCAACCCCAGACCCCCATCCCCATGAGACTTCACCCGAAAAATTGTGCCGTGTGTAGCGCTTCCCGACCAACTACCATGCCTGCGGTCGTCTGCACAGCGAACACGCGAAAACAAACAGTTCGACAGACAGTCACGAGAACAGGGTGGCGCTGAGTGTAGTTGGTCGGAACGTGTGTAGGCTGCTACCAACTGGTTGGTTCGTCGGACATCTTGTTGGTCCCACGTTAAGTCGGAGCGTATGTAGGGGCCTTAACTAGTAGCCGAGTTTTGTCGCAGGCTAGTGTTGTTCAGGAAGAGCGAGCTGACTGTTGGTGAGTCTATGGAGGCCGCGCTAGCTAGAGCGCGCTTCCTGCGCACAATGGCAGTCCCACTGCACACGTCGCGTGACAGCCCACTGTATGCAGTGCACTGCCGAAGCCTTCCACCAGGTGGTGCTGCACTGACGAACCTCCCGACACAAACTGTGGCGGACTAGCATTATCTTCTGCCAGCATGCAATCCCTCAGGCTATGGATAACAAGGAGAGGATCTGACAAGTGGGTCACCAATTTTGATCGAGTTTTACATGGACATCAATAGCTTCTCTCTGATGGCGCCAGCAGCACTTATGACTTCGAAATACATTTTACATTAAATTATTCCAGGTAGCTGCAATTATTTCGCTTGTGTTTTACGAATTTGCACAACAAGCTTGTTTCAGCATATTGCCAGTTTCAAGTGCGTCTGCAGATATTAATAAATTGCTAATTATTTACGTCTTAAGGAATAATATTAGAAGGTATAGTATAACTACAAATTACAATATTACTTACGTCAAGGTGTTACTGATACATATATCTGGTAGACAACTATCAACTGTTCTTATATAATTTACTAACGAATTTTTCAGTAATTCGTTGAAAATCACAAAGCAGAACATATCGAAAATGTTGCATAGTTTTTACACAAAATATCTAAAGGACGTGTTAAAACCATTTTAGAAGAATTGGAAATATACGCACACACAAAATTTTGCGAATGACATCCTAAACGAGCAAACGGAATTTAAACACAAACCCTACTTGGAAAATTTTATTAACATTTTCGACTGCGAAAATCACAGATAACGCTTATAAAAACATTTGCTACATACACCATCCCCAAAGATATAAACAATCATCCATCCGAAGGACGTTAAATCCACACACCTGCCTATGAAATATCAACGTAGTAAACGTTTACTAAATAATATCAATGCCCTATACAACATACCTGACATCAAAAGACATAATGTCAACATTAAGCATCTGTGCTCCAAATGTCAAAACACGAAGGTACGTCAAATTTCAACGAATTACTGAAAAATTCTTTAGTAAAATTATTATATAAGAACAGACAGTTGACTGGCAGATGCTATATGTATGTCAGTAACACCTTGACGTAAGTAATATTACACCGTCTTATTTCTTAAGACGTAAGTAAGAAGCAATGTATTATCTGCAGAAGCACTTGAAAATGACGATATGCTTAAACAAGCTTGTTGTGCAAATTCGTAAAACACAAGCAAAATAAAAATTGCAGCTACCTGGAATAATTTAATATAAAATGTATTTTACATGCCCGTTCTATATTTAATATAAAGAGACGTGTTCCGGCTGTTTTGGTAGATACTCCATAGCTTTTGAAAAAAATTAAAGTTGATGATGGAAACTCTCGATTTAAATGCTATACATCGAAAATCATCTAAGGTTGGGCACTTTTACTAATATACAGGGTGTCCCATTTAAATTGATCAAAAAAATGTTCAAATGTTTGTAGAGTCTATGGGACTTAACTACGGGGCCATCAGTCCCTAAACTTACAAACTACTTATGAACTACTTACAACTAAGGACGGCACAAATATCCATGCCCGAGGGGGGATTCGAACCCCCGACCGTAGTGGCCGTGCGGACCGTGACTGGAGCGCCTCAATCCCCTCGGCCACCGCGGCCGGCTAAATTGATCACCCAAAATATCTCTGGAACAATAACAGCTATTGTCCAACGACTTTCACCGGTATCCATGTAACGCAGGGGCTCATGAATGTAAATATTTGGAAACATTCTAAAAAGAAAGATTTTTAACACAAACTTGCGTATTTTTAAATGGACACCCTATATTATTTCATCACCTGTTTATAGCATGACAAATCAGATAAGCAATAGCGTTGATTGCGTCGCAATACGCCACTTACATCTTGAGATACTGCCAAGATGACGCTTGAAATACGCGAAACGCGCTGCACGTATAGAGTCTCAGGAGAGAAGCGAATTCTGCTCAGGACGTGCGCTAGCCGAGCGTTTCGCGTATTTCAAGTGTCAACTTCGCTTCGCAATATCTCGGGATGTAACTGGCGTATTTCGATGCAATCAACGCCATTGTTTATGCGATTTGCCATACTATAGATAGCTGATGAAATAATGTAGGGCGTCCATTTAAAAACACTTAAGTTTGTGTTAAAAATTCACATGCTTGCGTTTTAGAATGTTTCAAAATATTTACATTCATGAGCCCCTGCCTTACATTGATACCGGTGTAAGTCGTTTTACAGTAGTTGTTCTAGAGATATTTTGGATGGTCAAGATAGATGGGACACCCTGTATACGCGGTCAAATGTTAATGACGTTGGAACAATTAATGTTTGGGAGTTTTCATGCTGATTTGGGTCCTCTTAAACATGAATGACTTTCCGAGCGACGTTGCCGGTAGAGCGGTCTAAGGTTTGGACTGGCAAACCTTGTTTCCAGGATCCAACCTCCATCATGGCAATCCTTTAAAGATTTTTCTGTGTATTTAGTAATAGTCTTATATTTTTAGTACCTTTCCTCAGCTTATTTTGAAGTAGAACATCAGAACGTGTGATTAATATTCAATTAAGTGTATTAACTGTTTACAGCTGTTTTGTGACAGTGAAAAAACAAAAATAAGAAATACTTCAAAAGTATATTATTATGTCATTCCAATAACTGGTCATCTATTCGTCAGCGTTATAACAGCTAGTAGGGCGAAACTTATAAAAACCAGAACAGTAGTTGCATAAGGAATCTTAATGCTGTTTCCTTGCCTACTGATCTTGGGGTGCAGATCGTGCAACTCTCCCTATCTATGGGGCTCTAATTTGGTCCCGATTGGATTATAGGTGTCAGAAGTGTGGCTCGGCAGCTCCTCCTACCCTGAAACTGTTGTACCCAGTTCACCATTGCCGTGAAAAGCTTAGCTACAGGTGCATTCCGGATCAGCACTATTCAGTCTACTTGCAGAATCGGGAATCTCTCGTCTTCAGACTAGATGGCATCAGCTCTTGGCATTCTACAGCACTGTCATTCGACAATTTCCTGATCACCCCGCATATCATGGTTTTTGTATGCGATGGGACTCGCCCTTCTGATTCAAAATGTTCAAATGTTTGTAGGGCTTATGGAACTTAACTACGGGGTCATCAGTCCCTAAACTTACAAACTACTTATGAACTAGCTTGTACTAAAGACGACACAAAATTCCATGCCCGAGGGGGGATTCGAACCCCCGACCGCAGCGGCCGTGCAGACCGTGACTGGCGCGCCGCAGACCGCTCGGCCACTGCAGCCGGCCGCCCTTCTGATAACCGACCGCGATTGGGATTACCTGCCGGCTTGCGGCTTGCCTCGCATTGCAGGGACTTCAGTCTCCCTTCCTTGGACTTCACTTCCCGCCTTACACAGCGCACTAAAAGGCATGCGAAATCTGCAGCATGTATGTGCGATGACGAGAAATGCATATACATGGGCGCCAGCCGCACCACCTACAAGCGTTATATACAAGGGAAACAGACGACAATGTGGGCGTACTTCAGTTATTGCGTCGTATACATGTTTTGCGTAAGGAGATTCGGTGTAGCTCTTAGAAGACAGTGATCGTCTTTAGAGCACTTTTCGGAGTCCCACCGACGAAGGGTACTTGCCTGTAGGGAGAGCGGATTATCCTTCAGAGAAACGTAACGAAGAACTGGGATACGGCTCTTTAGTCTCTGGATGCAGGAGGGAACGACAGACCGACGGGACCAACTGCATCCATTATTTTGCACCACTACACGTGATGACAGGCGTACTGAGCGCATGGTAGTAATGGATGGCTTAACCATATCACGAACCAAATCACAAATTCGGTCTGTAGCGCAACAAGCAATTTGCAAGGCGTCCACTGAAGCGTTTACCACTGAGTCAACGCCACAGGCTTAATAGTAGTCCAGTCAACCAAGACCGAAAAAATAGCGAATACGGGAGAAAATCGTGTAGAGGCAAATTTTTGTACAGTGGTAGGGAAGACTGTCATGAACGACATAGTAAAAGTCCCGACCTTTGGCGTCTGAGCTAGTGCGTGGGTGGGCGTTTAAATGTACGAAAAGTACAGAAGTACAAAACTTAACTGCATAAAATTTACTACAAAAAGTTGCTCTTCATAATTTCTTTATCATCAATATTTTTCGAGATACGGGTTAAGCAAAATTGGTAAATTCTTAAAAATGGATTTTTATGCTATGAAGCTAAAATGTAAGGTCGATTGAAGTAGTTAGCGATCGAATAAAAATGCCAATCGACACCTAATGGTCTCACATCGTCTTAGGGGCTACACTGTGCTTTTATGATATGGTATAAGGGGGCTGGATGGCTAAGCCGTGAGGTGGCAGGAAGGCGACTGGATGTGCCGAGAACCTCTGTTGTGTGAACGCCAGCCAAGCAGCCCCACCAATACGTGTGTGTGTGTGTGTGTGTGTGTGTGTGTGTGTGTGTGTGTGTGTGTGTGTGTGTGCGCGCGCGCGCGCGCGCGTGTGTGTGCGCGCGCGCGCGCGTGTGTGTGTGCGCGCGCGCGTGTGTGTGTGTGCGCGCGCGTGTGTGTGTGTGCGCGCGTGTGTGTGCGTGCGCGCGCGTGTGTGTGCGTGCGCGCGCGTGTGCGTGCGTGTGCGTGTGCGTGCGTGTGCGTGCGTGCGTGTGCGTGCGTGCGTGTGCGTGCGTGCGTGCGCGTGCGCGCTTACAGCATTTATTTTCAGTTCATTTCTGGAGTACTTGTTTCCAGTTACATCTAGTTATTTTTCTTGTTTAAGGCATCTGTGAGGAATGGCTGAAAAGTGTGTAGTTTATGAATGTGATGCCAATGACATTTGTAACATTGGGGAACACCTCGGACCACAACTTCCAGAGCAACAGCCTTCAACGTCTTGATTCCCCACAGTTGCATTCAGCTGAAGTGAAATTTGATGTTAAGTCTGATTTGTGCTGAAACAGTAGAAGTGTTTTTTATTGTAAATTTTATGCAGTCTAATTTTGTACTCTTACTTTTTCGATAAAGATAACGGTTTCCGAGTTATTTAAGGAAAATAAAGTGTACCTTTAAACGCTCACCCACCCTCTAACTCAGACCCCAGAGGTCGGGACTTTTAGTATGCCATTCTGACGGTCTTCACTACCACTGTACAAAAATTTGCGACTACACGATTTTGTCCCCTATTTTTGCTTCATTGACTGGAACATAAGCTTCGACAATGGTGCCATGATCGACGGACATGGACAACCGAATACAAATGCATTGTTTTTACAGAGAGGTCCCAATTTTGCCTAAACAACTACGATGGCCGGATGAGAATTCAAATGTTTGTAAAGCTTATGGGACGTAACTGCGGGGTCATCACTTCCTAAACTTACAAACCAATTGTGAACTACCTTATACTAAAGACAACACAAACATCCATGGCCGAGGGATGATTCGAACCTCCGACGCGGGAGGCCGCGTATCCGCAACGTGGCACTCCAGACCGCTCGGCTACTCCCGCGCGGCTTATACATCGCCATACTGGTCCAGCAGCCGGTACTTTGGTTAGCAGTGGATTCACTCCCGCACGTCCCTAATACAGAGTCATTACACTAACCAGACAGCGTATTGCAACAGGATAATGCGCAACCATGCGTGGCAAGCAACGGCAGCCAACAATTCGCCATGCATCGGATTGCTTTGGCCTCGCTTTTCTCCCGATCTCATGCCTATCTAATGAGTCTGGTGATTATGAGATAACCGGCCCACGATTCATCACCCGCTGCTACACCAGATCAACTTTGGCAATATGTTGGAAGCAACAGGCTTACATCCCGACAACACACGCAGAGCCTTTTTGATTGAATGCTGACGCGTTTAGCAACTGTTTTGGCCTGCGATAGCAGCAACATTCAACACTCATCTTCCTCACTTCACATGTGCTGTATTTTCAATCAGGAGATCTTCGTGCAACTTTTACTTTCGCAGATAAATCTAGATGTGACATTTACAGTAGGTCTTCGTATTGCAGTTGGGGTACTCTAAATGTGAGATTTTATAGTGTACTTACAAGGCTCTGTCTGTTCCCAGAAAGCCGGACAGAGGGTTTTGAATGTAGCGGAACAGAGTACTTTCAAGCACAGATCTGAAACAACCTTCTGTGCGACGAAGATTGCGGGACTTTTAAGACTATCTCATTTCCTCTAGGAAAGACGGAACAGTACACTTTGGTGAAAGGCTTGCTGTGCAGTTTTCATTACGGGAAGAACAGCCAGCTCTTTGTGGAAGTGTACGGCGTTGACCCAGATGTAGGGCGCCCTGTTCGTCCGCCAACCACCGCACGCAGACGGAATTCGCATCTGCATGTTTCGCAAATTCTCAGATCATCAGTGGCCTGGTTGCTCTCCGGTATCGTATTACGCCGTCCTAAGGAATCCACACACCGTGCCAATGATACTCTAAAAACATCGAAATCTGCTGTAACACGATAAAGGCGAAATTGGAGTTTTTCTAAGTAAATAACCACTAGCTAGTCAAAGTTACTGTAGAGTAATTGTGAAATGGCGTTCGACTCCGTAGTATCAAACTTTTCTAATATTTTAATTTGTGCTGGATAGGGACTGACAGTTTTGTCGACTTTGTTATCGGTAAATATTGGCTGACAACTAAAAAGAAATCGTTTCGACGTTTTTTGAACGAATAATTCTGGTCTAGGCAGAGTGTTAACAGATATTTCGTACGATTACCCTATCAGATTATGGCCTACGACAGAAGCAGCTGGCAACGTGACGAAGTGTATATTAATACAAATACATAAATGATGCAATCTGAGGGACAAGCACACGTACATATTTCTAGGATAGAGAAACTGTGCAGGTACTACGTATCAATGCTCTAGACGACCAGGAATGTGCAATATGAAACGACTTGCTGTGGAAATGACTCTCCCGACACTGATACATTGAATATGGGAATGGCAGTTTGTATCAGAAGAGTAAATGACAAATCTCAGTCCTTGGGACAGTGAATTGAAGTTTTGAATATCAGAACATCAGAAATGTTTTACGCCAGAGTAACTCTGCAACAAGTCTTTCTTGGTTTGGATGTGGTCTACACGCGACAGTATGCGAACAAATTTAGTTCACCCTCACTGTACAGCACGGAAACCATTCCTAGATGTTAACTGAATGCATCTGTAATGCACCAAAACGACGTCAGCTCTATCACCAGTCACCAGTTCACAGACTGGATGCTTAACGCACGTTTTTGTATGAAACAAACTAATCATGAACTTACTATCTGTCAACATTGATTACAACCCTTGCCTAGCTCCTGGCAGACAGCTTTGCAATTCAGTTCGTAGTGAGGTCTCTGACTTCCTCATGATCATCGTCAAATAGTAATTATGATTTTGGGTTTTATCTCAACATCGCAGAGATCCAAGCACATTCGCTAAATCAACAGGAGTCTGCAATGAAAATAAGAACGCAGTACTCACTACACTCTGAGATGTGCATTATTTAGCGAAAGTGTTTCATACACACCAAGGAACAAGATGGTATTTAATTTTACTCTTTGTAGTATTATAAGATGCAGCAAGTTGAACGTGACGAATTCTAACGCGGTTTATTGACTTTCGTGGGCAGTGTGTTATCTGAAAACGTTTCCCAGATCGACCCCAAGATTCATCTCGTCATTCGTCCTTTTCACATTTCTAACCACAGGCTGGGGCTGCGGATAAAGTAATCTCGTCATACCTTTCTGCTGGGTTGCTAGTCCTACGATATAGTAAGACAAATGTGCAGGTTTAGAAGGTAGATGGTGATTAAGCCTTTCCCACTGAAGACAGGTAGTCATAAGGAGATAGAAATTAAGACAGTGCCGATTCTTATACAATAAATGGAACGACAAGTCTTTGGCACTTCTGACATATCACAAACGGGAACAAATGGAAATAACCATAAGCATTCCCATCACGCTGAATTAAATGATTTTTTTAATAAATAAGTACGCAGAGATTTAAGGAGCGGAGAAAATAGAATGAACACCTTTGCAGAACGCCACAATTCCAGTGTTTTACATATGTATTATTTGTGTGGGATGATTAGGGACTTTCGCTGTTCATTTTGAGTAAATAAAATACTTTGTCACCTATTTTGACTTTCTATTAGGTTAGCAGTTCCAACACTTCAGTGTGCTATCCTCAGGCCCCGACTAACGTAAAATAGCGATTTATTTAGTAACGGTGTCACATCAGATGCGTACCACCACTGTTACTGCGATCCGTAAATTTCTGGCACAACGACACGCGTTTCAGTCATAGTTGACAACTAGTAGTGTGCGATTTTACGGTGTTATTGCCAAGTGGGCATAGTGAAATTCTGAAAGTGTTAGCCTAATGGAAAGTAAAAATGGACAACGGAAAGTATTTTTATTACCTATCAGAGCACGTTTTCTGATCCATTGTTACCTGAGGTGGGTGGCATGTCTATCTAAAAGCGCGAGTTATACGGTATTATTGGCTTGGGGAAACATACGAGATTTTCCCGCCAACTTGACAGTAAAATTCTTCCTTCCTTGTAAGCAGTAACTCCTTTGCAAGTCCAATGCTATCTTTTAAGGGAGTGAATTCAGTGCAGGTGACGGATGCATGTTCGTGTTTACACAGAGATGTGGGAGAGGGCGACTTAAAAAATTTAAATGTTTGTAAATCTATCGGACCAAACTGCGTGGTCATCAGTCCATAGCTCACAAACTACTTAAACCTAGGTAAACTAACCTAAGGACAAAACGCCCACTCCCACACACACCCCCCCCCCCCCCACACACACACACACACACACACCCCCCCCACACACCCCCCCCCCCACACACACACACACCCCCCCCACACACACCCCCCCCCCCCCCACACACACACACACACACACACACACACACACACACCCCCCACACACCCCCCCCCCCCCCACACACACACACACACCCCCCACACACCCCCCCCCCCCCCCCCCCACACACACACACCCCCCACACACCCCCCCCCCCACACACACACACACACACACACACACACACACACACACACACACACACCCCACACCCCCCCCCCACACACACACACCCCACACACACCCCCCCCACACACACACCCCCCACACACACACCCCCCCCACACACACACCCCCCCCCCCACACACACCCCCCCCCCCACACACACACACCCCCCACACACACACACCCCCCACACACACACACCCCCCACACACACACCCCCCCACACACACACACCCCCCACACACACACACCCCCCCACACACACACACCCCCCACACACACACACACCCCCCACACACACACCCCCCCCACACACACACACCCCCCCACACACACACACACCCCCCACACACACACCCCCCCCCCCACACACACACCCCCCCCCACCCCCCCCCCCCACCCCCCCCCACCCCCCCCCCCCACACACACACACACACACACACACACACACACACACACACACACACACACACACACACACACACACACACCAGGGCGGACTGTAACCTCCTCGGCGAGCAACCGAGCGCTCCGCAGCGAGACGCTTTAGACCGCTCGGCTACTCCACCGCGGCGAGGGGCGACTTCCAGTGTTTATGAACTGCGAACGCCTACGAGCTTATCAGACGGACAAACCATCTCCGACTCATTATACGAGGCACTGTGCGAAGGGTTGGTCTTTAGCTCAAGACAGCGCTAGATAGTGAATTGCTGCATCTGTTAATGCTACAGCTGTTCTAAATTAAGATTTCATGGTGTATTCTTGTCTCAGCTGTTGATATGTAATGTAATCAAACCATAGGAGGAGAACAAACAATTTTGGGTGGAAGGGGTACGTGTCGAATAGTCCGTGCAGGTATGTGAAGTCCATGTACCTGGGTGGCTCAAGGATTAGCGCAACTGCCTATTAAGCAGGCGACCCGGGTTCGAGTTCCGTCCCAGCAAAATTTTCATATTTGCGTGTTTGCTTACAACACATACCAGCAGCGGAGACAGAAATACCCCTGTCAGCGCAAGAAATTTTGTAGAAAGGGGTACCATCAAGCATTCAACAGGAAGGAAGATTACGGTTTAACGTCTCGTCAACATCGTTATCATTAGAGGCCGAGCGCATGCTCTGTCTGCCGGCCGCGGTGGCCGAGGGTACTGAGGCGCGCCAGTCACGGTCTGCACGGCCACTACGGTCGGGGTTCGAATTCCCCTCGTGCATGGATATTTGTGCCGTCCTTAGTCTTAGGTAGTTCATAAGTAGTTTGTAAGTTTAGGGACTGATAACCCCGTAGTTATGTCCCATAAGCTATAAAAATATTTGAACATGCTCTGTCTCTTCAGGATGGGTAAGAAAATCTTTTAAAAATCAAGGAAAACCTCAATCTGGAAATTCGGAGGCGGCTTTGACTCACCGACCGCCCAGTGTGCTAGTAATTGCACCATCATTCCTCTTTGTGCTGACCAAATAGTCGATGGAAACTGTCCCATTCAACTGGATTCGAAACACTAACAGGAGTCGAGAGGCACCGATCAAGCTCCCATTAACAACACCTGTTACGGGAACGGGTTGGTACAGCGTGACACTAGATTTGTAATCCTTACTTAATCCTGTCGCGGGCCAATTGTCGGTGCCTAATTAACGTTTCCCGACAGAGGAAATGGTGCAACTCGTCTCATTATCAAAGCGACGCCGTTATGTCTCGTCATCCGCGGCTTCCCGACCCTTCACCAAACGCCGCTTCCAGCCGTTTCATAACGCGCCACTTTTCCCAAAGTCACGACGTGTTGCAATGTTACTTCTTGCTACAGTGCGCCCGCCGAGGGGAGGAAGCCGGTGTTACACATTGGGATGTTCCTGCGTGTTGAAAAGCGAACTCTGAGGATGTGCAGGGGTGGGCAAAGCTCTCCTGGCCGAGAAGTTTTTGCTTTCCTAATAACCGCGGTCCACCCGCCCCTCGACCCGTGGCCTTAATGACAAAACCGGACGGCGAATTCCACCGACCTGCTCTAACTTCAAACCGGCGTGGCCGACGACCATTCGCGTTGACCGCTATCTTCCGCCACCAAACCACGCGCGGGCAACGGAATTCTATTTTAGATATACTAAGGGAAGTGGGGCTCGTCACATTACTATTAAATTGTCTACAAAGGTTCAGAGCAGGTGGGGAGAGGGGAAGTTGAAAAATAATACCAACACCATACAGTGTCCTACGTGATGTTGCAAGTATGCAGAACGTCTTACGTTGTAACACTTACAAGGAGACCATATGGGTATCGGATTTTAGAATTTGATATTTATGGTAGGCTAATGTCAAATCAAATAATCAAAGAGTCATTCGACGCAACTCGCAAAAATTCTCGAGAAAATCGACTATGAAATTTTGCAAATTACACGTAAGTACCTATCATTAAAATCCTTGCAGCATCTGTCGGTGAAGTTCAGGTGGTAGAGTCGGTGGTTCGAATTCCACTGGGACAATTTTTCCCCTTTTTAGAATCAGTTATATAAAAATTTTATCTTTAATTCCACCTGTTGTGTCAGTTTTTGCTTATGTGTATGTAGACGAGCTGAACAGCTTGTCATCTAAAACGATGGTGGAGAGGTTAGCTGCTTCGAAAGCCGTTAGTAGCTACGGAGATGACTATCCATAAACAGCGTCGTAGCTTTTCACAAACTGAAGAAAATTATCGTCGTCAACTAAAAGTTAAGCCAATACTGTAAAATATGTAACTTTTTTATGAAACCATTATTAATGACCTTTCGTAAAATATAGAAAATTACGAATAAACAAAAAAGTGCATTTTTCGTAAAAATTACTATTAGATATTGAAGTTGTGTAAGTATTCGAACACAACGAAAAAAATAATGTCACGGCAGGATTCGAACCATCGACCCTATGGCTTTAAGGTCAGAACACTACCACCTGAGCTACACCGACAGATACTGTCGGTGTTTTAATTATCGGTAATTACGTGTAATTTGCAAAACTTAAGTCGACTTTCTCGAGATTTTTTTTTAGAGTTGCGTCGAATGGCTGATTGTTATTTAAGTTCTGAACTTCACGTGCCATAAATATAGAGAAATTCTAAAATCCGATACCCATCGGTATGCGATCTCAATGTTTGACTTTAACCCTAGCGTAGTAACGCCCGTCAAAATGACTGCTTCGTTCAAATTGTCAGTGAGGTGTGACGTTTTGAGGAACGATTGATGAAAAAGTCTACACGAGAAGAGTGTAGGTTTGGAAACACTCGCCGAATTGACGGGTGTTCAAAACTGCCCGAAAGACGGGTGTTAGTAGCAAGCGTTAAAACCAGATGTTAGTAACGCTGGGTTAAAGTCTTGGACGTTACCTTGCAGTATGTTTTACTTTTTCTTCTGCGACAGTCAACTAGAATCTCTCAGACTTCCAAAGAGGCCAACTCGATGTCGTGCAGTTACTGGTTAACGTCGCGCTACTCTCGGTAATGACAGCGTTTCAAAACGAGTCACACACACACACACACACAAACACACACACACACACACACACAAACACACACACACACACAAACACACACACACACACAAACACACACACACACACAAACACACACACACACACAAACACACACACACACACAAACACACACACACACACAAACACACACACACACACACAAACACACACACAAACACACACACAAACACACACACAAACACACACACACAAACACACACACACACACAAACACACACACACAAACACACACACACAAACACACACACACAAACGCGCGCGCGCGCGCGCGCCCCCCCCCCCCCCCCCAAGGGAGGACTAACCTCCGGCGGGAACGGCCACAAAGTCCGTAGCATGACGCCTTAGATTACGCGTCGATTCCACGCAGCAAATCCAAAGTTGCCAACAACCGATGAGGATTAAGAACGACTGAAGCCAAACAGTATAAAACGTTCACGGAAAAGCAACTGGGAAGAATTACTCACTTGACTAATACTGTTTCCATACAAAAAGTACGCTTCGAGCTTAACATTCATGCAAGGGTTGCAGTTGCAGTACCTTAATAACGGCAGCCATCGCAAAGCTGTCAAGGCAGTGTGAAACCGAGACAATTGACAACTGGAAGTAGATACTATGGTCCAATGAATCATCGTTTGCATTGCTTACAAACAGCTCTGTTTGTGTATCTAAGACCTCAACAAAAGAGTACGATACGACACGCCCACTCTCTCAATCAGGCATGGGGGACGTTCAATGACTATATGGGCATTTATATCAGGATATCTACTATTTATATTATTACGCTCACTGGTCTGATAATGTCTCACCATCATCGACAACAAAATGACTAACTATGAATAGCAGGTTGCGAGCAGACACTCATTTTCCAAAATGATAATGCCCCCCCCCCCCTCCCCTCCCCCGCCCTCACACACACAGAACCTTTCAGGCGTACTTTGTACAGCATCAGAAAATTATTAAAGATCTCTCCTGGACAGGAAAACTCATTTCCGAACATAATACAGCCGGCATTGGGGGAGGGGGGGGGGGTTATAGCCATGGTTGAAGTCCAAATTTACATATATAACGTCTTTGAAGGAATTTGCCGATGTTTTACAACACGAATGGATAACATGCTATTGAGAACCATAAAGACACTTCACGGATCTGTTCTTCGAAAAATTTCATCTGTTCTCAAAGCCAATGTCGGGCCAACTATTTACTAAAAAAAAATAGTTGTCTGTATTAAGTCTTGATATTTTTCCATCCTCTGTAGATGTTTATCATTAGGAAGATCAACAAATTTAGACGGCATGGATAACACTTTCTGATGTTTAGAAGTTACATCGAAAAGCAATAGCTGGAGACACCTTGTTTTAGGAAATTATCAGAATCGGGGCATCACACGCTGGACCGAGCAACTCAACGAAGAAACACCGGGAGTAGCCGTGCGCTCTAAGGCGGCTTGCTGTGGAGAGTGGTACGAGAAAACATATTCAACAGGATGGAAGGTATCTCAGAATTAAAGAGGCATTGAGCACAGCCGAGGATAACTCAATGGCATCTAATTTCTGCTAGAGTAGATGCTAACTGCTGGCAGTAGCAAGATATGCGTCGATCGAGGTAGAATGTAGTGCTGAGCTGTCAACAACAAAATTAACACGATTTCTAGTGCAAGGGGTACAAATAGTGAAGAAATCAGCTAGGACAGCAAAGCTGTAAGTGCATTTCAATCAAAGAATAGAAACCTAAGACTTAAGGAAGAATTTCCGAGGAATATCAGATGAGGTCTTAGACTTGAGATGTCAAGAAGCTGCAAAAATGTACATTTAACGACGAGTGCGAAAGAGTACAAATTTGTATGAGAGAGTGTTCCGTATGGTTCATATGTCTGCATAACTTTCCTGACTCACTTCAGAGAAATGCCGGGACGTTAAACATTAATATTCTTTCCTTTGTTCTCATTATCAGCTGTATTCCATATTTTCAAAAGAAATAAAATATTGGACACTTTCTGTGATGTGGAATCAAATTTTGTATACAATGCAAGAAAGAGAAGTTAAGCGGAAAAATCCCGAGGGAATATATTGCGAGAAATCATGCAAAGAATGTCACAATATAATCTGCCCAAAACTAACAGCTACTGGTCACGCACTAACGCGGTTAACCTGAAACTAGATATTTGCTTCCTTGCAAAGTACGACTTAACTGGAAATCCAAAGTCCCAAGAGTTTCATACTTCGAAAACTTAGTGGCTGACAAGCTAAAGTGGAAGAATTCAAATATACTAAATTACGGAATCAAAGAAGACGGTATTTACTGCATAGTGAACTTAGATAACCGATATCTATCACAGTTCAAGTGGATGAAAACGCGAAAAGAAATATCTTAGATTATTTTGAAAGATCTATAGATGCGATATAGGAGTTGTTCTCACGCCAATTTCTACAACTTCCTGATCAGGTAACTACATCAAAGTCATTTCGCCTACGGTACGATGCTACGATGGCTTCTTGATTTTACCAGAATAGGACGTGCAAACTAAGACATCCAGATCGGAATACATTTAATGTCCGTCGCCATCTGTGCGCTCATGGAAAGTTTACATTTGTTTTCCGAAGGAACGACAAATATCTGCAAGTCCAGATATAGAGGACGAGATTCTGTACTCTTTGAACACCGCCCTTGTTTACTGAGCCTCGGTCATGCTCTACAGTAATTTTTGTACAGAACTGAATATAACGTGTTCCAAAATTTAGGGTCAAACCTATTTCAAAGACGTCGTAGTAATTCGTTGAAAACATAATGAACAATCTCTAGTTTTCTCTCTAATGTGACCGTACCACTAATATCGCCTGCAGAATGTACGAATGCCGCATGTTGAACGGTGAGTGCGAAGTCTTTTACCTATACACCTATCAAAGAAGGTTATCACCTATAGCTCTCCAGAATCATGACGTTGAATGTGTGTATTACATCAGAAACAATTCCTGAGAAGTGTCTGAAGTGATTGAGAAACATGCACCAAACCGAAGGAGGGAGTTTGTAGTCCGAGTTTACGAGTACTGCAGTACTGTACTGTTTCAGAGGAGACAGCCGTGATGGAAGGGATTATGAAACGTAGGCATCGGCAGTTTCCGCTTGTCAGAGCGAGGAAGCAGTTTCAACGCATCTCCTCCCAGAACAATCGTCGCATCAGTCAGGTTGATTGAATTGTGCTCCAGATAGGCCGTGGCGATGATGTCACCTCCAGGGAACACAATGTGGCGGCGGCGCCAACCCACAAGCTTCTAGCCTTCCCAATCAAGACAACTCTCTCATAAAACATACTTCAGAAGCAGTCCTCCCCTGAACTACTTGTGTCAATTTGCAGGTTCCCAAAACAATGTCGACCGTTTATTATTATCTGCTCAAAATGCTGACATTAAGAGCAATGCCGGTATTCAACCATGTTGGCAAGAGCGGGTGAATCATGGCCGAACACTTACGTACAGGCTGGTTATAATTACACTATGTTCCGGGTGGTGCAGTGCGGGATGTATACATGGCAGGACGCTTAACCTTCGTGAGTTTGATAAAGGCGCATTCACACAAGTTTGGTTGAACGAGTTTATCAACAAAAGCTGAAAGCTACGTGAACCAGTTTTCGTTCATACGTGCCAACTTAAATGTATCAATTAAGTAAAAATGGCTTTGAAATAAGCCGTGCGCAAAGTGGTGCGTACTCTTAACAGTTATGATACATGTAAAATTGAGAACAATTTTATTAAGCAAAGGGCGAAAGCGGCGTTTTTGCGTGCGCCACTGGATATTAAGAAGAAACTGACACTAAGCTTCGGAGGCTTTGTTAAAGGAACTAGTGTTAGACGACAGGGAAGAAAACGAAACCATTTGGGAATGTCGGAAGAAAAATATGAGGTCAGAAATATATCTGCTCTTTTATACCATAACAGTTTGGGCACATACAATTCCTCTGTTCTCATTCCACATTTTTATTTGCACACTAATGAATGTTCCTTTTGTACATTGTTCCGATTATTTTTTTTACGTCGGCAGTGGTTAAACCGGTAATGTCCATTTCTTTGACGATAGCTCGCAAAGCATTCTCCCCCCCCCCCCCCACATCTTTATTTTTGTAACTATCCATACGTCGATTCCACAGGTATTCGTGCTGATGGTATAGTTCTATAAAGTTCATCACGCTTTCTTACCACTTAACACTCATTTTGTGAGATATTTGGAAAAGCAATACTTTTACAACGCAGGAAACACCGGCATTCCATCTCGTGGCTTAACTCAAAATTGAATCATCACTTTAACAAAAAAGTTTGATTCGTTCAATCTTATCTTGATCCACTAAAAAGTTGATCAACTCTATTGAAACGAAGGTTCACACAAGACTTTTCATTAAGCTTTTGTTGATCAAGTTAACTCGTTCAACTAAACATGACTCGTGTTAACGCACCTTCAGTAATCTGTGCGCTCGAAGAGTACGATGAAAAGTTTAGTTCCACCATCTGCCACCAGGCGAAAATGTGGCGCTGTAAACAGAAAATGAAATGTGAACGAAGGCTTCCGCGGCCGTTGTCACTGTTAATAAAATTCTTCTGGGTGTACCAGCAATCCCTTGCATTCAGCAGTCAACCAAACACCTTGACAAAGACCACTTGCAACAGTAGCCGAAACGTCGAAATGTTACATATTGACAATGCGGCTAAACACCCAGAATAATTTTATTGACAGAATGTGAAATGTTTCCTGGTTTGACATCAGCATGCCGCTGTTTGTTTGGCAACGCTTGTTGAGGTTTCTGAATTGACTAATTGTGTAGAAGGAACTACAATGACTTTCGGAAAGAAACCGTACACTGCTGCTGATGTTTCATCCGGACGGCAGCTACAGCAGGGCTGCATTGCAAGAATATCGCCGGCAGGGAAAGCTGCGAAGACGAACCATGTCAATAAATGGGCTAATGGATATGATCAGGAAATTTGAATTAGGTGGCGCAGCAGGGAGGCGTTCCATTGCCGTGGCGGTTGTTGATAAAGTTGCTGTGGCTGTAGCCGACCCTGCAGCGCACGCCTCATTCTGCAGCCAGTGCTCGGGCTGTGACGAGGGAATTTTGTCTGCCTTGGTCAATAGTTCAAAAGATTCTGCAGCGCATTTTACGCTGGTAGCCCTAAAAATATCCATAAGGCGTACCAAATGTAGCCCAGGATAGGCTGCTGCTACTACAACGCCATGATTTTGCATTTCGTTTTTTGGCATGCATCGAAATGGATGAGAAATGCCCAGCAGATATTTTTGGACAGACGAGGCACATTTTAGTCTGAAGGTGCCGTGAATGCACAGAACTGCCGGCCGCGGTGGCCGAGGGGACTGAAGCGCTCCAGTCACGGTCTGCACGGCCACTAAAAATGTTCAAATGTTTGTTAAGCTTATGGAACTTAACTACGGGGTCATCAGTCCCTAAACTTACAAACTACTTATGAACTACTTACGAACTAGGACGCCACAAATATCCATGCCCGAGGGGGGATTCGAACCCCCGCCAGCAGTGGCCGTGCTGACCGTGACTGGAGCGCCTCAGTCACCTCGGCCACCGCGGCCGGCGCGGCCACTACGGTTGGGGGTTCGAATCCCCCCTCGGGCATGGATATTTGTGCCGTCCTTAGGATTAGCTAGTTGATAAGTAGTTTGTAAGTTTAGGGACTGATGACCCCGTAGTTAAGTCCCATAGACTTTACAAACATTAAACAATGCACAGAACTACCGCATACGGGTGTCTGCTCCCGCATACATCGTGCAGGAACATCCACTGCACTCTGCTTATGGGACTCTGTGGTGCGGTTCCACAACCTCCATTGTCCGTCAGTTCTTCGAGGACATGACATATCGTAGGCCCGTTACGTGTACAGTAACAAATGCACGTTATGAAGACCTCACGCAAGAGTTATTCCGCCTTTGCAATAATGGAACTGTGTCCATACCACCATGTTCGTGCAAGATGGGGTGACACCACATGTCGCTCTCCGGGTGAAACCTTCGGAAAACTTTGTGACGACCGCATCATCTCTAGGCATTTTCAAGATGTTTGGCCTTCCAGAAGGAAGGAAGGAAGCAAGCTTGGAGTTTAACGTCCCGTTGACAGCATGGTTATCAGAGACGGAGCTTACTCTGGGTGTTTGGGTAAGGATGTGGAAGGAAATCGGCCGTGCCCTTTCAAAGGAACCATCCCGGCGTTTGCCTAGAGTGATTTAGGGAAATCATGAAAAAACTAATCTGGGTGGCCGGAGGTGGGTTTGAACACCATCCTTCCGAATGCGAGTCCAGTGCGTTACCACTGCGCCACCTCGCTCGGTGGGCCTTCCAGATACCTCGACCTGAATCCGTGTCACTCCCGATTGCTAAGATATTTGAAGAATCGTGTATCAGGGACGCATCCTGCCTCTTCCTCATCCAATGGATAGCACACTAAGACATATCGCCCACATTACACCGAATATGCCGTGGACAACTGTCGACCATGCCGCAAGTTGCCGAGTCGGGAGACCATAATGTTTTTTTAACTTTTGACATATCCTAATAATGTTGCAGAACCACCGTTGTGAGTGTGATCGTTTCTGCACTATTCCTGTACCCACACGACTTTCTGCTTACAGCACCATATTTTCGCCTGGTGGCAGAAAGTGGAACTATAATTTTTTCATAATATTCCGTGAGCGCACTAATTACTTAAAATACCCATAAAGTTTGAGCGTCCTGCTATATATACAGCCCGCACTGCACCACCCGGAACATCGTCAGTTCTAATTATAACCGCACGGTTTACGAGGCAAAACACCAAGCTGAATTTCTGCAAGAAAAAAAATCAATTTCTACATTTCGTAAGCAAACTTATTAGATAAGAAAATGTTCAAATGTTTGTAAATCTATTGGACTCAACTGCGTGGCCATTAGTCCGTAGCTTACAAACTACATAAATTAAGGTAAATTAACCTAAGGACAACATAAACAACCATACCCGAGGGAGGACTCGAACCAAAGAGGTTAGAATAAAGGGAGGTGGCATTATCTATGCCTAGCACATATGTCAATTGAAGCCTCTCCACCATCTTTGTCAGTTCAGGGAAGCTATTTCTCCATTAAAACTATGCGTTAAGTCGACCCTCTTGCTGTTAATGCATTGAGCTGGCAGTCACGGCAAAGTATGTACTTTCAAACAATATACTTTATTGATTAAATAGTAATAAATACTCATATTTCAAAACTTAATTTTTAACAGCTAATTTGCACTCTTAACACGTTGCACATCACGGTAAAACCGTTTGACATTTTATTCCGGTTTTAAGTGATCTAAAACATTAGCTCTACAATACGAACACTTCTCCAAAACTGACCAATATGGCGGAGGCAGGCTTCACTTTTTCAGCATAAGGGCGTCTCCCTGTATTCTAACCTCCTCGACTCGAACACACGACGGCGAACGGCCGCGCGCACCGCAGCACGGCGCTCCAGTACGCACGGCTAATCCGCCGCGGCATTAGATAAGAAAATCAGTTTGTCGATATCGGTCATTTCAGAGCATTGAAGTTAGTCTCTCTTTAACGAAACTAAAGGCGTGTGGTGAAACTCCCGTCTTATTGCAGTTGCGCAGGCGGTCTTAAAATACCTGCGATGAATACTGTTTTTAACGGATTTGCTGGTGGAAGGTTCGGCGGTCCGGCGAGCACGAGCCGCGGTCGCTGGTCCGAGGAGAGCCGAAGGAAAACCGTTTCACCGGACGCGCCGCTGCCTACGTTTCCTACCGCCGCGCCTTACGAAAACTCACGTTTCAACACGCGCGTTTACTGACACAGCTGGATTAGTCGACAGGCAGTTAACAGGCATTCAAACAGACGTCTCTGCATTTGCGAGAAACAAGATTGATGTCGGGAAACGAAAGAGGGATACACAAAAGCGTGAAATATGCGCAGTTAATTCGTACACAAACAAATGAAAAAACATACCTTATTCGCACCGTATTTCACAGGTGATTACTCTTCTATCGGCTGTGCACTTTGCGGAAACATATTCCAATGTCGGCTGCTACTTTGTTCGGCAGATTGACTGAAATTATGGCGTGATTGAAGTGACGGTATTACCTTAATTTGCTTGGTACGTGATATTCTTGTGGTACAGCTAAAGAGTATACAACTTTATTTTCTTGTAGCCCATTCTGAGTAGTACAGCCATATGGCTTTTTCCCACCCGTTTAACTTTACTAGTAACATCAATATTTCCGTAGAGCTGTACCGAAATTTGAATTTCATTAATGGACAATGATTTCAAGACTATACAGGGTGGTCAGAACCCGACTGAACAGTTTGTAAGGTGGAGGAGGGTAGGTTGTGCTGAGAAATTATTAAGGAATGAACAACCTGACGATGTAGAAATATGTAGTTTGCACGGCAGCAGTGGCAGACTAAGAGGGTGGTTGGGGGGGAGGGGGCCGCAAATACCTCTAAAAGAGGTTGGGTTTTTTTTGTTTTTGTTTTAGCACACTTTGCCTCTCGTTCTGAGTCCTCCAAATATGGAAAGGAATTTGACTGGTCCATGCTGTTCGTCCTGGGAGCCTCCAAATCTCAAAAGTTACTTTTTTTTATAGTAAAACATGGATGGGGGGGGGGGGCTCATTTTGTTTTGCCACCGCCCAGGGCCTCTAACAGACTTAGTTCGCCACTGGACGGCAGTAAGGTTCGAAACCGAGCTAACGGCTAAGCGGTTCCTGCACCACCACCACCACCACCACCACCACCACCAGCAGAGTTTTATTAGTAGCAGGTTATTCGGTTTCAGCTGATCAAATGGACTCATTTAGCAGCACCATCTCTCTCAGGCTGCTTAAATGCGTGCGCGTAACCACCTTATTAGCTTCAATACTAATTAAATTAGCAATGAAATCTATGAAAAAATGTAAAAAAACTTGTCTTGAAAACGGAGAAATGAAATAAGGACGAATTATGAATAGTGAACTATTAGCATACAACAACGAAGCAGATTGATGTCTAAGTTTCTTAACTGCAAATACTTACGAAAGATAAATGGTGGCTCTTAAATAACCACTTAAATCCTGAATAAATACGCGGAAAATAAAATAAGGCTGCATTGAATGTGCAGAAGACTGAGCGTAAAGTACTTTCGTCCGCAGCTATGACGGCATAGCCATATGAGAAGAGTCTCTGATGGTCTGTTAAATACAATGAAGAGCTAAGCGTAAGAGTCGTACATGTGATTTTTTTTCATAGTATGAGAATGTGGAAGAGTGTTCTCCATACTTTTGAGTAGTGGACTGAACGGCCGTTTCTCACCTGCCTTATCACCTCGAGACAGACAAACGTCGCAACTTTATCTGCGATCTGCACTTCACCGAATAATCAAAACAGACATACCGGGTGTGCTCTTCAATGATAAGACGTGGGAATGGAATCTCAACAGTGGATCAAGCGGAATAAAACGATAGTCTCCGTAAACAAGTTCTTAGTGAGTTGGTACAAACAGGAGTGGACAAAATAATATGAACAACTAACATTTATTATTAAGGTGTTGGCCCATCATTGATCTTGAGAACAGATACAGATCTTCGAGGAACTGATACATATTGTGTGTATAATTTCCATGATGTCATCCATTCTGTCACCAAAGCATCCGCCAATTACTTTCACGGCGCTGGAGCTGTAAATTTGGTCCTCACTCCGCTCTAAAATTCCGCATAACGGTTCTGTTTCGTTGAGATACCAGATCTTGCTGTCCGGGTGAAATGTTAGAAAAATGGACTGTCACCCAGTACATACAGTTTCATACAATAAACGGCATGACACCATTAATAAAGAAAGACTTTGATCAGAAATCTGTAGCTAAGATAGAATATTCAAATTTTTTAGGTGTTTGCATTGCTGAGGGATTGATTTGCAAGAAACACATTGAAGATCTGCTGAAACGTATCAAAATTTTTGATACACATCTCAGTAAATTAGCTTACTATGCCTATTTCCATTCACTGCTTTCTTATGGGATCATATTCTGGAGCTATTCAACATTGAGTAAAAAAGTATTCATTGAACAAAAGCATGTAATCAGAATTGCTGGAGCCCACCCAAGGAAATTAAGGAAGCTTGGATTTAACGTCCCGTCGAGAGCGTGGTCATTAGAGATGGAGATTACGCTCCGAGTGTTTGGGTAAGGATGTGGAAGGAAATCGCCCGTGCCGTTTTAAAGGAACCACTCCGGCATTTGCCTGGAGTGATTTAGGGAAATCACGGAAAACCTAAATCGGGGTGGCCGGAGGTGGAATTGAACCACCATCCTTCCGAATGCGAGTCCAGTATGTTACCACTGCGCCACCTGGAGCCCACCCAAGATCATTCTGCAGACATTTAAGGATCTAGGAATCTTCACTGTAGCTTTACAATATACTGTATATATTCACTCATGAAATTTGTTATTAACACTCCGACTCAATTCAAAATTAATAGCAGTGTGCATAGCTACAACACTAGGAGAAAGGTTGATTCACTATTCAACGCTAGATTAACTTTGGCAGAAAAAAAGAGGTGATTTATGTTGCCACAAAAGTCTTGTCACCAAGTAGCATAAAAATCTGACAGATAGCCAACTAGAATTTAAAATGAAAAGAATTTTTGAATAGCAACTGCTCCTACACTTTAGATGAATTTTTAGATAAAACTTAGTAATTTCGCTAAAAAAAAAATACAGAAAAACGAACAAAATAAAAATCCTTAAAGTATTGAGTGTCACGACACCATTTATTAAACTGACGCGTTCCACATCATTGTTTAGTGTATTTATGATCTATAGAACAAGTATTAATCTAATAGTAAGCAGTTTGCTGGCGATGATGGTGAGATTCAGTTATGCCAACAGTGAAGGTAACTATAGAAACAGTCTATTTTCACGATATAGATGCCCGCAATCCTTTTTAATGCTCGTTGGTTGTTCGGGTTTCGCGTACTCTTTGCCAATGTTGTTTTACATACGCTGTCATTACCGAGGCTACTGTCGGTAGTGAAATAGTGAAGCCGTTTAGTCACGAATGCTCCCAATAACTACCCATAATCGGATTGGCACCTTTGGAAGTTAGATAAGGCACATTTCAGAGCAGAACGTACCTACAATATACTGCGAGGTAATATCAAAGACTTCGTACCTAAGCTGTTCACCGCAGTGGCGACTCACTATTAACAAGAAGTACCAACTTGCTAAGAATTTGTATACTCATGTAAATACTACAGTCATTTTGTCCACTGCCACATAGGAAATGCCATTATGATATAAATGGCATGGATGAAACAATTTTTACCTGAAGGGTTTTATTTATTCGTGTCAAAAGCGTTGCATACAAAAGCTCAAAGACAAGAGTAACTATAATACAAAACAAAAGAGATTATACATAAATTACAAAAACACTAAATACAATCAGACCAAAAATTAGCAAGCTCGACGGCATTCTCCTTGGCCTGCAATAGGTCCTCCAGTGTGCAGGATACTGGGCACTGAGGACAGCTGTACAGGTGCTTGCTGGTTTGTTCGGATCCATATTCGCTGAGCGTTGATTCATCCCCGAGATAGTTCCATCTGGCCATATTGTCCTTTGTTATACCCACCCCACTTCTTAATCTGTTGAGGGACTTCCACGTTTTCCACGACAGATTTTCGCCTGGGGGGATGGCCTCCGGAGGTGGAATCCATGTTGCGACATCAGCATTTCTCGTTGTCCACAGGTTTTGTCGTGCCGTTGAAGGTGATGTACTACAGTTGACAGTTTTCATAAAACTACTCCTGGATGTCAGCCTGCTTGGGGGAGTTTGGTGTCCATGTAGCGGGTGAGCAGCGTTTTGTTCTACTTTGCGTCTGTATTTGCGGCAACTTTCCGTCTTTTATCTGGTGGGGGCTATCCTCGCGAGGTTTTATAGTTTGTGAGTAGGCGTTGCCCTCAGGCATCCTGTTATTCTACTATTGGTATAACGATATCTCTCCTTTAAATTAGTGCGTACCATTAAAAAATCAGTAATGTCAATTATTGCCGTTATATTGTGTTGACAGCATAAGATGCTAACTGCCACAGGGACTACGAAGTATCGTGTAGCTTTATGCCGTAGATAATTTTTCTGTAAATAAGAAAATTTTTATAGTTTTACAAACTCAGGACAACAAAGAACTTATCTCTTTAAGAAACACAAACATTCGTAATACACATAAAGACTTCCTTTATGACTAACTCTAAGAAAAAACAAAATTTATTGAGCTTCCTCACAAGTGGTGTCCACTAAAAAGTATCGTATGCATGCTTTAGCGTTTGACTGTACGCTTATTTTTACCACAACCGCTTTCGTTGTAGGCCACGAGAAACCCATAAAATGGAAGCCGAGTGTCCAGTAGCTATTTAGCAATTTACTGCTAAGGCTGGTTGTATTTCTTTCTCGCTTCGTTTCTTTTAAGAAGACAGTCGTGTACGACTAGTTAAGTCTCATCAACATCATCTCCATATTTAGAGCAACAGTCTAGCAGGCATACAGTCTGTGGTAAAACGATACCCTACGATAATCAACTTCAATTCCGATTTTGTCTGTTTTAGCTGGGTGAGTCAGAGTCAGCTAACAGTCATCTCTAGTATCTAATTGAACGATGATGCAAAGCTGCAGTTTTGTTTAAGAGCTTCTCCTGCTGCTTAACAATAATCTTATTGTAGCTCTTGTTTGTTCCCAGTTCTTGTTTTGTCACCCTTTTCACATTCCGAGTCTTTACATAAAGTGCTATACGAATTCTTTGTTCGTGTCTTTCACACCTAAATATTTTAGCAGGTCATTTCTGCTGCCAGTCGGTAAAAAATGTTCTTCGCTAGTAATTTTTGTACAATTTTTACTGACAAGTTGTGCAAACAGGAGGCGACTTTAATGCAGCTTCAAGTGATCATTCAGAATAAATACTATTATAAAAATAGAAAATCGCAAAATAGTGTATAAACATTTTAATGGAAAAAGGAATCTTTGTCGTGTACATTATTATCTTTGGTTATTGTTGCAATCGTCCTAGTCTAGTATTACTACTAGGACGATTCCGCGGAAAACATTCCTAGGCGATGAAGTCACCTCAAGGACGTCTACTTTTCCATGTAGGAACACTCATATCGATTGTGGATTGGATTTTTTGTTCGTATATTGTTTTTAGGCAAATAAGTAATATTAGAACCTCAATAGAATATTGTTAGAGTCCTTCCTTAGAGTTTCCATTGATGAATGGGTACGTAAAACACGTATGGATCAATAACAAGATTTTTTTGCTGAAGATAGTTTTTCAGAACCAGAACCAGAAATAACTTCCGAACACGAGGGAAACGACTACCAAAGAAACCTCGGCAAGTTGCTGTAGGCAGTAGCAGTGCCTACTTCTAACGTTTTCTGCTGAACTCCAGTCAGTATCTTTCATCAACAGACATAATTCATAATTTGTAGCCCAATAAGAAATATTCCAGATACTGCCCGAGACCACTCAACCAACAAAGAAGGTATCATTCAATGAGACAGGCTACAATGCTCACATTGTCTCAAGCTCTTTCCAAAAGAGGATATTGGAGGGATTTTAATGATGAGGTATTACGACGTGTACGAGATTGGTAACTAAATAACGACGAAATAGAGTGTTACGTCCTAACAAACATAGTGGCCCTTTGGGACATAGGATTTAATCTAGTAAGGGATATGGACTTGGGAAACCAATAGTTTAATTCGTAGGTGGAATTGGAAGCCTGCTAAAGTGGGTTTTCTGAGCTGTCTAACATATTATAGACTGACTGTTCACCCCCTATGTGTGTGTCTTCCATGGTGACTGAAGAGTAGAATTCTGCTCTGGACTGATTACAGTGTCTTTAGGCGCTACTGATCCACCTTTCCAACGTCTCAGAACTGTACAGGATGCAACTAGTATTATTTGTAAATACGTCACTCAAAAATGTGTAAATGCTTGTTAAGCTTATGAGACTTAACTGCGGGGTCATCAGTCCCTAAACATATAAACTACGTATAAACTAACATATATAAAGACAACACTAACATCCATGCCCGAGGGAGGATTCGAACCCCGGACGAGGAACGGCCTCGCGCATGGGAGCATAGCGCCTCAATGCTCACGGACAATCTGCCGCGGCAAATACGTCACTCAACAGTACGTTGTACTGACACTTACTAAAACAACATACGCAATGTGATGAATGTGAAGAATACCCAGTCTGAAAACACCAGTAGAGCCAAGTCTGTTGTATATATTGATTCTAATTTTATCTTCCATGCTACTCACCTTTTCCTTCACCTGTTAATAGACTTCCTCTGAGACGGGAGTTGTTTGAAACTCAGGACAGGCCTTGTTTAGGTACTTAAATATTACCGCCAGTTGCTTGATTTCATAGAGGAAAACCTTATTAGAGTCAGGTTTCCTTGCACCGCACCAGCCCCTCAATTTTAGCCTTCATTTAAGACTAGCAATATAGAAAGAGTCGAACCTGTGTTTATTACACTTATTCGGCTTTCAGTTGGAGACTCATCGGGAACCCGTTGATAGCTTTGAAAATAAATAAAAGTTGGAATACTACCTGCCAAAAGTTGTGAATAGGTAAAACACCATAGTTCGAATTGGAAAGAGGTGGGGTATTCAAAAAAACGTCTGGAGGAAACTATTCGTAACCTCTGAAGGAAAATTTTGGTGATCAGACAATTGTGTTCACCTGTTCTCGAATAGAATGTGACACTACAGGAACATACGATCTATCAATTTGTACCAGACCATAGTTTGTATTTGAGGTTCACACCGATATTCAGTGAACCTCAAAATTAATCACTGGAACAGGAGGTATTAACGCTAAATCCTGTCCAAAAACTTCAACGATTCATTTTAGAGATAAGAAACATTTCTGTTGTCCTTGAAAGAGCCCTCCTCTAGTAACTATGAAAGAGCACGGAAGGATAGACCATTCTTGACAAAGCCCTTTAACGGTTTAACATTACGTGACTGTTTTCTTCTCATAGAAACTGTCAGCGAACGCTTTATAAAAGATGTTAACTCAAAATTTAAATAAATTTATGATCCGTGAATCTTTTCGGATGCTGAACACAGCAAGTTACCTCCAAGTAAGGGCAATGTCATTTTCAACCGCAGTTCTTGTAGAGGTTACATTACAGTTGTTTCTAGAATCCTGTTCCATGCCCACGAAATACTGTGGAAGTAAATTTGCCTTGAGCTTTAGAATTGTCACAGCGCCGTTCTTTCAGTACGTTACACGACGACGAATTCGGTTTCCTTAAACCAAGGAGTATCTCAGTTCTCGGGCCGTTATTTTTGAAACTGAAACGGCCGAAGAATTAATCTCGTGGGCGAACGGTTCTAATTTAATCAATTAAGGCGTTAATTTTAATGAAAAAAGTTACGAGAAACTAGTCGCAGGCGGTGGATACCTGCGCATTACTTAACACAGTGCAGTGGAACAAGTTGTCATGACACAAACAGCGAAGCTGGTAATATCTGGACTTTACGTTTGATTACGAAAGTAAGTTTAGCCGCATTTTGTCCGTCACACAGCCCGTCGTCCCAGGAAGCTTACCAGGTCTCCTCCGCCCTCACAGCTGCCAACGAGTCATCTGTTTAACTTCCTCTTCCGCCGGCGTCTGGTAAACTTGGCCAGAGATTGCAGGTGCCCTGAAGACACAAAAACAGCGGAACACCAGCACACAGCTGCTTTCTGTGTATAAATATTTACTGTCCAGAACGCTGTAAGCATAAAGGGCGAAATGACATCTGTCTCTAAGCTTTAAAATGTATTCCATTCACCGATTTCTTATACTGCGGTGTTAAAACCACCATATTCAACACTCTTTTCATCTGATTGAGAAGAGTTTAGAGGTTATGCTTTATTCCCTTACCTACACAACCTTTTAACCCGCGAGAAGTCGCGCCTTCAAAAGTTACGCTATCGATCGCGAGTATGCATTTTTCTGACAGTCAAAGAAGAGTTTGTAATGTACTTAATATGTCTAAATAAGCATTTGTAGTTACGTTTATAAGAAAACAAATATTTTATTATTTAAAATTGGTAAAATTCCGATTGTTTTAAAATTACTGTGAGCAAAATGCTCACGCGCGAGTCCTCGCGGGTTAAGCTCGTTGTTCTAATTAGGAACTACTAATCGAAATTGCACTGCTAGATATTATCTTGTTTCTTACTGCAAGTGATGTGTGGTTCCGACGTTTCAGACATTGTTGTTCAAGGAAGACCTGTTACAAAAAACAGATCAGCCGGCCACAACACTTATTTCCAGCCTTAAGGTTTCTAAAAGTGGCTGCAGTGACGAATAATGAAAA
This sequence comes from Locusta migratoria, assembly GCA_026315105.1. Lineage (NCBI taxonomy): Eukaryota > Metazoa > Arthropoda > Insecta > Orthoptera > Acrididae > Locusta > Locusta migratoria. The sequence goes on from CM048755.1 coordinate 37,606,622, forward strand.
CAGTAACTACTCTTCGTTTAACATGCGTTACAGCCCCTAACCTTAGTCCCTGTGTCCCCTGTAGGGGACATAAAAGAAAATACATCTGGCGGCAATATTCCAATGTCAGCCGCAGTGCTAGCCATCTCAACGTACAAATGGAACGTGGCAGCATATCTTGGAACTGAAGAAGAGAGACTACCTTGCCACTTGACCACTCTGCAGCAGTGCTAAAGAGGCTGACAGAACGGAAAGTCAGTTTGTGGCTATGTGAGCACTCAAATTTCCATGGACCTCTTTAATCAACGTAAAATTGGCCTATACTATTAATAACATAAAAACGGCATATTAACGTAAACTTCATAATGAAATATAACACCACATACTGACAGTTGTGATACGTAGTTCCCTGATGTCCCCTATAGGGAGCATGAGTTTTTGTAGATAATAAAGAGTCAGAATTTTTTGAAATATTGGGCTCTCTCACACAAGCAACTTTAGATATCCCCATAAGTAATAATGAGGGAGATTTAGGTCAGGTGACCTCACAGGCTATGGAATACGAGCTTCCTTTCCAGTCATCTTCGTCCTCCTCCTCCTCCTCCTCCAGTCCAGAGATTTTCTGCTGCATCTCTCCGCCCTACTCCATCCTATGCAAGCCTCTTCATCAGTTTCTTACGGCAACCCTCATCTATTTGTATCTGCTTACTATTTTCGTCTCTGTCTCCCTCTGCGATGTAGCTCCACATTTTATAATTTTCCATCATCCTTTTGTCTCAACACTTTATTCTCACTACCGTGCAATGCTACACTGTACGCAAATGCTTTCAAGAAACGACTTCTTAACAATTTTGGAGTATACAGGAAGAAAATTCCGCTGCAATCTGTGCGCCAAAATTTACTGCTCATGCACAAAGTCTGCCATATTGAAACAGAACTATTGTGTTGAAGGCGGAAGGCAACTGGGTATGTTTTGCTTATTTTGTTAATTATGAACTTTAGCTGCTGAGCTTGCTTACTGAACAGAGACGAAACAGAGGGAAATCAACGATAGGATGATTGTCGCGTATGCAGCGTGTCGTGATCGACGCCATACTGGAACCGAGTCAACTCAAAATGGTAGCTGCTTACTATTACGGGTCGAAATGGACATTTTTACTAAATGCAGCTAATGTGACTGAATCCTCCTCCTTAGCAAAAATGTCTATTTCGAATCGTAGTGAGCTATTGTTTGGCGTTTACTCTGTTTCAATATGTGTCGAGCGCAACGCTTGGCTGCATACAGGTCAAATAAGCCACCATATGCTTTCCGTTTTGTATACACTCTCTCCTGTGCCGTCAACCTCTCACAAACAGCCAAGGGTAATGTAAATACGACAATAGATCCACCTGATGCGCAAAAAGCAGTAAACAAATCCTGCATCATGGCCCCTTAGTATCTTGGCCGGGAGAACCTTTGCGGGTTGTTCGGCCGCCTTAGTGTAAGTCTTTATTTGACGCCGCGTGGACGACTTACGTGCCAATGATGATGATGATGATAAAAACACAACACCCCTGCCGGGAAACGAACACGGGCCTCCAGCGTGGTAGCCAGCGACGCTACCGCTGAGCTACGGAGGCGGACGATGTGCATGTAAACAAACAGCACAGTATGTGTGAAGTACATCTACATGTGATACTATGCAAATCACATTTAAGGCACTGGTAGAGGGTTCATCAAACCACCTTTATACTATTTATCTCCTATTGCATTCTCGAATAGCGCGCGGGAAGAAAGAACACCTGAATCTTTCCGTTCTAGCTCTGATTTCTCATATTTTATTCTGATGAACATTTCTACCTATGTAGGTGGGAGTCAACCATATATCTCTGCATTCGAAGGAGAATGTTTTCGATTGGAGTTTCCTAAGTAGGACACACCGCAGCGATAAACGCCGTTGTAAAGACTTCCATCCCAGATCCTATATCACTTCCGTAACGCTGTCTCCCTGTATCGTGACAATAAAAAACGGGCTGACGTTCTTTGGACTCTTTCGATGGCTTCCGTCAAACCCAAAGATTCAAGTGTTTGTAAATCTATGGGTCTCAACTGCTTGGTTATTAGTTACTAGCTTACAAACTACTTAAACTAAGGTAAACTAACCTAAGGACAACACATCCAGGACCGATGGGGGACTAACCCCCGACGGCGAACGGCCACGCGCACCGCAGCACGGCGCCCCAGTGTGCACGGTTATTCTCCACAGCTCCCGTCAAACCCACTTGATAAGGAAGTCACACTGGGCAGCAATACTCTAAATGAGGACGGACAAGCGTAGTGTATGCAGTTTCTTTAGTAGTTCTGTTACATCTTTTAAGGGTTCTGCCAATAAAACGCAGTCTCTGGTTCGCCTTTCCTACGACATTATCTACGCGTTCTTTCCAGTTTTAGTCTGATGTAATATTAATCCCTAGGTGTTTAGGGGAGTTTATGGCCTTCACATTTGATTGATTTATCTTGTAAACAAAGTTCAACGGATTTCTTTTCGTACTCATGTGGACGACTTCACACTTCTCATTATTTAGTCAATTGCCAATTTTTATATCATACTTATCTTATTCAGATCCTTCTGCGGTTTATTTTGATCTTCAGATGATTTTACTAGACGTTAAATGACGGCGTCATCTGCAAACAACCTAAGAGCTGCTCAGATTTTCTCCCAGATCGTTTATGTAGATAAGGAACAATAGAGGACCAATAACAACCCTGTGTAACACCGGATATCAACTCAGTTTGTTGTAAGTGATGGTAAAGCATCGATTAAAACAGTGTCCTTCTGACAGGAAATCCCCTATCCATTCACGAATTTGGGGCGATATTCCACGCAATCTGATTAAAAGCCGTTTGTGGGGTACGAGTGTTACTCGTAAAGAGGCTTTAAAACAGTGATGCGGGACAAAGCGGCAGACAAGTTTATTTCCACATCCTCTTATCCCGCTTCTGCAACGCCATGTTCCCTACCACAAGGGTGAGCTTAGTGACACGCTAGGCAAGCGTCGTGCTGACGTCACAGTCAACTCGCAAACAAACTACTGTGGCCACGACCGGGCGCTATCGATCTTTGTAGCTATATAACAAACGAGTCCTTATTTCGACACGCAGAAATTGTCTCCGGCCAATGTGATGCTGTGTGTTTCTTAGCCGGAGATTCGGACGCTACGCGCCCCCACGTACTATAAAAAATTTCTTGTTTAACCTATACCTAACCTAAGAAATTTCCACTTTTACTTTCCATGTCAACCGAAGCCATCCTGATTTGCCGTATATCTCGCAGTTTTGGTTTTATAACTCGCAGTAAGGTGTTTTAGACTAACAGCGCATCAAAGATGTATAACAGACTCGCATACGTATCAGTTTGTTATAACTAAATGTAAATAAAACACACATTAACAAAAACACCTAGTAAGGTCTACTATAGACAGTTGGGGCATGTAGCTACTGTAGTGTAGTGGATAGAACAGCAGACCGCAAATTCGAAAGTAAAGGGTACGAATCCCATCCACCGACTTTTTTTTTTACTTTTATTATTTGTATCACATTGTAGTAACTTATTCATAACGTATTGCGGGATTTTCTTATTCATGTAACAGTAGTATGTTACACAGTACTCTATGTTAATTTTAACAAAGTGCTGTGTCAGGAATAGGTGTCATCGCTTTGGAAATTTGTGAGAGACTAAAAATGGAGAATGAAACTGCTGCAAGTGATAAGACTAGCAATGATATTTCTGTTTTTCCTTCACAAAAATATTTGACCTTTGTTCCAAATATGTTGCGATTTCCGACAAAATGGTTAGTGACAAACGTATGGGAAATACTTAAATTGGTGGTAGGCCTAAATTAAATCAGTATCAGTGACATTCACACTATTCGCTAGTCAGAAACATTGGGCTGTTTATTCTCTAATATCTCGTAATATTGCTTGTTTGCCCCTAGTATTTTGCTGCTTAGTTTGGAATACGTGGAGATTTTCGAGAGGTGGTTTTATTGATATTGCTTACTTGTCGCCAATATTTGGCAATTTATTTGTGAATATGTCACGATTATAGGGCATGTTTGTAAATCTATCTGACCAAACTGCGTGGTCATCAGTCCTTAGCTTACAAACTACTTAAACCTAGGTAAACTAACCCAAGGACACACACACACACACACACACACACACACACACACACACACACACACACACACACACACACACACCCAGGGAGGACTCGAACCTCCACGGCGAGCAACCGCGCGCCCCGCAGCGAGACGCTTTAGACCGCTCGGCTACTCCACCGCGGCTATAGGGCATGTGTTTAACAGTGATCCTAAGAGGACAACTAATTTCTTTTGCAAATGTATACAGCGTACTTAGAACTTCGTCGTCTGCTGGCATATGCTTGCCAGTATTATGGCGTAGCTCACTGGCTGACAGCTAGCGAGTTCTCATTGGCCAGAGAATTTCTGCGTGTCGAAATAAGGACTCGTGTCGACAGATCGGTGTATCGCATTCAGCTCCTGATGACGTCTGGCCGTCGCTTGCCTAGCGTGTCACTACGCTCACCCCTACCACAAACTGTTCAGCGAAGCATTTTGTCTCGTGAAATTTTTTCACGCTCCTACGGCGAGACCTTGTAGGTAAGTGTGGAAGCAACGGTTGGGATCGGAATCCAGTTGGTGACCCCAGGCGTGGTGCAGGCATTGCGCAACCGCGCAGGCGCAGCCTAGGTCGCAGTGAAACATGGGCGCTGGCCGCTGCGCGGATGACGGCGGATCTGCCAGTTACCACATCTTCCGCATTCTGCCGACCGGTTCTGGCCGACACTTATCTCCGGGGCGCTTCACCGCCGCCTGAACAGAAAACCGAGCCGGCGTTAATGACGAGCAAACACCAGTTTCGTGGCGCCACAATCGCCACTGGAAACCGAGCCCACTCTTATCTGCGGGCGACAGGGTAACGACGAAAAGAAACGGCAAATGACGGAATAATAGTTAAACGAGACACCGCGGACAGCGTTTCGGCCGGCTGGACGAGGCAATTAGAAACCGTGCAAAGAAAAAAGTTTAGCGGCTTGTGTACAGTTTAAAAGGAAGGAAGCAAGATTAGGGCTTAGCGTTCCGTCGACGTAGAAGCTTTGGAGACGGTTTACAAGCTCAATGTTTGGACGATGGGGAACGAAATCGGCCGCGCCTTTTCATAGGAACGAACCTGGCATTTACCGGGGGAGATTTAACGCTTTCAGCTTTGAGAAAATTAAAATTCAGTGTTTTCTGTATTACTACAGTTCAGTAAATACCAAAATATGTCTTAAAATTTTTGTAAATCAATTCTAGTAAGTAATATAAACAATCAGGATGTCTTTCTATGAATTATTGCAGCCCGTCTTAGCTGTTTTTATACGCCTTTATTGCGTTACTACCGGTTTCGTACCGTTAAAGGTACATCTTCAGGTATCTCCTAATTTACATGGGGTGGTTTGACTTGTTGCGTGACCCAAAGTTCATGATGGTTTGCCGGGTTTTATGGAGGTTTTCTTCAAAGATTGTTATTTTACAAGGGACTCCCTTCAGTAAACGTCTATGTGGGCAACGGTTGCGTATACCAAGTTTACTGCTTAAAATTTTAAAGTTGAATCTAGGGGTGGGTTCAGTATCCCCTGAATCTAAAAGTAAAACGAATTGTACCAATGGTTTGCGTCATATGCTATTAAAACATTCGACCAAAACAGAAGCTTTTTGGAGTCGTGATCCGTGTTATGATGCTGAAAATTAGAAAATTCCTAGGAACCATTAGGTGCACGTTAGGACTTAAAAAATTTTGTTGTCATTCAAACTACGAAAATTATTCATGTGCACTGATCGTATATGATATGTTCAGAAGTGCAATACTTCTGAATACGTATTGTCGTTCAAGAAATCGTTGTGGAAAGCCCCCAATACTCATAACAGTGTGCTGTGGCGATGAAGAAAGCTGATGGTATGTGTCCACGCTGCTCTCTTAACCCGGCATCGTTAGTCGTTGTCATGTACTCTCTTATTGGCGGAGACTGAGATCCGTTGGTCGTGTGGCTGTATACTAAATATTTTGGTGGAACTATAAATTTTTTATGCATTTCATGCACAACATAGACGTTTGTATCGAGGTATTTTACTACTTTGACGTTATTTTGTTGATAAGTAACACTGCCAGATAAATAATGCTAGCATAATCTTCGCCACAGCATCAAAGACAAGACAATTCACTGCTGGAATAAAAGGAACCACACTCACCCTCACTCTCTCAGCCACGTGCAGACGGCAACGCAACACAACCTCCAATATGGACAGATTAATGCCTCAGAAGTGGCTACACGCCGTACCAAGCGGCAAAATGTCGTACTAGAAATATGTTTTTCATAAAAAAAAAATGCAACTTTAAGGATTGATACACAAAATACGTTATAAATTAACTTTTAATACGTTGTCCAGGAACAACACTGGGAATGAAAGGGTTAACGAGATCAGGGAAAAGCGAAATCTGGATAGTATGAGACGAATTTGAACAGTCTTACGCCCTTATGAATGGGAGTCACCGTGTCAAGTTTACACGCTGCGTATGGAAAAGACCAACAGTAGGCCCTCTGTTTTCCAAAAGATGACGCAATGCCTATGTTACTGGCACAATGTTTACACTACGAGTTCATAACGCGTAGTATTCTAGTTTCTTCGCTATTATTAATTACGATTGGTATATTTCTGCTATACTTTGGAAATAAGAGAAACCAGTGTTTTAAATATCTAATCCCTCTCAATATTGTCATCTAGATCAGGGATGACCCAGCTACGGGCAGCGTGCCGAATCGCTCCAGCGACGTCGACTCACCCGGCTCAACGTTTGTACTTCCATTCGCTTGACAGAACGTGTCGATCTGGTGACGTTGTGCTACAATTTAAGTACTGTAGTTACAATACTAAGTCTTCCGGCGTGTGAACCTAAATTTTCTGCATTATTGTCATGTGAGGCTATTACGTGCCCTCCCAAGGTTTTTATTACCCTTATAAGTTTATGTCTTCATTTTCAGATAACGTTTACTTCACCCTTCACTATGGTTACAGGGACTGATGACCTAGCTGTTTAGTTCCCTAAACACCAACACCAACTATGGGTGACTAAGAAAAGTTGATTGGTTGGTTAAGTATTTGTGAAAAATCAGCGATGAGTAAACTATTTGCGTAATACGCAGTAAAGGTTGTGCCGTTTTGAAGGAGAGAATTTTCGATGTCCGTATGAAACAAAACATACCAACAAATTGTATGTTTGTGTACATAATGGGAAAACAAGCCTCTTTGGTTACACAATTAGATTTTTATTTATTCATCAATCGCGCGTTTCGCCTAATTGAGGCATATATAGAGTGGCTGATATTGGATGTTATACGTAAGGGATACCGTGCACGTAGCACAGTGTCATTAAGGTATGCGGCGTAGTCCAATAGATACGAAACGGGATCAGGTCTACAAACATACATCACACTGTAAACATGTAGGAGGTCATGACCTGCTTCATTTGTTAGGCTCGAGTGTGTGCTAATCAGGTCTGATACAATAATCTTTTACGTAATGCCGCCTTGTTTGATAACACATTTGCGTGTTCTTGCGAGATCTGTCAATACATGCCACTCACTAATAATTAGCGCGGAATGCAGTATTTTGTTTCCGTCTCTTTCTCCCAGAGCTTTCCTTCCAGCTTGTGTTGTACAAAATGATGCGCCCAGCATCTCTATTTGCAAGTTACGCGGTCCGCTGTGAAGAGTATAGTGACTTACGATTTAGATGTGTCAGATACAACACTTTTAGTACAGTTTTGCCATACGTACAGTTATATTAACCGCTCGTCTTCACTTTCATATCTGAAAATTCCACTTTTGCTACAATACTAGGTTACTGACCATATTAGGTCATTTTAGCAGCAAGCTGTAGTTTTCACTGGTCCAAAACACCTTTATACTGTTAGATAGGCAATGTGGGGATATTTCTATCGTCTGCTTACTAGAAATATCTCCACATACCAAAATTACGTTTTCGCACCATAAGTAGTGTTTAAGAAACCTCAAGTTTTAAGAGAATTTTGGTTGCATATGACAACGCTACCACTACATAAGTATGTAAAAAGGGTTCCACATGACCGACGAATGTAAAAACTAAAATAAGACTGACGACTTTTTAGGCCTAATTTACGAATAGTACAGTAATAAAATAAATGTAATTTGTTTTCACAGCATGAAATAAATTGAAAGCCCACTGATGGCACAGAGGTGCTGAAACTAGTTTGGCTGCATAATAAAACAGTGTTTTGCATATCAGGCGGACCTCATACCCAGAAATTTTTACTGCAAACACGGCAAAAATAAGATCTGCAAATCAAGAAAATGATCAATATATGGTTTACTACCGGTCGCCCGAATCTTCCCAACGCGATTTTTCGCTGTCGTAACTTTGAGTCTTCAGGTGTCACCTGATGACGTCCAAGTATCGTGTTGGGAAGACGCCGACCATCGGCAGCACACCCGATTCAAAACATATCCCGCTAACTTGGAATCACTGAAGACAGCTTTGCTAAGATCCCTAAACGACACGTACGAAGTTTGCTGGACAAAGAGTAAGGAGAATCTGAAGAAGGTTTCAGAGTACGGAGACACTGTGCTAAACCCAAAGACCGTCTTCACAAACAACACGAAACGAACCTGACATTGAGTACCTACCTACGTAGACTTTAAGTAACACTAACTTGATAGAACCACGCTACTTCCAGCATTAAGAGAACCAACACAACGAGGAAATCAAGATTGTTACGAGATAATGCAAGTGTCAGGGAGAGATTTGCGTTTCATACGAACAGTCAATGCACAGTAAACACATTTAGTTTTGCTGCGTGGAATGGCCGTGAGGTTCTAGACGCCAAGTCAAGGGCTGCGCGGCCGCTCCCGCCGGAGGTTCGAGTCCTCCCTCGGGCATGGTTGTGTTGTCAAAAGTGTTAAGATTATGGAGCTTAACTGCGGGGCCATCAGTCCCTAAACTTACAAACTACTTATAAACTTAAACTACTTTTTTTTTTTTTTTTTTTTTTTTTTTTTTTTTTTTGGTGGTTTTAGGGCGCACAACTTCTATGGTCATTAGCGCCCAGCCAAGAACATAGATTCGCTATGATCTAAAAAAATGTAGACTGTCAGAACATCAACAAGAGGCTAAAAACGAAAGATAAAAGACAATTAAAAGAGTTAAATATCCTTGGATAAGTTGGCCAAGTTGATAAAACGCAAAACTCTAGCAGCTGCTCGGGTGTCATCAGCTAAAATTTCCTCCAGAGTAGACGGAAAGTGAAGGGCTACACGGAGATGATTAAAATTAACACAAGTCAGTAAAACATGTCGCACTGTCAGCAGTTCACCGCAGGAGCATAGCGGTGCAGGTTCGGCGGATAGCAAGTGACGGTGGCTGAAACGGCAATGACCGATCCGCAACCGAGCCAGGATGACCTCCTCCCGCCGAGAGGGGCGTGAGGATGTCCTCCAAGCGGTCGGGATCGGTTTGACAGTTCGCAATTTATTGTTGTACAGTGAAAGCCACACACTGTGCCATTGCGACACGATACTCCGGCGAAGAGCCCGTTGAACATCGTCCGATGGGACGCAAAAGGTAGCCATGCGAGGCAAAAGAGCTGCTGCCTTGGCTGCTGTGTCGGCGGCCTCATTCCCGGGCACACCCACATGGCCAGGGACCCACAGGAAAGAAACGTGACAGCTGTCATCCGCCAGCAACTGGAGGGAGCGTTGGATCCGATACACGAGAGGATGGTTCGAGAAAGGGTCCTTAAGACTCTGCAGGGCACTAAGGGTGTCAGAACATATGGCATAGAAAGGGTGGCGGTGGCGGCAGGTATACAAAACGGCCTGGTGGAGGGCGAAAAGCTCAGCCGTGAAGTTTGAGCACCGGTCAGGGAGCTTGTATTGGAAACGGTTGTCCCCGACGACGAAGGCAGATCCGACACCGGCAGTGCTCTTGGAACCATCAGTGTAAATAAATACGGCATTATCGAACCGCGAACGGAGTTCGACAAGCCTCGAGCGGAATACCAAATCCGGAGTGCTCTCCTTGGGGAGCGAACTAAGTTCGAGGTGTGTGTGAACCTGGGCCTGATGCCACGGTGGCAATGGGCTTTCGCTCAACCGAAGGGTGGAAGGAAGGGTAAAATCGAGCCGCTGTAGCAGGCGGCGAAACCGAACTCCCGGTGGAAGCAAGGCAATCGCAGACAACTGATATTGGCGATCGAGTGAGTCGTCAAAAAATAATCTGTAAGAAGGATGGTTGGACATCGACCGCAGGCGGCATGCGTACCGACACAAGAGTATGTCACGTCGATTGGTCAAGGGTAATACAGCAGCCTCGGCATACAGACTTTCAACAGGGCTGGTATAAAATGCACCGGTCGCCAGACGTAATCCACGATGGTGGATAGAGTTGAGACGGCGGAGAATCGACGGCCGTGCTGAAGAGTATACAAGGCTTCCATAGTCGAGCTTCGACTGAACAATGGCCTGGTAAAGGTGAAGCAGGACGGTACGATCCGCTCCCCATGACGTGCCACTGAGGACACGAAGAACGTTAAGGGATCGGGCACAACGGGCAGCCAGGTAGGACACATGTGTGGACCAGCAAAGTTTCCGATCCAACATGAGTCCCAAGAATTTTGTAGTCTCCACGAAAGGGAGAGCAACAGGGCCGAGACGTAGAGAAGGTGGAAGAAATTCCTTGTATCTCCAGAAATTGATACACACAGTTTTCTCAGTGGAGAATCGGAAGCCGTTTGCGATGCTCCAGGAATATAGACGGTCAAGACAGCGATGGAGAGAACGCTCCAAGAGACACGTCCGCTGGGCGCTACAATAAATTGCGAAATCGTCAACAAAAAGAGATCCGGAGACGTCGGCTGAAAGGCAATCTACGATCGGATTGAGTGCAATGGCAAAGAGCGCCACACTCAAGACGGAGCCCTGTGGTACCCCATTCTCCTGGCAAAAGGTATCTGACAAAACAGAGCCCACCCGTACCCGGAACTTGCGATCCGCCAAAAACGCTTGAATGAAAAGAGGAAGGCGGCCCCGAAGGCCCCATGTGTGCAATGTGCGGAGAATGCCCGCTCTCCAACAGGTATCGTATGCCTTCTCCAAGTCGAAGAAAACTGCTACTGTTTGACGCTTCTTTAGAAAGTTGTTCATAATGAAGGTCGACAACGTAACGAGGTGGTCAGCAGCAGAGCGGTGTCGACGAAAACCGCATTGGATATTAGTCAGGAGGCGGCGAGATTCGAGGAGCCAGACCAACCGAGTGTTAACCATGCGTTCCATCACCTTACAGACGCAGCTCGTCAGAGAAATGGGACGATAACTGGAAGGAAGGTGTTTGTCCTTCCCTGGTTTGGGGATGGGGACAACAATGGCTTCACGCCAACTTGTGGGAACATGACCTTCTGTCCATATGCGATTGTAGGTACTAAGAAGAAAGCACTTGCCCGCAGGAGAGAGGTTCTTCAGCATCTCAATATGAATGGAATCGGGCCCGGGAGCAGAAGACCGTGACAGGGCGAGAGCACGATCTAGCTCCTGCATGGTGAAGGCGACGTTATAATTTTCACGATTAAAAGAGCGGAAAGAAGGCGGCCGTGCCTCCTCTACCTGTTTGCGAGGGAGAAAGGCAGGGTGGTAATGGGCAGAGCTCGAAACCTCCGCAAAGAAACGACCCAATGCGTTTGAAACATCAGCTGGGTCCACGAGGACTGCGTTCTCCACGGTCAGGCCAGGAATCGGGGAGTGGACCTTGATGCCGGACAAACGGCGTAGGCCACCCCAGACAACCGTGGAGGGAGTAAAACGGTTAAAAGAACTAGTAAAAGCAGTCCAGCAAGCTTTCTTGCTGTCGTTTATGATACGACGGCACTGCGCTCTCATACGTTTGTAATTGATGCAATTCTCCAAAGTTGGGTGGCGGCGGAAGGTGCGTAAAGCACGGCGCCGGGCTCGAAGCGCGTCGCGGCAGGCTGCAGTCCACCAAGGGACCTGGACACGACGTGGAGAAGAGGATGTACGAGGTATGGAACGTTCAGCAGCAGTGAGAATAACCTCTGTGAGGTATTCGACCTGACTGTCACAGTTGGGAAAATTCTGATTGTGAAAAACAGCCATGGAAGAATAAAGCCCCCAGTCGGCTTTAGAAATGTTCCAACTGGTGGGACGTGGAGATGGGGAATGATGTAGGAAGTGGATGATACAAGGGAAATGGTCACTCGAGTACGTGTCAGAAAGTGCATACCACTCAAACCGACCGGCAAGCTGAGGAGTGCATATTGCGAGGTCTATATGGGAGTAAGTGTGTGTTGTGTCAGAAAGGAAGGTCGGTGCACCGGTGTTGAGGCAGACAAGATCGAGGTGGTGGAGAATGTCCACCAAAAGGGAGCCTCTCGGACAAGGTGCCGGAGAGCCCCATAGGGGGTGGTGGGCATTAAAGTCGCCTACCAACACGAAAGGTGAAGGGAGCTGGTCAACAAGGTTTAGCACATCTGCCCTAGTAAGGGCAGATGACGATGGCGAATATATATTACAGAGGGAGAAGGTAAATGTGGATAAGGTGATGCGGACGGCAACTGCCTGTAGGTGAGTGTGCAAGGAAATGGGATGGAAATAGACGTCGTCTCGAAGGAGCATCAGAACCCCTCCATGGGCTGGGACACCTTCCACGGGTGGCAGGTCGAACCGCACAGAGGTGTAGTGTGGAAAGTCTGCACGATCACGTGGACGCAACTTAGTTTCCTGGAGGCAGACTAGAAGCGGGCAGTGCAATCGAAGGAGTAGTTTTAACTCCTCCCGATTAGAACGAATGCCGCGAATGTTCCATTGAAGGAGCGCCATGATAAAAATGAGAGAAGAAATAAGGATAAAAACCAAGTAGCGAGCGGGGTCACCTCGACGGCCGCTGAGGACCGGATTTCGAGGGAGCACTGCTATCGCTGTCTGGGGGCAAAGGGTCATGTTCCATTGGTTCGACCGACGCGCCTGCCACCTCCCTGAGTTGATTAGGAGGGGCAGTTTCCACCGCCGGTAAAGGGCCGGGCGCCCGGCAAACGGAGCGTCCCGGTGAAACAGAAGACGGCCGAGACCGGCAACTGTTGGACGGCGTGACAGATGGGTCACGCCTCGGCGGGGAAGGAGAGGAACTCTTTTTCTTGTCAGCTCTTCTGGAAGAGTGACGGCGGGAAGAGGCAGTTGACGGTTGGGAAGCCTGAGAACGCAGAAAATCCTCACGGACGGGTTCCTTTTTCAAGGTCCGGGCATCTTGTTTAGGTGCCCGCGGTTTACTAGAGTTTGACGAAGACTGTACCCTAGAAGCAGCAAGAGGGAGCGGGGACGTGGAACGGGCAATCTTCGGGCTGGCGGATCGCACAACTGTGTCAGCGAAAGTGAAGTCACATGTCTGGGTACTGGAATCCTTGGTAGGTCGAGTTGAGGTGAGTACCTTACTGTATGTACCCGCTGGGAGGACAGTGGGCTTTCGACTCGCCAACAACTTACGAGCGGCAGATGTCGATACCTTCTCCGTAACCCGAATTTGCTGGATTACCTTCTCATCCTTGTATACAGGGCAGTCGCGAGAGGAAGCCGCATGGTCACCGTTGCAGTTTAGGCAGTGAGGGGACGGAGGTGGGCAATCCCCCCTCATGGGCGTCCCTACCACAAGTGACACACTTTGCTGCATTTGGGCAATGTTCACGGGTATGGTTGTACCTGTGGCACTGAAAACAGCGCGTTGGGTTAGGTACATAAGGTCGGACGGAGATGACTTCATACCCTGCTTTGACCTTCGACGGGAGGGCAACTCTGTCGAACGTCAAAAACACAGTACGAGTCGGTGTCAGATGGTTATCGACCTTTTTCATGACCCTGTGGACGGCTGTCACACCCTGATCGGACATATACGATTGGATATCTTCATCAGACAACCCGTCAAGGGATCTCGTGAAGACTACCCCCCGTGACGAGTTGAGTGTGCGGTGCGCTTCGACCTTAACTGGAAAAGTGTGCAACAACGTAGTACGTATCAGTTTTTGGGCTTGGAAGGCACTTTCCACTTCCAGCAACAATGTGCCATTGCGCTGACGTGAACAGGTTTTAACAGGGCCAGCAATTGCATCTACACCTTTCTGTATAACGAAAGGATTGACAGAATTGAAATCCTTTCCGTCGGTGCGAGAGACAACCAGAAATTTAGGTACATTAGGCAGAGTCTTTTTAGGCTGAGGCGAGTCTAACTTACGTTTATGGGTCAACGTCACGAAAGAAGATAAGGAAGTCATCGCGGAAGTGTCCCCCATGATTACCGGCGTCTCCGATGGCGCGCTCCTTCCTAGTGGGGGCCCTCTCCGAGGGCTTACCCGCCTTAGGTGATTGTTCACACCTCAGGTCACACCTCCCGAGAACTGACGGAGGGACCAATCGGCACGTTCGGAAGGTACCAGCTCGGGTAATCACCCCTCCCTGGGCCTGGCCTTTACCAGGGGGTACGTACGTGCCTTACTTGTCTACCCGGGGCGGGGAATTACGCGTTACCCCGTCACCTGCTACGCACGATAATGCGTGGGTCGGCCTTCAGACACGCACAGGGAGGAAAGAAGAAGAGGATAGGAAAGGAAGAGAAAGAAGGAAAGAAAAGAAGTGTCTCAAACGCCGAGGCGGAGACTAATGAGGAGAAGAAGGCTAGGAGAGTTCAAGGAGAGAAAGACAGAAAACGAAGGGTAAGAAAGGAAGGAACGAAGGAAGAAAAACCACAACAAGAACCACCGTATCTCACGAAATATGCCCGTCTCCGGGCGAAGGCATAAACCGGGAGGGAAAGTGAAGCAGCCTGGGGCAGAAGAAAGGCTGCTCCGGCTCGGGGCCCCGTGCGCGCCACACACGTACCCACAAAAGAACTGTGGGCCCCCTGGGGGGAAACTTAAACTACAGACAACACGAACATCTATTCGAACACCCGATGGGGAACGGCCTCGCGCATCGGAGCGTAGAGCCTCAATGCACTCGGCCATTCCGCCGCGGCAGGTTGTGTTGTCCTCAAGATGCGTTTACGTTAGTTCGTAAGTCTAGGGACCTATGATCTCAGTCTTTTGGTCCCATAGGTTTACCAACATTTGGGCACTTTGTTTTCCACAAACCTATTGTTGACGATCAATTCCAGTCATTTCCGCCATCGCCACCACATCTAACTGCACTTCGTCAACGGAATAATGTTTCTGTAATATACACGCCTGATGGCTCGAAAGCTAGTTTATGAAGGAATAAATTGTAAAAGAGGAAACCAAACATGTACTGGTTGCATATTTTTACGAAATAAATCGTCAGGTTAATCATAGTTGCTTTTCGTGGTGTCTAATTGATGTATTAAAATTACGTACAGTGTATCACGTTTGCGTGAGACAACCTGTTGAATGGAAAACATTTGATTAAATATATACGTAAGGCTCTCATCCGAAATCAAATTTCTCTTGTTAGATTATTGCCTCGGTTATAGATTAAGGTAGGTTACATAACTTTAAAATACCGGGCGACCTTCTCGGAATTATCGCAAAACGACCTTCTGGAAGATAAGCGTATGTAACACGCTTTAACGTCGCAGTAAAAGAACCAGAAGAAATAAAGACATACACTGCGCCTATTTCGACTATTTTCGCGCGCGCGCGCGCGCGCGAGCGAGCGAGCGAGCGAGAGAGAGAGAGAGAGAGAGAGAGAGAGAGAATATGAATGTGAATTTTCGACTATTTGGACAGATTATCTTTTTATGGAACATAGGGAAAGTATAGTGAACGTAAAGCTGTCTACCTCCGAAGTATAGAGAAACGGCGACTGTGCTAACTAGCTGTAGAACTGCAACAGACGTCAATTTTGACTACGCTAGAAAATCCGCTTTAACCCTTTCGGACCCTCTGGCTAGAAATGTGTACATAACTTCTCCGGTGTCTAAGATAGTTCAGAAGCGCTTTTTCTCAATGAAAAGAACATGTGTACGACACCTGAGTGTTCAATCATTTCATCATGCACAATTACTGCCACACATAAAAAAAATAAGAAGCGGGAGTTGCACTGCGCAGCAGTTTGCGAACTTCAAAGAACACGGAAATTGTCGGTGACTTATTATACTGTATAACTAAAAGAAGTAGCTATTTTGCGAGGTAGTAAGTGAACGATCAGATTATTTAATACAACAGTTGGTACTACAAAATTAATTCAGTCCTTAAAAAAAGCCTTGTTTTTCAGTATACGCATTGTTATAGAATAAAAATCGGTGTATATAATTGCATAAATCTTGCTTCTAAAATCATTAAAAATTTAACTTAAGAGTATTACAGCATTAAAAATAATTTCCTTAACACAGAAAAAAATTATGTCAGAGGGTTAAGCTGCACATGTAAATAAGAGAACAAAAAACGGTTAAAATCGGCTTTAGTCTGCTGGGAAACTCATCGCATCTAAAAGTAGTGAGACTGCTGAAACCTTATCTATGGGGCTCGCACGATTCAGATCCCTGGTCGTCTTTATTTAGGTGTCGTTTGGTTTCCCTAAATCAACTTACGCACCATAAAGGCGTTGTTTCCACAAAGCCGCAGCCTATGTCCCGCCCACTCATTCTCTGAAGAACAGACGTAAAGCGCCAATCCCTACTGGTCTGCAATAAGCTTCCTAGAGTTTTCGACTTGGCTGAAAAGATGAGGTGAAAGCTGGAAACCGGCTTAAAAATAGGGCGCAGGACTGCCCGTGGAAAGTGGTCAGCCTATTTCCTTCTCAACATCGCACGCGCTCTGGAAAAATATCCGCGCGCTTAAGTGCACAACTCTGTGCTTCCTATCACCGAGCAGTATTTCCAAGCTCGGAGTTAATGCTATTCACGACGCCTGCTTCTACATATACACCGCCCGCACAAAAAGTTACGAGCCGTATTTTATTCGTGGCGTTAAAGCAACGCAACGCAGATGCTACGGTGCAGTGTTCCTACTAACAACTGTACGGAAGACAACCATTCGACCTGTCAGTTGTTAGCAGGCAGTTTTAAACAGTGGACGTGCGACTGTAGTCTGTTAATGAAGTTTAACGACAAATTGTAATGCAGCAGTGTATCTACATAAAATGTTTGCGGCATTCTCCAGAATGTTTGGAGGCAGAGATAATCGTTTGTAAATGATAATGAATACAGGCTGAGGTATTTCAAATTTGTACTACGGCCGGGATTCGTACCCGGGTCGTCCTGCTCACTAGGTAGATGCGCTTATCGATATGTAGAGCCCCGGTAATTAATATACGAATTAGGATAGGAACCTGAAGACAGGCTGAAGGTGGAACTGGACTTTGTAACGTAAGGTGGTACAATTGCAATGATTTCGGACAAATGTTTTTGTAACTGGAAATATATTGAGAAAAGTAGTAATTTTAACTGTGGCACTTTTTTTTAAAAATTCTATCTGACACAAATTGCGTGGTCATCAGTCCGTAGCTTACAAACTACTTAAACTAAGGTAAACTAACCTAAGGACAAACACACCCATGCCCAGGGAGGACTCGAACCTCCACGGCGAGCAACCTTGCGCTCCGCAGCGAGACGCTTTAGACCGCTCGGCTACTCCACCGCGGCTTTTGGATGTTTAATGAATATGTAGCACCAATATTAGACAATTACAAAAGTTGGTATAAACACAAAAAAGGGGTTACAGAATTGAGAAAAATCGATCGAAAATGTACCACACTAGGTACAATTGTGATCACTTCCTGATACAACTTTGATCACTGGCATCTTCTACATAAAAAGCAATTTTCCCCTCTGACACCAACGCATACTTCAACCAAACATTGTATTTTTGGCAGCTAATCCTGTCACCCTTAGTTACTGATTTTATAAGAACTCGTTAGACTAAGTAGCTTCACTTAACCTCTTAACAAGAAAAAATGTTTATCTCCATAGCACAAAGTGGTGTATTCTTGGAAAAGACAGGAGGAGCTGTGGACTACAACGCCAAACAAAGGCAAGTGCTGCCAAAACTACGAGACTGACAAATGGAGCGGAAACTTATGTTGATCGGAATTTTACCTATATAGAATTTATACCACCTTACCCTACTGGGGAGGGAAATGTGTTTGGGTATTCCGTGCAGTTCTGTTTGCCGGCAAGAAAGGGTGGCACGGTCGGGAAGCTCATCTGCCTAGTAAACAAGACGACACGGGTTTGAATCCAGGCCCTGGTACAAATTTTTATTCTATGCTTCAGCCTACATTCATTATCACTGATAACACAAACTGGATCTCTCTCAGGAACATATTTCATTGTTCGCAAAATTTGTCCTGCAGGCCTTTACTATAGAAAACAGTTACGCATAGATACATGCCACGACTTCACTGAAATACAAAACTGACCATTATTTGTTGGAAAAATTATGACAGGTTCCGAGACTATCACCACTACGAATCTACCAAGAAACGACGGAGTACAGGAAATCACATGGATGGTCAACACTGACGACATAATCGACCTTCAAGCTAATTTGATAGGTTAGTTTAACAATATCCTAAAAGAACTATTTTGACAGTTCCACAATGTTGTATGAAAGTTCCATGCGTTGTACTTATGTTGGGGATGACCACATAGAATACATACTGGGTTAAAACTTATCTCAGCTACTCCGTGATTTATTTAACCAGTCTCTAAACTTTTTCGATCCGGCACGGGGATACTCCGCAACTCACTGTATAATAAATTACTGTTCTATCAATAGTTTCGACTGAGTTGACAACACTCATAGCGAAAAGAACAAAAATGTTCAAATGTTTTAAGCTTAATGTGTGATAATTTTACGCCAAAGATAAGTGGGGCAGTCTGTTGTGATGTGTGAGCTGAATTCAGTAATCAGTAGAACTTCACATTCCTATCTTCTCACGTATTAGTTACTATTCGATTATATGCTTAGTGTAGAACACAGTTGGGTAATTTACGAAAACAATCTACCCCCCCACCCCCGATTTAATATAACCAAGGCCCAAAATAAACCAAATTTAAGTCTTGCGTTGGAGTAACTCTTGATTAGAATGAAGGTTAGAGTGCTCACTTGAGAACGAAAGTTCACTACTCAATATCTACGGCGCAGAGACCGAAGCACGGTTGTAAAGCCAAGACAGAATTCGTAGCGAAATGAAGTCTGCTTAAATACGATGTCGAGGATTGTCGGCGATTCTCGCCTGCGGCACAGAACGGGTAGGCTCGTCGAATGGCAAACGCGGAACAAAAGGCGCACCTCTGGCCGTTGCGCCAGGGGACATGCGCGAGCGCAGTCCGTGTCAGCAGGTGACGCCAGCGCTATCGCAAGCGCCGCAGGCAAGGGCACTCCTCTGCTCTTTCCTGCCAGATTATCCGCAGCTTGTAAACTGCCGGTCATTATCTCACAATGAGCCCACATGGGTATCGGATTTTAGAATATCTTTATGGTACGTGAAGTTTAGAACTTAACCAGCCAAATCCATTTGACGCAACTCTCAAATATTCTCGAAAAAAATTTAAAGTATTGCAAAGTACTTTTAAGTAGCAATAATTAAAACAGCTGCAGCATCTGTCCATGTAGCTCAGGCGGTAGCGTTCTGGCCGCACAACTATTGAATCGGTGGTTCGAATCCCAATGACATCTTTTTAGTTTTCGAATTCAGTTACATAAAACATTTTGGGATTTCTAATTCCACTTGTGTCGGTTTTTGTTCATGTTTATGTAGACGAGCTGTAAACCTTGTCACGTAAAACGATGGTTGAGTAAGGTAGTTGCTTGGAACACAGAGACGACTTTCCAAAAACAGCGTCGTAGCTCATCACAAACTGAACAATTTAAGACTACCGTCCTCAATAGTGAAGCGAATACTGTAAAAAATTTAACTTGTGCTTTTTCGATTGGAAACATTTAAAACCTTCTATAAAATATAGAAAATTAAGAATTATGTAAAATACGTGCACTTTTCGTTAAAATTACCTTTAGATATTAAAAAGTTATGTAAGTATTCGAACAGAACGAAAAGAAATTTGCGGCAGGATTCGAACCACTGACTAGTACTTCAAGGTCAACGCTACCACCTGAGCTACACCGACAGATGTACAATTCATAGATGCTACAATTCATTTTATGATTGTTACTTACGCTTATTTGCAAAATTTCAAATTCGATTTTCTCGAGAATCTGAGATGTGTGTAATGGCTTTGGCTGGTTGTTATTTGAGTTCTGAACTTCACGTAACATAAATACCAAAAAATTCTAAAATCCGAAACCCAAGTGGTCTCCTTGTCAGACAAGGACACCATGAAGTGAGACACCTCTAAGGTTCTATTCTACGTCAACTTTCTGTAAAGTTCTTATCACAGACAATTGGACGATTTTAAACGAATGATTTTACCGAAAACACGATTAAGAGGTATCGTTAAATCGGGGGAGGGTGAGTTTTTCTACTTAGCTTACCACCCTCTGCACGAGAAACATTTGTAGTACGACAGGCGTCCACGCAACGGAGTCACTCTTCGATCGCACGTCAATGTAGCGTAGTGTCATCTCGTAGGAAGGTTAAACGTCGCCTCCTGGCAGTCCATTTGCTAAACATTAAACATTTCTAAAGCGCCCACCTGTTGCACAGTCCACGGCACAGTTTTCTTCTTGCGTCAATGCTTTTCGTTTTAACTTGCACTTCAGTAAGGCACTACATATACTAAGGCAAAGGAACAGGTATATAATCATGCGTATACAAACAGAGATATATAAACACTGAGAATGACGCTGCGACCCAAACGCTTATATGAGGCAACGGGGTGTCGAGCGCAAGCTTCAGGTCGGTTAGCGTTGCTACAATGGAAAGTTATTACGATTCGAGTGAGTTTGAACGTAGTGTTTGTAGTATCCCAGCTACCCATGACATTTGAGATCGACGAATTCTGTGCTCTTGAGTGTCATAATACGACAAAGATGGCACATTGAGTACTTATGGTAGCGCAACACACAATATCTCTCTAATATCTCTATGAAAAATTCTGCCGGCCGCTGTGGCCGAGGGGACTGAGGCGCTTCAGTCACGGTCTGCACGGCCACTACGGTCGGGGGTTCGAATCCCCCCCTCGGGTATGGATATTTGTGCCGTCCTAGTTCGTAAGTAGTTCATAAGTAGTTTGTAAGTTTAGGGACTGATGACCCCATAGTTAAGTCCCATAAGCTTTACAAACATTTGAACATTTGATGAAAATTCTAAGTTCACTTGGTCTCGTCTTTGAAAATTATTCCTATAAAGTCAGAGGTCCAGATTTTAAGCAGATAAATGAAATTCAGTAATAGCCACAAATTATGACTTTATTGAGTTTTAAAAACAAACTCACAAAACAACACACAGTCCGAAAAATTCCACCATCTTCGCTCTTACTCTGCGACCTCAAGTTCTTTGGTCTCTGTTTGCGAACAATACAGGCTCCTAGCACCTCGTCCAGAGGTCAACTAACCAAGAGGCTAAGTGCAATCTGGTTTTATAGAAACACTAAAATCGTAAATTTTATCTTTGGTTTACGTACTAAACATATATAGAGACATTTAATTTTGACATGAAATTAACAGATATGACCTTTGGAACCATTTAAAGAGAATGACAATGAATGTTTAAACTTATAAACAAAGAAGTGAAAAAATGAAAGGCGTGTTTTAATAATTCATGACCAACATCTGTTTTGGATTCTGTGGTGCTTTCTGAAAAATAAATATTAAATACTCTAAAATATGATCAATTTTGTTTGATATGAATAATGAAATCGGTACTAATCCATATCAAGTGGCTTAGTGAACTAACATGCTTCAAACTCTTACGTAACAGACTAGATCACAAAATATGCAAGATGACCAGTTTACATGGATATATTACCTTTTACAAGCTATTAAATGAAGATTTCCATTTCTACAAAGTGTCAACATACCGTAAATAACGTACTAACATACATATTATGTGAACATGTTCTCTTAATACTTCGTGACAATCCCCAAAACAATGAAGGTTACGTAATTTATTGCTGTCAAAACGTGTTTCACAAGCTGAAACAAAGTATTTGGTGTTTCATGTTACTTGTATCGAATATTTCATATGTTCATATGTTTGGTAAGCTTATGGGACTTAACTACGGGGTCATCAGTCCCTAAACTTACAAACTACTTATGAACTAGATAATACTAAGGACGGCACAAATATCCATGACCGAGGGGGGATTCGAACCCCCGACCGTAGGGGCCGTGCTGACCGCGACTGGAGCGCCTCAGTCACCTCGGCCACCGCGGCCGGCATCGAATATTTCAATTGAGTTTGATGGTATCGGGTTCTTAGTATTTGGTAGTGAGGGGGTTCTCTGTACGATCATTTCGCGAGTGCACCGTGAATATAGGGAATCCGGTAAAAACATCACATCTGCGACATCGCTGCAGCCGGAAAAAGAGCGGGACCAACGACGACTGGAGAGAATCCTTCAACGTGACCGAAGTGCAACCCTTCCACAAACTGGTGCGGACTTCGGTGCTGGGTAATCAACAAGTGTCAGCGTACGAACCATTCAAAGAAACATGGATGATGGCTTTAGGAGACTGCAAGGCACAAAGCTTCATGCCTAATTTGGGCTTTTAAATACCGACAGTGGACTGTTTATGACTGGAAACATGTTACCTGGTCTGACGATTCTCATTTTCGGTATCGAGCGGATGGAAGTGTACGGGTATGAAGACAACCTCATGAATCCATGAAGCCCGACTGTCAGCAGGGGCTGTTCAAGCTGGTGGAAGCCCTCTAATGGTGTGGGACGTGGGCAGTTGGGACCCCTAGCATGTCTAGATACACCTGACAGCTGACATACGTATCCCGTATCACCTGCATCCATCCAAGCCCATTGTGCATTCTGGCGGACTTGGGCAGTTCCAGCAGGACAATGTAACATCTCTCATCTGGAATTGCTACTGAGTGACTCCAGGAACATTCTTACCAGTTTTAACACGTCCGCTGGCCGACATCAACGTTATTGAGCATATTTGGGATGCCTTGCAACCCCTCGAATCCTAACATATTTATGGACAGCCCTGCAAGATGCGTGGTGACAACTCTGGCCAGCACTACTTCAGACATGCTCGCATGGTCCTTACACGATATTAGGCAGGTTTACCAGTTTCATTGGCTTTTCACTGTATCTTTGTCGCTTTTTACATCAGACTCACTACTATCAGACGTATTTATCTTTTTTTTTACTTTTTAATTTATTTTCCGTATGTTATGTTTAAAGTACATTATTCTGAATTCATTTTGATATAAGGGAAATGTAATTGAAATAGTGTGTGATGGTAAGTGGTTGTGGGCTGTGACGGTTAGGGATGGTGTGGGGTGGGGTGGGGAGGAGGTGACGCAATATTAGGCGTGAAGTGGTAGCTAACGGAATATTGAGTGAGCTGGAGCACATGAGTCAGGGGCAGGAGGTGTAGTTATATGGAGAGGCGAGGTGAGAAAATGAGAGTCCAAGATGGGAAACAGACTAAGTAGGTTTTGAGATTTTTGTTAGATTTCCAGAATGAAACTTTCACTCTGCAGCGGAGTGTGCGCTGATATGCAACTTCCTGCCCGCGAAAGGCAAAGGTCCCAGGTTCGAGTCCCGGTTCCGGCGCACAATTTTAATCTGCAACGGAGATTGTTATATTTCCGTTTGGTTTTCAATTTTATTCCGATGTTGAGTACGCCGGCCGCGGTGGCCGAGGGGACTGAGGCGCTCCAGTCACGGTCTGCACGGCCACTACGGTCGGGGGTGCGAATCCCCCCCCTCGGGCATGGATATTTGTGCCGTCCTTAGTGTTAGCTAGTTCGTAAGTAGTTTGTAAGTTTAGGGACTGATCACCCCGTAGTTAAGTCCCATAAGCTATACAAACATTTGTTGGTACTATGTTCTCTGTTATCGCTTTGCGTATACGGAGGCATTCTTGGAAAGAGTGTGTACCTATTTTTACTATTTTTATATCCTTTTCAAAAGGATTCGGCCGGTGTGTTCCTGTAAATTGTGAATAATTTCTACCATATTCCCATGCTCTGATGTGTTCCTTGTATCTAGTGTCTGAGATCCTATTAGTTATTTCGATGACCACACAAATGAAGGGCAATTTAATGTTATTTTCTCTTACGTCATGGGCGATTCAATCAAAATGGAAGTATAACAATACAGTGAAATGGTCACGACGGATGAAATTTTGCAGCACACCAGGACACTAAGATTTTCCCGTCGAGTAGGATTTCAAGAACTGGTCAAAACAATTGGGCGATCATTTGAGATCTTGGTTCTAAAGTATTGTCATCAGCAGAATGAACTAAAATGTTTTAACGTTTTCCAGTCTGTTCTATTGAGAGAAAACAATACAACAACCGAGATAGTGGCAAAAACAGGAAGTTGCTATAAGTAAAAGCAAAATGTCCAGATCCGAGCTCTGTGTAGTTTCAGAAAGTGGAAAAAAGTTGGTAGCCATAGTGTTGGGTGTTTGAACGGGCACCGTATCGAAAATTTCTACCGCATGCAGGCAAAGCAGGAAATCAGCCCGGTATGTTTAACAATCCAAGATGCTCGCGTAACCTTGGTATTTACATAATGAAATGATAGTATGTGATTTTTGACCTGGTTACCCTACCTGGGATTGTTCGGCCACCTACTGCAAATTCTTTTTATTTGACGCTGCGTAAGCGACTTGTGTCAATTATGAGGATAACACTTAACATCCAGTCTCCTATCGCAAATCAAACAAATCCGTACAGCAGTTAGCGAACTTTACACTGCGCGTAATTTAGTTCGAAGGTGTACTAATGGAAGTGCCTGGAAAAACGGCATACGCCTTAATACTGGGATGATTAACAAAAGCTGTAACAATCTATCATTCCATCAGTTTTTCTTGTTTTCAAATAGTGAACACATCAATAAGGAAACCAGATGGAAATGAGAACGGTCGAATTAGTTTATGGATGTTGGTAACAGGGCGTTACGTAGTATCATGATTTCGACTACTGTGATTAGGCTGATCATTTTTTCTGTGTAATTTACGTAAGTGCGAGGCCTATCTGGGAAGTGATTCCGATAAAAGAAATCTTCTAATCAACATACTTTCGTAGCGTTTACCACGATGCTGTAGTGACAAAGACCGCAAGAGCAGTCAAGCAAAAACCGAAAGTAGGAGTGTGATGCAAGTCATTCTGCAACAATGACGTAAGTGGAGCCACACAAGAGCTGTTTAAAAGCTTCTTCCCGTGTTATCTACAAAAACGAGGATTTCCCGACGAAAGGCGGGACAGTGACTCGCAGCTTTGGCGGTATATATCAACAGCGGACCTATTGCCGCATTTAAGTCTTCGATGCACAACGAAAGTTTTGTTGCTTTGTTTTTGAAACGGATCAGAGATGTAGTGTACAGTTGCCATTAAGTTTATCAAGATTATTAGACGTGAGTACACACTCCTATTGGACAAGGACAGTGGTGATCGTTAGATTAGCGCTTGTTTCATAGATCACAAATACAACACTGCGAAACGTAGAATGTGTGTCTTAATAAAAGGTATCTTTACATGCTATTTGAAGACATGCATTCCTTTATTTTGTAAAATTACTAATTTATATCTAAGAATTCATCTACTGAGTAGAAGCAATTAGTCAAATAATATTTTAATCTTTTTAAATTATAGATGGCTATCATACTTTTAAAGCTATTTAGTAAGTGACCAAAGACTTTTGTGGCAGCATAATTCACCCCTTTCTTTGCCAAAGTTGAATAGTTCAAATGTTTAATAGTGAAGATCATCCTTTCTCCTAGTGTTTTAGTTATGGACGCTGCTATTACTTTTGAATTTGATTCGATTATTAATAAATTTCCCAAGTGAAAATATATTGTAAGGTCACTGTCAAGATCCTTAATTAAATAAATGTCTGCAGGATGATCTGGGGTGGATAGCAGCAATTATTCTCATTACTCGCTGTTATGAGATGCTAACATTGTTTCCTCAGTTTTGAATTACCCCAAAATATGCCATATGTGAGAAATGAAAACAGGCGTAGTATGCTGATTTAACGCGATGTGGATCACCAAAATTTGCAGTCACTAATAGCACAAGTAGCTGTAAAACGTTTCAGCCGTTCATCAGTGTGTGCCTTCCAATCCATCTCTCGTCAATTAACATACTTAGCTTTCGCCTATGGTAATATTAGATATGATCCTCTCGAATTCGAGTTCGCTCATTTTAAGACTGATGCGGTGGCTAAGAAGTTTACTCTAGAAACACGAGAACTCTACGTTGCTATTCAGCTACAGTAAACATGAAGTAGAAAAGCCAGTGAAGACCGAGCCGTGTCTTAGGCAATACGACAATGATCGAAAGATTGATTTTATTGAAAAGAACATACCGCTGCTACTCCGAGTTAATTTATTGAAACGATGGACAACAAATGCGAATGGTCTAAAGAATGTTTTATTTTAGTGCCGGCCGCGGTGGCCGAGGGGACTGAGGCTCTCCAGTCACGGTCTTCGCGGCCGCTACGGCCGGGGGTTCGAGTCCCCCCTCGGGCATGGATGTTTGTGCTGTCCTTAGGATTAGCTAGTTCATAAGTAGTTTGTAAGTTTAGGGACTGATGACCCCGTAGTTAAGTCCCTTAAGCTATACAAACAAAACTTTTATTAGTAACAATTACGACTCCGGTAACATTTCCACCGAATCCACTGAGACGGTAGTTGGAGCAGAAGTTATAACATTTAGTCTATATTTAACACTAGCTGAAAACCTGGCGTTGTCCGGGTGTTCATTCATTCATGCCTGCATTTAATTAGTACTTCGCCTATCCCTTTTCTATGTCCATTCAAATGTTTGTAATGCTTATGGGACTCGACTACGGCGTCATCAGTCCCTAAACTTACAAACTACTTATGAATTACCTTATACTAAATACGACACAAACATCCATGCCCGAGGGGGTATTCGAACCCCCCGACGCGGAACGGCCTCGCGTATCGTAACATAGCGCCTCAATGCGCTCGGCCGCTCCGCCGCGACGATGTTGGTTCAGATTTGTCAACAGCACTGTCAGCTCTTAGGAATTTCCTT
This sequence comes from Locusta migratoria, assembly GCA_026315105.1. NCBI lineage: Eukaryota > Metazoa > Arthropoda > Insecta > Orthoptera > Acrididae > Locusta > Locusta migratoria. Next base: position 37,633,843 of record CM048755.1, read on the forward strand.
AAGACGACTGGAATACAGGAGTGTCTTAGTGATAAATACGTAAATGTATGAAAACGTGATGCATGACGTGACAGATTTTACCCACTGCAGTATATATTACCTCAAATTTATTGATTTATATGTTGTACAATAGTATAATTTTGCAGGTATATATTCACTTTTATAAGTGCTGTACCTGTAAAATCTGTTGCGAATACAGTTCATAACAAACAATTGATAGATTACACCTAATTCGTGATGGTGCTGTTTTCCATAAACGTTACTGTTTATATCATCTAATGGACTACGTGAAAAAATTTCGAAGGTACATTCAGATGTGTGTGTTTACTGTCAATTTACTGTGGGTACAGTATGTAATGTAGAAATTAGAAATATCGACGTCATACCGAATGCCGTAATTTTACTCCACGAACAGCGGAGAAGTAGTAAGCCAGAAATTTTTTTCCTTTCAAATTTTGCTACGTTTTCAGCAAAAAAGTTCAATAAAGGTTTGAAATTATGTTAAAATTTTGTTGCAAGTTACTAAGTACTCTCATACTCATGCAGTATGTAAAGTCTCGTCGCATTATGTGGCAGTTTCTTGCATATGTGGCTTACCATTGCAGCAATTGGTACCTCACGGTAAGGAGTATATGCACCAAATTTTGTTGAAATCGCTCCAGTGGTTTAGGAGGAAGTGTGCAGAACTGTCGCGTGACGCAGCAGTTTTTGACGCTTCTCATTGTTTATGACCTCAAATCTCGTGAACTGTGCTTTTTTACGTACACACACGAACACATTGCTTTATATATAAAGCTGTGTGTTCTGATCGTTAGCAATGTTAGTCTTAAGTATGTTCAAAACTACATTTCCTCCAAATGAAGGCAGATAGACTTACAACGTAAGTGGCAAAACATTGTGTTTATCACGTGTTGATGTCAGCGTAATTTTGTAAAGAGGCTGCTGTTCTACTCGTGCATTGAAGTCTTCGTACTGTATACGTCTATTAACACTACTGTTTCATCCTTTGACGATATGTCACCAGGTCCCTTCCGTGTACAGTAAACAACGCCCTGTCGGATACGCGTATGTATTATGTTTACAGCTGAATAATGAAACATTAGATATCATTTAAAAATAATTTTTAATATGCACAAAATTACAACTCCAGCGGTGCCCAGCACAGGGGACTACTTGGATAGCTAATGTTTTGTCAAACAAAAATATAGAAAATCGCACAGTTTATCTGCATTAGCTACAGATAACCTGGGAGCCAAATATGTATGCACTGAAGACAAATATTTTGAAAATTTTACTGTCAACTGAGATTTCCATGTGAAGAATACGACTCTTCAGTTTTCTCGAATTTGACTCAGTCTATTCAAGCTACCCGTTTCGGTGTTACGTACGCCATCTTCACGTCCCCTGAACGAAGTAAATACGGGATAAATACAATTACGTGTAGGGTCAAGACGGGCGCCAGCAGTAAGAATTTGGTATAGCTAGATATCTGGTTATACGACGCTATCCCTTAGCTCATCAAAAGACAACTGACTGCACTCTTGTCTTGATTTATCCCGTTTTTCCGCTGCTCAATGGGCTTGAGGATAACGTCATTAAACTCTGAAGCTGATGGCTACAATAAATGGAGTCAAGTTTGACACGGTTGACGGTGGTGTATTCTTTATTTAAAATTTAACAGCCGAAGTACCTCAACCATTTTAAACCAAGACTTACAGAGTTGAATTATTTGCCATTTCAGGTCTACAATCGAGCAGCGAACACTATGAATGTAAACTGACCACCACGTAGGAACAGAGCAAGACATCTAATACTAGGATGGCGAAGGCAATTTACTATTCCTTCCTTTACATGTTGAACAGTAGTCGTAAACACACAACAGTATCAGCTGTTAAAACGTATGGTTGAGTTTTTACCGTGTGAAGCGCGAAATGCAGAAAAAAAGTAAGTGTACACACTACAAAATCTACTGACATACGAATACATCGTAATACCTACGTATTCATAACAGTCGCAGCATCTAATGCGCGCTTTACAAGTGAGGCTTCCCTGGAAAATTAAAGCATCTTCCTTAGCAAAAACATTTCCCTTAACAGCAGGCAGCCGTTCCATAAAACTATCAAAAGTAAACGTAAGGCCCCTCATGGCCTAAGATACTAATGAAAATGCAATCTATGACTTCAATGACCCTCCTGAGAATAATTTACACAGAATCAAATAAATATTTTGAGGATAGCAAAGACATTGAAAAGATCTTTAGTCTGCTGAACTTAAGATATTAAAGAAAGGTTTTACTTACTGTGTAGGAGAGGCTGGCACTTCTCGTCAACGGAAGCCGATCTCCTGAAAAAAAAAAAAAAATACAATTAACATTTAATAAGAACATTTTCTATGAGACGTATTTAATGATATATTATTATTAAAAATTAATCTAAGGAATATCTTTGACAAGTTTCACAGTCGACAGTAACGGTTACTACGTGTTATACTAAGTTCTCGGACAATTTTATGTAATTAAAAAGAAAGAAAAACTGAAGACTAGATTGTAAATCTGAAATTCGACTAAATGATAATCACTTTCTCCTCGAGAAAGTGTTTTATGGTCTGATTGGGTTTAAGAAATGAATTGTTCCGCGGAAGAAAAATTTTGTGGTTTCACAAACCGCTACGCAGTACCCAAGAATTGTATTTACATAGATTTGTTAGCTATCGATTATATTACTGTTACTTATAAACAGCTTTTTCCGTGTTTCCCTTAGTAATGCCATGCCGATAATTAGGATATTGGAAGGAGCAGAATAAGTGGATGGAGAAGTACGCTAAATTTAATCCTTGGTGTGTGTGGTTGACCGCGAAAGAAATATAGAAGTAATGAGGCGTGGCTATCCCACTAGTTAGCCGAACAGGACTCGAGAAGGCCCCTATATTATCGAACATGACAGGAGAAGCAATATGATAAGTATGTTACTGTAGCGGCTTCGTGAGGTATGTCTGACGTGCACACTTCAGCATTTTTGGTATTCGCTAGAAAATGGGGAATGATCAAAATTAGAGATTAGAGTGTCAATAGTTTTTGTTTTGTCTTAACAGTGTTCTTTGGTACTGTTTGTGATTCCCAGCATATCGGTTTAAAGGAAGACAGAAGCAATTGTATGGCGGGCTGCTGGATTTGTTCCAGTAGGTTCGATCAGCATGCGAATGTTAGAGAGATGGTTCTCTTACTCAAGAAGGGAACCCTAGAGGGCGCACGTCTTCTTTTAAAGAAACTGAGGAAATTTAAAGGGTCAGTAGTTGTTGCCTGCATAACTATTCTACCGCCGTGAACTTACATTTTGCGTAAGCATCACAAAGGTAAGAGAAATGACGGCTCGTACAGAGGCATGAAGCCAGTCTTGTCCTCGCTCTGTTTGGAGGTGGAACAGGAAGGGAAATGACCAGCTGTGGTACGGTGCCCTCCACCACGCACCGTATGGTAAATTGCGGATTGTGTATGTTGTTTGAGTAGATGTAGAGCCACGAGGCTTAAGCGAACCGTGCTTTCATAGCTGTACTGTACTCTCAAAACAAGTCCTCCGTTCTCCTGTGTATTTTGTTTTGTTCCGGAGAAACCAGTTCTCGTTTCTGCCCATCATTACGCTACGCCATTTTGGAAGTGCTCGACTGTGTGCCAGCAACTGACCGGTAGCGCTCTGCTCGGAGAAAAACAACTAGCACACGTTAAGTAAGCGGCTGCAGGACAATACGCTATCCAGGCGGTGAATGTACGCGCCCGCCGTTCTGAATAGAGGCCACTGCAGTATTAAGCCATATCCTGTCCGAGATTACCGTCTACTGAAACCAAAATCTGTGCGGATTACAGCCAACAGCCAGCTGCCTGAATCGTGCGAGGTGTTAGTGCTATCAAGTATAATTTTATCATCTGTTGTCATAGCGAAAATATGCTCTAAACTCCGTGGTAGACGCACTGATATTTCACAGTGTAACCTTGGCTTAGTCTTGCATCAAATAATTGTAGGCCTTCTCGTGAATTGTTAGACCGATGGTGTTTATGTACTGCAATTTCCTGGAATAATAAAATTGTCTGGGCAGGAATGTAACCTGACATTCTTTTAGTTGTTATAATAGAAGCTGTAAATTATTTATTGGTTCTTGCTGCTTACAATAGTCAACGAGAGCTTGTTTCGGCTTATGCAATTTTCAAGTGTTCGTCTAGGTTGAGTGATGACCATAAATCTTGGAACGTAAGTTCTGTGATACACTAAGGTGTTAATGGAACGTACGTATACGTAAAATACATTTTCTTCTAGTTCCAATGTTTTATATTGGCCAATATCTGTTAGTGAAGTAACTGTTATGAAGTATTATAAAAATACCTGTTTTCTACCACAAAAACAAAATATGCAAGTTAATCACATGAATACGTGACAGACTTAACGATTGAATCACTCTGCCTAGACGTACACCGGAAGGTGACGAACATGCCAAAACAAAATTGTCGTGATATATCGTAACCAGCAAGAATTGCACTTTGCATCTAGTATCAATGTCAAACAATGACCTCGTGTAAACTGGAGGTTCTTATGATAATTACATACTTACGACGAGTCAAAGTTTGACATACAGAAATCAATCTAATAACTCTTGTTACATTAACGGCACTACTCACTCTTGTTGTCAGGTTGTGCACCGGCTCTTAACGCCACTAATGACTTTTCAAAACTCTCAAATGAATATTGCTATCAGAGTTCGGTATCCCAATAACTTAAATTATGTTCGGTCAGGAAAGCTGCCATTCAATGCCAACTTCATATACACACACTATAAAACCCGAGAATGGACGTTTTGTTGTGCCCTACGCTGATGGTAGACGATAACGCTCGTCCCCACAGAGTCGCACATGCGTGAAGCTGAGGAAACTGAATTGGGTGGCCAGCTTTTTCACAAGACTTAAACTCGATTGAGCATGACTGGGATTCACTCTGCAGACACATTGCTGCCAGTCCAGCTCCTTCCTCAACTGTTGAAGAGCAGGAGATTGCACTCATGGAAGAATGGCCAAATACCCCTCAAGAGCTGAGTGATAACTTCATACTGTCCATGTGCCCTCTACCAGGCCCTTAAATGTGATTTGCAGAGTATCCCATGTAGATGTCATACAGGTGTGCCACTTTACTGGCCGTCACATCATATTAGAGGGCAAGGATAATTACACTATTATGGTAGCACCATGGTGTCTCGCTCTAATTGAACACCTCGTAAACCTCAAAGTTTATACAGCAAAATTTCTTACTGTAACACACAAATAATTGTAATCAATATCAGTATAAAATACAGTACCGTATGAATATTGTATGTGATATCTCACCTGATCCTTTGTTTTGAGCAATATAGAATTTGAAAAAATCTAATGTCAAATTGTAGCATCAAGGAAATTTCCTAAATCGAATATTATAACAATTTCGTGTGGCTCAGTGACCTGGTGCAAACCTTGCGATTGTACGCCACTTAGGCGACTAACATGAACCTTACCCCAGTTATCCAACCGAGGGTAGGGGACCTACAGTTTAACGTGGAATTTGAATAAGGTGGTGTTTCTGGAGACTGCTCACACCATGGAGAGAGGAAAGCTAGGTTAAACCCAAGTGAAAATGCCGTGATCCCGGAGCATTTCGATCCAGTGACTTTTCGCACTTCAACCGAGAACTTCGTAGCTAGCCCAGACTTTTAGTTGAATAGCGCCAATTGAACGATACTTTCAGAAGATAAATAAAACCTAGTCTATCTTTTAAGTTGGGCCAAATAACATACACAGTTCAACATTTCATCGAGATCAATTGAATAGTTTCGGAGTTCATGACGACAAACATCTTGACAGGAGATTTATATAAAAGTATAAGGGAAAAATTACCTTAATGTAAGAAAGTTGTCAACAAAATTAACAGAACGGATCACAAATTACATCTTAGGCAACGTAGGGTGCCTAAGCACAAATGTGTTATTTTAATGCATGAAAAACTTTGAACTGATTATGTAACAGTGATTTGTCTGTTTACAAGGAAAAAAATATTGGGCATACTATCCTGCCATATAGTATCAAAATACTTATTTGATATGATGCAAGGCATTAATAACCAAAGAATTCGGTTATCTTTAGTGTGTTCTACCTATCCTACCAAAGTCCACAAAAATACTATCTTTACTAGTGAGCAGGAGTATATAAAATTAAGTTACTTTATGTGAACCAAACTGGAGAAATCGTGGGTTAATACTGACAACAAGAACGGACGCTGAAAACCTAGATGTTCGCCCTAATTACCATATTATTCACCACCACCACCACCACCACCACCACCACCACCACCACCACGACGACGACGACGACGACGACTACGACTAGGGAGAAATACAGAATGAGGTGCAAGTGGTTAAAAAAATTGTTTACGCATTTCAGAGAGACGAGGGACAAAGTACTTTGACTTCCGTGTTTCGGCTTTTGTAAACTATGAAGGTGAGTGGTGCTCTGGGGACGGACACGGTCCACTTGCTCGGCCGGCCTTGCTTTATTTGAGATCGTGCCGCGTCCTTAATCCTTTCTTCCAGTGTAATGCACACCAAGACAAATAACTCAACTGGAAGCATGCTGCTACGTAGCCATGACTAATATTTGTAACCACACAACTGCTATCCACTGTGTGAAAAACAGTTTCTTGTGCAGCTGCTCACGGGCGTTTCTGCAGACATTTTGCAGCCGCCTCGTCTTGCCACCGTTGCCGATTAACACTAATTATGGCTGCTAATAATAATAATAATAATCTCGACATAGAACGTTAAAAATGTAAGTTATATTGCACGGAGAAAATTTCCCATGACGTCAGAGGAACCTACGTAGAATGCTTTGATTCTGGCGACTATTTCATATTTGAGGACTAATTATCCAATCTACCTATGGCTGTAGAAAAGGGGCGTGTCCCACTACCAAGCAGTACAGGAAACCTGAAAATCAGACTTCTGTGGTTTGCCGCGTCCCTAAATTACTTCTACCGACTGAAATATAGATTAAAATGTTTGTAAAGCTTATGGGACTTAACTGCGGGGTCATCAGTCCATTAACTTACAAACTATTTATGAACTACCTTACACTAAAGACAGCACAAACATCCATGCCCGAGGGTGGGGGGGGGATTCGAACCCCCGACGGGGAACGGCCCCGGGCATCTGAACATAGCGCCTCAATGCGCTCGGCCGCTCCGCCGCAGCTATACAGAATCGTTTTATTCCGAAAATCGACCGCTAGTGCAGGCTGTCCTATGTAAAAAAATAACTGTGCAACGATTTTATCGGCGAAGAATGAATAAATGTCAGACTAGGTCTAGAAAGAACTGAGCAGGAGGAGAAAGAACGTGATAGAGAGCCATACCACAAATCCAAAGGATGCAAATTGGATGCCAGATCAATCCTACGGGAATGGCCGTACGGTTTGAGGGATCACATCACGGATTGTGCGACTGCTACCACGGAAGTCAGAGTCCTCTCTTGGGCAGTCAAGTGTGTGTTTTGTCCTTCCCATTTGTTATTTTAAGTAGTTTGTAAGTCTAGGGATCGATGTCCTGGACAGTTTGATCCCTTAGGATTACAAACTTTTTTAATGAATACTGCGAGTGCGCTGACGTGGAGAAGAAGAAAAACTGTACAGTGGTTCGGCATCCACTGGCCACGTCATAGGAAAGATACATTCCCCCTGCGACAGGACTATGGCTTGTAAAGCAGTATGGTGTTCAAACCTATTTTCGGATTGATGAATTCTCCGCTATTGTTCTTAAGTAAGACAATAGACGAAGGCTTATTTATACATTACTCTGATGACGATAATACACTGCAGGCAAATTACGTGCCTTTATTCACCGCATCTATAGGAAGGACGATAAAGTCTAGCATCCAATCAACAGCGCGTTCATTAGAGACAGAGCACGTGCTCTGTTTATTAACGATGGGCAAGGATATCGACCATGCGATTCGAAAGAAACAATCCAGGCATTTGCCTGGAGTGATTTAACTTTTTCAGTCCCTCATTATGAAATCAGCTTTGGAAAAACTAAAATTCAGTGTTTCCTGTATTAAAACATTAAAATGTGTTTTAATATTTTTGGTTGCACTATTGATTTTTTATTTTTTATAGTTTTAGGGCGCAAAAGTGCTGAGATCATAAGCGCCCAAGTCAGAACAAAGTTAAAACGCATGGCGACAAAGGCAAATAAAAGGAGAAGGCTCTATGCAGTGAACTTTCTAAAAGATAAAGGTTAAAAACCAGCCAATCTCTGTTTACTGTAGAAAAATGGCCGGATTCTCCGGCTGGGGAAATTAAATTTCATTCGCCATATTGCTTCGCTGGATAAAAAGTAAAACTATCTGCAGACCCGTGTCATCTGTCAAGATATCAGGCAACTCTTGTGGGACCCTCATCAGGTGGGATTGACGGAAGACATTGAGAAGGTTCAGAGAAGGGCAGCGCGTTTTGTTCTATCACGTTACGGGGGGGGGGGGGGAAGTGTCACGGAAATGTTGCACGAATTGGGGTGGAAATCATTAAAAGAAAGACGTTATTCATTGCGGCGTGATCTGTTTGCGAAGTTTCAATCACCGACCTTTAGTTCTGAATGTGAAAATATTTTGCTAGCACCCACCTACTTAGGGAGACATGACCATCCCAATAAAATAAGAAATCAGATCGAAAACGGAACGATTTAGGTGTTTTTCTTCCCGCGCGCTATTAGAGAATGGAACGGTAGAGAAAAGTTATGAAAGTGGTTAATAAACCCTCTGTCAGGCACTTTAATGTGATTTGCAGAATATCTATGTAGATGGAGATGAAACAGACTGTGGCGTAGACCATTAAAATGGACATTCCACCAGAAGATGGCGTACAGTCAATTGTTGGAAACAGTGACCACAACTAGGAGCAAGGTGACCACTTAGTGGCTGTGGCTGAACCGACAGTAGCCTATATTGATTTTTTGTGTCATGTATTTCATGCACAACATAGACGTTTGTATCGACGTATTTTATGACCTGGGCGTTATTTTGTTGCTAGTTAACAGTGCCAGATCAATAATGGTAGCATAATCTTCGCCACAGCATCAAAGACAAGACAATTCACTGCTGGAATAAAAAGGAACCACACTCACGCTCACACTTTCAGCCACGTACAGACGGCAACGCAGCACAACCTCCGAGATGGATTGATGCCTCAGAAATGGCTACACGCCGTACCAAGCGGCAAAATGTCGGACTAGAAGCATGTTGTTCACTAACAAAAATGGAACTTTAAGGATTGATGCACAAAATACGGTATAAATAAACTTTTAATACGTTGTTGTCCAGGACCACTGGTAACGAAAGGGTTAAGGGAATCGCGGACAAAACATAAATCTCGATGGCCCAAGGCGATATGAATCACCGTCCAGTGTGCAAACTACTACGATACCTCTCGCAGCGTACGATCCAGTCAAGAACGCCGAGATGTGGGGTGGTCAACGAACTCCAGCCAGACGTTACGAGACATGCGTTGTGCTTCTCGGCTGGGAACTGCAGACCACATGCGTTAGATAGGAGGCGCGTCCAGAAAGTAAGTTCCGTTTCAATTTATCTCCGCTGCAGCGCTGCGGTTGCAGTTCCGCACATGCGCTGTAGACGATGTGTATCGAGGAGAAGATCGTGCGCCATTTGGAGATCGCTGTCAGTTACGTACGCTTTGTTGTGCTTGTTTGAAATGTCGGCGTTGATTAAAAGTCCCGCCGCCTGTGAAATCAGGTCGGTGATTCGGTTTCTGAATGCGAGGAAAGTGAAACCAAGTGAAATTTATCGGCAAATTTGCGATGTTTACGGACCAAATGAGATGAGTGATTCGATGGTGAGAAGATGGGTCCGACAGTTCAATGGCGGGCGTAGTGATGTGCACGATGAACGAAGTGGGCGTCCACCTTTGGTTACAGAAGAACTGGTTCACACGATTGATGACAAGATCCAGGAAAACCGTAGGTTTACAATTAGTGCTCTCGCTATGGACTTCCCCAAATTTCACGATCACTGATGCATGAAATTGTTACCAACCGCTTGAAGACACAGGCGGCTGATTTCTATGAAGAAAGTATACAAAACCTGGTGCCACGCTATGACAAATGCCTGCAAAATTTCGGCAGTTATGTGGAAAAGTCCACCCCCATGAACCACAGACATTGCCGAGGTGGGGTGGCTTGCGTGCCTCAACGATGCAGATAGCCGTACTGTAGGTGCAACCACAGCGGAGGGGTATCTGTGGAGAGGCCAGACAAACGTGTGGTTCCTGAAGAGGGGGCAGCAGCCTTTTCAGTAGTTACAGGGGCAACAGTCTGGATGATTGACTGAGCTGGCCTTGTAACATCATCTAATGTGGCTTTGCCACACAGTTACTGCGAACGGCTGAAAGCAAGGGGAAACTTTTCGCGAGGACATACAGCTCTACTGTATGGAAATATGATGGCATCCTCTCGGGTAAAATATTCCGGAGGTAAAATAGTCCCCCATTCGGATCTCCGGGCGGGGACTACTCAGGAGGATGTTGTCATCAGGAAAGATGAAAAGGCTTGCTCAGGATAGAGTAGGGTGGAGAGCTGCATGAAACCAGTCTCCGGACTGAAGACCATAACAACAACACATGTGGAAAAGTAGTTTAAGAGTTGTAGAATTTTGGGCAAAAAAAAATTGCTTCTGTATCTGTGTACAATTTCATTTCATTACCAAACGGAACTTACTTTCTGGACGCGCCTCGTATGTACAGCTCATCAAAGTACTGCAGAGATGCACAATGCTCTAACACTGGTGGGCTTCATTTTTAACGCCAGTTCTGCATCCGACGCTCGTGTAATTTGATGAGAGAAATCTGAAGCCTTTCTGTATGTTTCGCGTCGAGTTTCCTGGCGAGACAACGTATTACAGTTAACGAGGAACGAAATATCCTCTCACGCCTTTAAATGGCTATCCCACGGCTCAATCTGAGCCTTTCAGAAGGTTATTCGAAAGCCCCGTTTCGGCGCACGAGCTTTCTCCGCAAAATGATACAGTTTTCACTCCGCTGGTCAAACAGCAACCCGGCGCCTATAAATCAGCAGGCGAGTGTAGGAGATGACGGGGTAAGCGCGTTCGGAAGCGTCGGCGAGAGAACGTAGCCAGGCGGTGCTGGCCGCTGGCCGGCGAAAAATGAAACAAGGCGAGCGCGTGACCTTGCCGATACACGCTTCCTGCTCCACGCCCTGCCGTACCGCCCAACATTCCTCTTACACCAGCTGCCGCATATACCGCTAACATCCCTCCTACACCCCAGTCTTTCTAGCGTGGTTAGAGACCTCAGCTACTCAGTCTGAATACATCCAGTAATACCTTCAGCCTTCTATTTTGACTCTTTATTAGGCTAGCAGTTTCAGCATTTCATTATGCTATCTTCAGGCAAACTAAGCACGCAAAAAAATCGCGATGTATCCAATAATATAGTTTTCAAAATGTCAAGCCAAGATCGCACACTAACAATTTATTAAATGACGACCGGTTTCGGTGCACTGTGTCACCATCATTTCACATAAAAAAAGGTAAAGCAGTCAACAATCCGAAGATTGGTTTGAACACCACAGTGCTTTACTAGGCATGGTCCTGTTTGGAGGTGGTGTTCCGTTGCCTTCCTCCGACCTTCGAACTGACTTACCCAGCCAGTTATAGCGGGACCTACAGTTTAACGTGGGTTCCGAACCACGGTGCTACTCGGTATTTTTCGCATGAGCAATACTGCCAGAGGTGAAAGAAGTGGAAAGTGACAAAAATCCTAGGACCTGGCGAGGATGGAACCCGCGACTTTTGGATTTGTAGTCTGGCACTCTACCACTGTGCAACCAAGGCGCACCTTATATTTATGATAATCTGGTCATCTTGTTAAAAAAAATTGGGTATAAAATAACAATTGCAACATTGCACTTAGTCACTATATAAAAAACTACCCAAGTTAAAAACATGACAGCTTACAAATTATTTTGTAAGCTGTCATGTTTTTAACTTAGGTATTTTTTTATATAGTGACTAAGTGCAATGTTGCAATTGTTATTTTATACCCAATTTTTTTAACAAGATGACCAGATTATAGTATACACGTGACCAGATGATGACAGTGCACCGAAACAGGTCGTCATTTAATAAATTGTTAGTGTGCGATCTTGGCTTGTCATTTTGGAAACTATAAAACGATTAGATCGCCTCCAGCCCCGACTATGTCAGGTAATTTTAGTATCCAATAATGTTGTGAAGTCTGGATGAGGGCCAGCGCCATGTCACTGCTATCCGTAGATATCTGGCACAGGGACACTAACGTTAGACTCAGCAAATGACTACGAATACCAATGAACAGTGATCTTTTTCTAAACAAAAAAAGGAGTTGGGGATACTCCGACATTAGATATAATGCAGCGAAAATCGTAACTGAAGCATGGGATACCTCCCGTCGGTTTTTACCGATGAATCAACATATCTAACTACAAAATGGTATCGGACGCTAATTGACTTTACTACAGCTCAAATGATGCAGGCGATACCGAGAAACACCCAAACACACAAGAGAATGTGGTATCGAACACTTCAGTGTAGATCACAGTAGCCCAAGGCTGTGCAATGTTCGTGCCTTGTTTATTTCTTTCTACGCCTAAACTACATACTTCTTTACAAATCCTGCGACCAAATTTTTTTGTTTGAAACAAAGTCATTTCTCACAAAATGCGATTTCTTGTTCCAGAACAATCACTGCATTGTCACACATAGGTTCCGTGCTCAGGTTTACAGTTTTACTTTCGTGATCCACTGATTTTGAACTTTCTGGTTAATCACTAGCACACGAATTATTGAGTTTTGGTGTTTTAGATGCACGACAACAAGTAAAATAGTTGGTTATTGTTCTGCTCATCTCTCACCTCCAACTTACCATCTGCAACGAAAGACAGGAAACCCTATAAGTCTTCGCACAACCGACAAGAACGGAACAGCAAATTCAAACGAATAAAACAGAACAAAAAGATGACAATGAATCGCGAAGGACCATGGTAGCGGGACCGTAGAGATATCAATCGGTAGCTCGGCGTTTGAGCGTACGCATATCCGTTTAGCACTACCACTGCCCACTAGCAGCGGACGAGGGCAACTGGCTGGCAGCGATGCAGTTGTCGAGAACCGTTGCCGCAGCTTCCAAATGCTTTAAACACTTAATGGCATCGCTTTTCTCACCAAAAACTGCACTGCTATCTTTCCTATTGCAATTACCAACACGATAAAATGAAAGAAAAATTACATCCGTGAAATAAATCTTTGGCTTTCTTCCAAGTTCTCAACATCGTATAGTTACTTTGCGGACGAAAACTTTTAGGGGTATGCGTTCCCCAAAAACGAGCACTGTCAATAAAGAAGTGCTGTACCCTATCTTTACTACATAACAGCGCGGTTTTACGTGTACATTGATGAGGGGGACCTAAAGATGGTATAATGACATGAAACTGGTATCATAAAACCAGTCAAAATGTATGGAGGTAATCCTTCAGATCTTTAAGTGTACCCAAAACTAGATGATTTAATGGCGATTCTTATAACGACGAAAACAGCAACTAACCATTGTTAATAACGGTATTTCTTCACAGAAAAACTTACCGGTTTCCAACCTACAGGTTGTCTGACGTTATAGTCTAAGTGTTAGACTGAAACCGAGGTTTCACGAGTTCGAAATCAGGTCGGACCACAGATTTTTTAGTTTTCGCTTTAACCCAGCCTTCACGATGTGAGCAGTCGCCAGGGGTTCGGATCCAATGTTAAATTGTAGGTCCGTTTCCCCCTGTCGGCAGGCTAGGCACTGCCAAGTCGCCTCGGTGGCGTCCAGTTGAAAGACTTGCACCAGGCCACTGAGCCACACCAAAGTATGATTGTTAACCCACATGTTGACCAGTCAGCTGTTTGTAGAGGTGCACACGCTTTGATTTTTTACGTTAGAAAACGATACTTGGTATGATTGCACCCTCCACAGAAAAATAAATTACCTGAATAAGAGTAACTGTAACACTAATTAAACCCAATGTAAACATATTTGTATATGAAGTCCAAGAAGTTTTTCAAGACGACAATCAGTGACCCACAATTCTCAGTACACATGCCATGCAAAAAACTATTTGCTATTTACTCCTTCAGAAATGAAGTTGCGTTAGTTCCAAGAACGGCATTTTTTGTATAAAATTCCTCTAAAAAAACAATAGGTTTGTGCCACAATCCGGTAATCAAAGGTCGTTATATAATTTGTTTTATTTGGACTCAAGTGACAAAGTTGCACAGGTCGCTCCAATATCCAAGAAAGGCAATAGGAGTGATCCCCAAAATCACAGGCCTATATATTACTGGCATCGGTTTGCAGCAATATTTTAGAAGATTTGCTTTCCTCAGACATTATGAACTACCTCGAACAGACCGACCTTCACTTTTCGAATGTTTCTTTTGCTATCTAACAATATAGTAACAGTGGTGCCGCAGTGGCTACATCGGTTCCGCTTATCTCCGAAGTTAAGCACTGCCGGGCTTGGCTAGCACGTGGGTGGGTCACCGTCAGCGCTGTTGGCAAGCAGCCCTTCTGAGGAGCTACCCGATTGTCACGAAAAACAAGGCCCGGGAATGCGGTGCGCTTACCACGGTCCTCCGTACCCCATCTGATGACGCTTTCGGGAGCTTATTGTATATCGCCCCGAATTTGCGACTTCGTAGCGGATTTCCTGTCAGAGGACAAAGTTTGTAGTAATCGATGGTAACGCATCGACTAAAACAGATGTGACATTTGGCGTTCCACAGGGTAGTGTTATTGTTCCTCTTCTGTTACTTATTTACATAAACGATTTCGGAGAAAATCTGAGCAGCTATCTTAGGTTGTTTGCATTTATCGTCTAATGAAGTTATCTGAAGATCAAATCCAGCTGCAGAACGATCTAAAGATATCACTAGTGTAAAAACTGACAATTGACTAAATAATGAGAAGTGTGAAATCGTCCAAATGAGTGCGAAAAGAAATCCTTTAAACTTCGTTTACAAGATATATAAATCAAACGTGAAGGCCCTAAACTCCACAAAATATCTAGGAATTACTATTACTTCAGACAAACTGGTAAGAACACGTTGATAATGTCGTGGGAAAGGCGAACCAGAGACTGCGTTTTGTTGGCAGAAACCTTAAAAGATGTTACAGAACTACTGAAGAATCTGTATTCACTACGCATGTCCGTCTTTTTTTGGAGTACTGCTGCCCATTGTGGAATCCTTATCAGGTGGGTTTGACGGAGGACATCGAAAGAGTCCAAAGCAGGGCAGCTCGTATTGTCACGATACAGGGGAGGCAGCGTCACGGAAATACAGGATCTGGTATGGGAATCATTACAACAACGGCGTTTATCGCTGCGGCGTGGGCTAATTACAAAACACCAATCGCCAACATTCTCCTCCGAATGCGAAAATATATTGTTGACTCGCACTTACATAGGTAGAAATGATCATCAGAATAAAATAAGAGAAATCAGAGCTCGAACAGAGAGATTCGGGTGTTCTTTCTTCCCCCGCGCTATTCCAGAATGGAATGGGAGAAATAGTATAAAGGCGGTTCGATGAACCCTCTGCCAGGCACTTAAATGTGTTTCTGCAGAGTATCGCACGTACATGACGCGTCGGTCAGTCTGTACCCAATGGATCCAATTATGGGATGCATGTATTACTCTTCTTAAAACGCCTACGTGTAGTAATTGTTCAAAGCAAACCATTCACTAACTTGCATAAAAAAAAGGGTGCGCCATCATGATAAAGTTTGTCACAATCAAGATCGAAGGCTAATTCGTTCCCTTGCAAGCCATCGCATTTCATCAGTTTTCGTTACCCCGTTACACCTACGATTCTATATGCACTGTAAGAGTAGGTATGTATTTGAACGTCCTGCGCTGTTTATAACTTCCAACACGTTCGCCGCCGACCCCATAGGTTTATTTCTGCACCTCCCGGACACTATGTCGTCCTCTGAGTAAACAGTGAGTCATTATCAACAATTTTTTTTTTTTTCCTTCAATAACGAACTCGCACCAAAGGGGATACTTTTAAGAATATTTTGCCTTTCATGCCTCAAGAATCTCTCTTAATCGTGTCAGCTTTGTATTTAGGAAGACACACTGTGGTCCCGTAATCCCTGCGTGTACTTTACTGCACTTAGCTTTCTGCGTGCACAGGGCTGAGTGCAGACACTGTAATTTCTCGGACCAACCGCTGTAACGGTGAGGCCCAGATGGAACGTCCTGGACGGCTCTAACTACTAATAGCGCGATCGCGTGTACCACAAGGCTTGTTGGTTACCGTTGCACAGTCCTAGCGTCTTCTGCTGCAATGGCACCGCTATGTAGGAAAACAAAGTATCGGGAAGAACGCCTACAGAGACCACAACACAAACTAAAGAACCGTTCATCTCAATTATTCTCAATGAAGAAAGAATAAGATCGGCCCACATTTGTGCACATTGTTGTGGATCTTCATGAGTCAATGCTGCCTAAGAAACTACGCTGGCTGTGATACCTAGCCAAAATAACGTCTAATGCTGACCAGTGACCGTTATGAACTTTTTGACCAATCCTCAACTTACAGAGCACGTACTGGAGATAAAAATTACCACCAGCACATGGGCTGGAATGTGATCTCTCTAAACCACTAGCGTACACTTGTGGCCTCTGCTACAAAGGCTAATTCTGAGCGTTGGTCATCCCTACGAATGCAGCAACCGCTGCTAAGAAATTTATATTTATTGATGTCCGACCACCATTGACAAACATATCATTAATTACAGCGTTAAATGGGTTCGGTGCTCTTAAACCTTTGATTCCCACTGTTGTTCCTGGACAACAAAGTATTAACAGTTGATATATATCGTATTTTGTGAATCAATCCTTAAAGCTGCATTTTCGTTGATGAACAACATGCTTCTAGTACGACGTTTTGCCGCTTGGTACGGCGTGTAGCCACTTCTGAGACAATCTATCTTGAAGGTTGTGTTGCGTTGCCGTCTGTACGTGGCTGAGAGAGAGGGCGTGAGTGTGGTTCCTTTTATTCCAGCAGTGAATTGTCTTTGGTGCTGTGGCGAAGATTATGCTAGCATTATTGATCTGGCAGTGTTATCTGTCAACAAAATAAAAATACCTCGATACAAACGGCTGCGTCGGGCATGAAATACACGACATAAAAATCAATAATTCGACCAAAAATTTTAAAACATATTTTGATGTTTAGTGCACTGTATTAATACAGAAAACACTGAATTTTTCCAAAGCTGATTTCAAAATGTGAGACTAAAAGGCTTAAAATGATACCTGTGTTAGCGTAGTGGTCGTAAGAAGAAATTTGTTGACATAATATCATCTCACAACAATTGTAAATAGAGTTACTACGGCGTTTCTGATGACGAATGCAAGATGAAGAATGATAAAATGAAAATACCTTATATCAAACACCTGCCCAGATTTGGGTTCGTCGTGGTGTGGCTGCGGGATCACCACCAAGAGCACAGATTCATCGCAACATTTAGACATACTGTATCATTAACTGCTACTCTACAGATGACGAGAGAGAACTTAAGTCGAGACTTCCTGGAAATCACAAATAACTGCAAGCACTTGCTATTTTACCCACAGTAAAGTTCGAAATGTTCACTGCCGCGGTGGAGTAGCCTAGCGGTCTAAGGCGCCTCGCTGCGGAGCGCGCGGTTGCTCGCCGTGGAGGTTCGAGTCCTCCCTGGGGCATGGGTGCGTGTGTGTTGTCCTTAGGTTAGTTTATCTAGGTTTAAGTAGTTTTTTAAGCTACGGACTGATGACCACGTAGTTTGGTCCGATAGATTTACAAACATTTGAACATTTTTGAACCGCGGCAGTAAAGTTCGCCAAATCACAAACCGCGTACATCTTTAGCACCTTCAGGTATTGGCACCATTAGAAGAAACATGAGCTGCAACTACCATAATTTTCGTTTTCCAATGTCTACGCATTATTACAACGAGCTGTAGGTTCAAATAAGTCAATGACTTTAAGAAATCCCTCATTTCTGTTAAAGGAGAAGTAATTTTTACAAAATTGTCTCTCAAATTCAAGAAATGGCGTCATAAATGCCGCACATACGACCGCCTAAAGATTGAGAACGTGTAAAACACGCCCGGGTATGTGTATTTTGTGTGTACCTGTTTTCATGAAGCCGTCTTCAAAATGTTC
The DNA here is from genome assembly GCA_026315105.1 of Locusta migratoria. Taxonomy (NCBI): domain Eukaryota; kingdom Metazoa; phylum Arthropoda; class Insecta; order Orthoptera; family Acrididae; genus Locusta; species Locusta migratoria. The sequence continues at coordinate 37,652,160 of CM048755.1, forward strand.
AAATGTTCGTAGAACTTATGGGACTTAACTACGGGGTCATCAGTCCCTAAGCTTACAAACTACTTACGAACTAGCTAAGACTAAGGACGACACAAATATCCATGCCCGAGGGAGGATTCGAACCCCCGACCGTACTGGCCGTGCAGACCGTGACTGGAGCGCCTCAGTCCCCTCGGCCACCGCGGCCTTAGCCGTCTTGAGAAATCCTGCAGGTACTTATTAAGAACATTGTACAAAGTATATGAAGTCTTTAGTTTTTGTTGTTTTATTCTTCTGGACATATTTACTGCGTCAGCGGCAATTTAGGATTGAGTTATGCTTACAGGAGTGCGTTTTGTGCACTCAGGCGTTCAAGAACGTCTTCAGTAGCTCAACTCTAAACTGTATACGAGCATACTATGATTAATATAAAATAATATGCTTGAATGGCAATTTTCTGATAAAGTTGAGCAACTTTCAACTTTTTACTTCAATCACGTTCTAATAATATTAGAATATGGATGTGAATGACATCATCGTTATGTTCGTTGAAATTTAGAAGGAATGTCGTAAACTTTCCCTAAAGCCTAGTCGCTTACCTTTATTTATAAAAAAATAAAAGTAAGTACATAAAACTTACGCGCTTGTGTGTATGACTAGCAACCCACCTCGGATTCGCAAGGTTAGTATTATATAAGGCCGGACAACTTCCCTAGCGTAGCGGTAATACACACACCTCCCCAGGAATAAGTGTTGGTGAAAATCCCCGGTTCCCTATAGTAGTTACCGAGATCAGCCTTCACATACAGGAATGAAAACGTTCCTGTTAGGGAGGTTGAGAATTAAGTATTCAGCAGTATAGCCAGAAGTGTACCGTGTTCATAAAAATCAGGAGGCAACTTTAATTTTTTAAAGGAAATAACGTGTTCCAGTTGGGCCCGCCCACCGCGCAGCTTAACGAAATTAGCTGAGTTGCAGTCAAGGACGCGCATGGCGTGGTCCGCCCAGGCGTGCTTCATTTTGCTAATAGCTTTTAAAGGCCGCGCGCCATTTCCGTGATGGTAGATATCTCGCAAATCCCCGACACTTTTTCTCCTTTTACCTTTGTTGCAGAACAGGATGTTTGTGACCACTCTCTATTACACGCAGGCGGCAGTCAATACCAGTCGCCAAGTTAGGTTCAGTGCATTAAGGACGCTTGTTATGGGTCTTTCTACAAGACATTTTGGGTATGTTATGACGAAAGACCTAACATGGCCATAGTAACACTTATTTTACTTACAATTCTGAAATCTCCCAAGTTCCAAAGACTTGTGAAAGCCGACCAACTTGGCCACATGAATCGTACGCTCCATAGTCACCCAGTTCCTCAACCTGGTTGTCATCGCTACTTATCAGTCGTGAAAGAACAGTCGATACTGATCTACATTGAACAGCAATCACAGTAAAATACTGACCCCTCTAGCTCCAGATGAGAGCAGAAATTACATGACTGCACATTTTCTTCAAAGCACAGGAAAGAATGTAGAGTATAATGCTGGAACAGCCAATCCTTGCGGTAATAAATCTTTCTTCCTGTTGCTCCTGGTCTGTCCATGTTATCGCTAGCCTTTTTCGCACTATCAATGGCAAATCTCGTCTACAAATCAAATTGAGCTTATGGAACTTAACTACGGGGTCATCAGTCCCTAAACTTACAAACTACTTATGAAGTAGCTAATACTAAGGACGGCACAAATATCCATGCCCGAGGGGGGATTCGAACCCCCGACCGCAGTGGCCGTGCAGACCGCGACTGATGCGCCGCAGAGCTCTCGGCCGGTTCTCGTCTACACCCAATGCAGTACGTGACAAAGAAGCCAGCTGTGGAACTAATAGCACGTAGAATCTCAATTTGATACTATTAACTGCTTTTAATCTTAACTTTTTCACGAAGTTCGCATGCACTTTACGCGGAAAATATTTACATTCTTCCTAAAGCACTTTGAAAGGTAGTAGTTGAGTTACTGAATTGGCAAACCACTGACAAATCCGTACATTCCAAAATACGGTAAGTGGTGTTCAGGTCTGAATCTTCAGAAGGCCAATCCACTTGTTTGTGAACTTTTCATTATCACGATGACAGAAAAAATATCATTACAACTCTTGGCACAACAAGGAGTGACTTAGGTGCTTGCGAAAGAACACGCGTTCATTTTGCTACAGACTACAACTTTCAGCACGATCCAGACACAGTAAGAAATATGACGCAAACCATCACTTCAGAATATTCAATACACAGGTGTGTACCACTCGACAAGCATCTCCCGAGCCACTCACAATGAAGGGACCATGTTCTTTGCCGCATTATAGAACACTGATAAGCACTTCAACAACTGTTGTTTGCATCTCTACTCCATTTCTACCTCATACCCCTTGGTTGACGGCAAAAATCTATCGCTTCACTCACTGTCGTTCCATCACATATCTATGTATCTGACCTGTTGCTGCAGTCACCTATAACATTTTTCTTCATTATTATAGCGACAGGTTTGTGCACGAATCGAGACTTTTAAGGTTTGTTGCTTCAGCGAGTGCTTCAGTATTCCGCAGTTGGATATGCACGAATCGTGGGCAGGCGATTGTTGAAGACGCGCGAAACGAGAGCAAGACAGCGATTTGCTTTCTAAATGCACGAAGTTGATAGCAAGTATTCATCGTTCAATGAAGACTCAAACTGGCGGGCCGAATGATAACTGCTCGGTATGCGAGTGGAACTGTTCTTAGAACGCGAGTGGGTTTACGATGAACAAACCAGGAGACCGTCAAAAGTAGTAGCATTCTCTTTATTAGAGACTAGGGTTTCACAACGAGGAAGTGAAACGAACTAACGAGCTGAAAGCTTCAGAGACAGCACATTTCTTTGACAAGACAAAAACTGTCTTCACGCCACGATTAATATCTGAACAATGGAGGAAATTATGTAGGAACGTACCGGTAACTACGTACTTGATGTTCAGTAAACACCATTGTATTGTCGCAGCAGCCGTAAGTGTAGAAGTAAGGCAACCACAGACTGTGGGGGGTACAGTCGTTAAGTATTGCAAATTCATTACCAGCAGGTGGGGTCCAATCCCTATGTTTTCATACTCATTCGCGTTTTCCATGGCTTCCTTGAAGTAACTCCAGAAAAAAAAGTGTTTTTTAGTGCCACAGCCCGTTCCCTCTAATGAAGTTGAAGTTTACAAAACCTCAGTGCTATGAGAAGACTTCCGGCCATTCAGTGAGAATAATTTACAATTGGATCACTTCAAAGCCAGAAACGAGATGCATTACGTTATAATTGGAAAGAATTCATTATCTTCTTAAATTCATGATACTGAGTAAACTGATCAGAGAGTAATACTAATCTTTACACTTTGGGGAGAATACAATTCAAGAATTCGCTCCTGAGACAACCAGCACTGAGTAATCGGCAAGAAACCGTGAAAAATAATGTCTTAGCCTGAAAGGAGCAAACAGCTTTTTGTGTTGCAGCACGGTAGCTCGTGAGGTGAAAGCAAGGGCAACAGAAGCAGTTGATACAAAAACGGCGCTGTCAGTTGTGAACTCGCAGAAGTAAACGTAGCGGCAGACTTTATTAGCCTTGGTAAGACCACCGCCTTTGTCAGTAAACACACAATTCGGCTGATTGGATTAGTGCTCTGAACACTAAACAAATACGGAGGTTCTGCCATCAGATTTTAAGCCCCGCTCTTTCTCTCCTCTCGTTCATTCTAGAACGTCAAAGCAGTTAACGAGTGGATTTTGAGATGTTGCCATTGTGAGAATTTCAGACAGTAAAAAAAGTACATTCTAACGTACTGGCATACAATACATGCCACGCGCACTCCGCCATGATAAGTCACCAGTAAAAAATCCGAAATTTGAGATCTACAACATTTTTTTGAAAGAACCTCACAGTGCACGAAAAAAGTCATCTCGCAATTTGTATCCTTCAGACCAGTAATGTTATTTTTGTTATGGGCTTCAGAGGGAAAATGTCGCTTTTCTCAGGTATTACATTTTTGAAATGTCACTGTCCCTGCCGGCAGGCGAGATGTTGACTAACAAGTCTTCAGATGCACGTCGATAACGCCACATATATCGCAGATGTGTGTGGGGACAGCTCCACACAGAGGATACATAAATGATTTTGCAGGTACCAGCAACTATGTTCGAGGATAACACTTTTTACACAGAAAAAATAACTTCCGAATCCTTACGCTACGCATAAAAATACTGGTTCACATATTCATCGACAGTTAACTCTACGCTTAAACAAATTCAAAGGTAGCAGTGATGAATATTCGAAACGCCGCTCTGTAGCAGTATACACTGGCCATTACGACCTATCTAAGCCTGTATATCCACGGAAAACAGTGTCGACGCTCCTGACACACTACAGAGCCTTCTGTGGATCAATGATAATGCGGCAGGCTACAAATCCAAGTGTCGCGGGTTAGATTCCCGATCAATTGGATTTTTTTGTCGGTCACTCATTTCATTGGGGGGGGGGGGGGAATTATAAATTTAACATTGGAGGGAAGTGTATGAGGTAAAATCGCTGAGGGAGACCAGGAGACGAATATAGTAAGCAGATTCAGATAGATGTAGATTGCCGTTCTTATGAGGAGATGAGTCTTGCTAAGGATAGAGCAGGGTGGAGAGCTGCATCAAACTAGTCTCCGGACTGAAGACCATAACACTCATTTCTTTCACTTCTGGTATTGCTTATTGGTGTCAAAAATGACTAGTTGCATCTACTAAGGAATCTACGTTAAACTCTAGGTTCCTCTACAACTTAACAAGTCAGTTTAAAAGTCTAATGACGGCACGTAAAGGCGTACCAAACTCATTAGGACGTCACGTAGGGGAGCTTCTTGATATTCAAAACAATCTGAGTATTACTACTTTGTTTACAGGGAACACCACTAACCGCCAACGCTCACAACTGCACGAAACCACGTTTAGCATAACATTATCACTAAAAAAAATATGTTTTTTGTGCAGAACGTTGCAATTTATCATGAACACAATTTGAAAGGGAGAAACAAGGTAGCAAGATATCAATACCGTAAGAGCCAAATTATGTGAGACTATGACGTCTGTGACATTTTTGATCAACAATACCAAAAACTACGATTAAAGTAATTGCAGTAGCACAAAAACTCCTACACACACACACACACACACACACACACACACACACACACACACACACACACACACACACACACACTTGATAAAGCTTATATTAAACTGCAGAGGCGGTATTTCGAATACTTGGTGTTGAAACTAAGCGGAAGAGATACATAATCATTATTTCACTAGCAGCCTTCACTCCGTTATTGACTATCAATTTTCTGCACCACAATATGAACGTATGTTATGAAATGGTATGGTATGAAATGTATTAGTGTGGCTTTTATTATTTGACTGTTTGTATGGGAAAGTCATTCTGAATGTAAAAACGTGGCTTTCGTGAGGCACGTACATTGTTTTAACCACTTTATCGACATCCCAGCATTTGCGTTGTTACTTTTTAGCAGAGTTTTTGGCACTGTTGATTGAAAATATGATACACTGACCTCCTTGAATTTCGTTAAATTTCCCCCTCCTATGGTACTGGTATCCTCTTACTTCGTTTCTCCTTATGAAAGGGTCAGTTGTGGTAGAACACCGTTTTGCATGATCGTAAAATCAATGGCCTGTGTCGCTAATTATTTTATGCATTCTTTCCTGCTGTCTCATGCATTTGAGGGAAGGTACCCCCTAGTCAGGTGAAACCGTCAGTGAAAATGTAAGTCCAGGTCCAGCTTGTAGACGTGTTTAGGTAGCGTAATTTTTTGCAGAGATTGTCTCACTGTGAGAAATCCACGTTAGAGCGCTCCGGACATCTACAAGCGCGAATACAACGTGGGCTGGACTAACTAAACAAGTTGTGGAAATTCTCCTTAATGCTTTGTTTTAATTCGGCTCGTTTGTTAATATTTACCCTCTTGTTATAAGATAGTCTGAAGTATTAAGGCAGTATTAAATAATTTTTCAACTTCCGAACTTAATTTCTAAGTGTAGAACGGAAAGTAAAAAAACAAAAAGGCAAAGCAGTCAACAATCCGAAGATTGGTTCGAACTCCACACACTAGGCATGGTCCTGTTTGGAGGTGCTATGCCGATGCCTTCCTCCGACCTTCGAACTGACTTACCCAGCCAGTTCTAGGTGGACCTACAGTTTAACGTGGGTTCCGAACCACGGTGATACTCGGTATTTTTCACATGAGCAATACTGCCAGAGGTGAAAGAAGTGGAAAGTGACAGATAAAAATCCTATGACCTGGTGGGTATCGAACCCGCGACCTTTGGATTTGAAGTCTGGCACTCTACCACTGTGCTACGGAGCCAAACGGAAAGTAACTGCCAAAGAAGTCTGCCACCGGACAGAATCCGGAATAATGGCAGTTTTAAATTCTTATATTCCGGAAATCAGAACAAAATGGCTCTAAAGATTGTATCTACAGCTACATACATACTCCGCAATTAACCGTAAGGTGCGTGAGGGGTGCGGAGGGTACACTGTACCACTACTAGGCATTTTCTTTCCTATTCCACTCCCAAATTGAACGAGGAAAAAAGAATGCCTATATGCCTCCGTACGAGCCCTAATTTCTCTTATCTTGTCTTTGAGATCTTTACGCGAAATTTAAGTAGGCGGCAGCAAGATCGTACTACACTCAGCTTCAAATTCCCTCTAAATTTACTTAACAGAAATTCACGAAAAGAATGTCGTTTTTCTTCCAGCAATTCCCAATTGAGTTGCCGAAGCAATTCCGTGATACTCGCGAATTGGTCGAACCTACCGGTAACAAACTAGCTACTCGCCTCTGAACCGCCTCTATGTATTCCTTTAAACTTATCTGCTGCGGGTCCCAAACACTTGAGCAATACTCAAGACGTGGTCGTACAAGCGTTTTATACGCGGTCTCCTTTACAGGTGAAGCACATCTTCCCAAAATTCTCCCAATAAACCGAAGTCGGCTGTCCGCCTTACTCACAACTGTCCTTACATGCTCGTTCCATTTCATATCTCTCTGCAATGTTACGCCCAGATATTTGAACGTCGCGACAGCATCAAGAAGCTCACTACTAATGCTGTATTCGAACATTATGGGATTGCTTTTCCTACTCATGCGCATCACCTTACATTTTTCTACATTGAGAGCTAGCTGCCATTCTTCGCACCAACTAGAAATTTTGTCTAAGTCATCCTGTATGCTATTACAGTCAGTTACAATGTCTAAAAATAATATGTGGCAGTGAAGAGTGCAGTTCAGTGATCGTATCAATGTATCACGTGTGAAGAAGGAATAAATGAAACGTGGTATGGCAGCATCCACGGCTGTGCCTGTCGCTGGCTTTTCTTACCCACTGTCAGTTCACCTCGCGTTACTTCGCGAAGAGACGGCGTAAGTTAATGCGACGGCTGTGATGGAGAATAATGGTATGGTCACCAGTGTAGCGAGGCAAGCGCTCATGTCGCGCAGTGAACAGCGGCCGAGGCGGAGGTATGCGCAGACGGCTACAGGCGGACGGATCGCCTTCGCCTTCCCAGAAAGCCATCACCGCCGCACAACTCTCATTGCGACAGCACGCATCCAGTTCCGCACAGGCAGATGCTCGTCCCTCCACCAGGAATGCCTGCAGTGGCCGCCAAGACAATGTCTAAAACATGACATTTCTCCAGTTTTCTTACTTACCTGCACTACCGAAACAGGAAGAAGGAAGGAATCTGAGTTTAACGTCCAGTCGACAGCGTGGTTATTAGAGACGGAGCTTACGCTCGGAGTATTTGGTTTTTTTTTGTGTGGTTTTAGGGCGCACAACTACGGTCATTAGCGCCCAGACAAGAACATAGATTCGCTAGAGCTCAAAAAATGGGTAACTGCCAGTTAGAACATCAAGAAGAGGCTAAAAACGAAAGATAAAAGACAAGTAAAAGGGTTAAATATCCTTTGATAAGTTGGCCAAGTTGATAAAACGCAAAACTCGAGTAGTCGGCGGATAGCAAGTGACGGTGGCTGAAACGGCAGTGACCGATCCGCAACCGGGCCAGGATGACCACCTCTCGCCGAGAGGGGCGTGAGGAGGTCCTCCAAGCGGTCGGGATCGGCTTTACAGTTCGCAATTTATTGTTGTACAGTGAAAGCCACGCACTGTGCCATGACGACACGATACTCCGGAGTATTTGGGTAAGGATGGGGGAAGTAAATCGGCCGTGCCCTTTGAAAGGAACCATCCCGGCATTTGCCCGGAGTGATTTAGGGAAATCACGGAAAACCTAAATCTGGATGGCCGGAGGTGGATTTGAACCACCATCCTTCCGAATACTACCGAAACAATAGTAGACCTCTAAACCTCATAACGGTAGATGTGCTGATAATGGTTTCAACGCCATCTGCCAAAAATAGCATACTGAGACAGCTGATAGAGCGCTGTCAGTGTGTACCCTATAATAGGGAATGTTTGCAGCTGTACGTCTCACAATCGGTTCTGCAATACGTGAGTCAATAGTAGTGTTCTTGCTTGTGCTGGCTCGTTGTAGAGGAATTCGTTGCCGGTCGACTGATCGGGTACTGACAACTGTACTCTAGACTCGTCTTACGAGGAGACCACATAGGTATCGGATTCTAGAATGTTTTTATATTTATGGTACGTGAAGTCGAGAACTTAAATAACAATCAGCCAAAGCCATTCGACGCGACTCACAAAAGCCGGCCGCGGTGGCCGAGGGGATTGAGGCGCTCCAGTCACGGTCTGCACGGCCACTACGGTCGAGGGTTCGAATCCCCCCTAGGGCATAAATATTTGTGCCGTCGTTAGTATAAGGTAGTTGATAAGTAGTGTGTAAGTTTAGGGACTGATGACCCCGTAGTTAAGTCCCATAAGCTTAAACATTTGAACATTTTGGCTCAAAAATTCCAGAGAAAATCGACTTTGAATTTTTTTTAAGTACATGTAAGTAGCAATAATTAAAAGTGTTTCAGCATATATCGATGTAGCTAAGGTGGTAACGTTCTGGATTTTCAACTATAGAGTCGGTGGTTCGAATCCCGCTGCGACAGATGCTTTTTTCCAGTGTTTTCGAATTCAGTTACATAAAATATTTTGGGATTTCTAATTGCATGTGTTGTGTCAGTTTTTGTTTGTGTGTATGTATACGAGCTGAACACATTTTCGTCACCTAAAACAATTGTGTACGTTATCTGATTGGAAAGTCATTAGTAGCTATGGAAATGAGTTTCGAAAAACATCGTCTTAGCTCTTCACAAACGGAACAATAAAGACAATCTTCGTCAAGTAATAGTGAAGCCAATACTTCTAAAATAGTAACTTATGTTTGGTTGAAACCATCATTATTAACAGCCTTTTATAAAATAAAACTTTTATCCATTATGTAAAAGTTTTATTTTACTACCTAGCCAGGTGAAAGGAACAATGAACAAATACAGGAAGTGCAAAATAAAATTAATGAAACCATTCTTGCCATAAAATGTATCTATGAGAATGTTACGCCTAATTTTATTGCAGTTGTTGTCAAAGACCAAAGTGCTTCTGCAATAGCAGCCAGAAGGAAATGTGAAAATGTATGGATCAAAAATGAAATTAGAAAGTGAAACTCTTAACAATACAAAATAATGTAATTTGCACTGAATGTATATATACCGTCTGATGAGCTGCTAGGCAGCTTGCAACCGGTCATGGTTTACTAAATCTTCAGTGAGAAGAAAAAACCGACTGGTTGCAGTAATTTCTGAAAACTTTTATAAAATATAGAAAATTATTAATAAACAAAAGTATGTGCATTTTTCGTAAAAATAAACTTGGATATTAAAAGTGTGTATTTGAAGATAACGAAGAAAAAATCTACCAGGGTGGGAATCTAACCACCGACCCTATGGTTGGAAGGCCTCGACACTACCACCACAGCTACATCAACATATACTGTAACTGATCTAATTACTGGTACTTTTGTACATTTTTCAAAACTACAAAGTCGATTTTATCGAGAATTTTTGGCAGTTGGCTTTATTATTTGATTTCTGATCTTCAGTTACCGTAAATAACAAAATTCTAAAATGCGACCCCCATGGTCTCCCTGTTAGTCCTCTAGTATTCTGCTCGTCGTGGCTGCGGTGCGCCGGCTTCTCTAGCCTAGCGTTCTTCTTCTGCTTGGGCGGCGCGCGGCGCGAGGCAGAGACGTAATGAGACTCGAGGCGCCCCCGGCGGTCAAAGCACCATACAGCCAATTCTCGCTCGTCCTCTTCTAGTGGCGTCGCGACGTGTTGAGACCGCCGCAGTTGTGGCGGATGGCGATATTATTTCTTTGACTGTAAGCCGCATCTGGTCTACACTCATAGGCACGTAGTACAGACGTCCGCCAAGATCGCGCATTACAAGGGCAACAGTGGCAGATCGTACAGATACCATAGTAGAAAAGAGGGCTTGTGTCCAGAACGGTCGACACGACCTGTTGCCAACGGGTTACTAGCAGTGGCACGCACACCTGTGTAGCCTGTCTTGCACTACATCTACATGGGATACTCTGCTAATCACATTTAAGTGCCTGGCAGAGGGTTCATCGAACCACCGTTATACTATTTTATCTCCCATTACATTCTCAAATAGCGCGCGGGAAGAAACCTGAACCTCTCCGTTCTACCTCTGATTTTTTGTATTTTATCCTGATTATCATTTCTACCTATGTAAGTGGGAGTAAACAATATATTTTCGCATTCGGAGGAGAATGTTGGCGGTTTAAGTTTCGTAAGTAGCCCACGACGCAGCGAGAAGCGCCGTTGTTGTAATGATTACCATCCCAGATCCTGTATCATTTCCGGAACACTGTCTCCCCTGTATCGTGAAAATACGATAAGAGCTGCCCTTCTTTGAACTCTTTCGATGTCCTCCGTCATACCCACCTGATAAGGATCCCACACTGGGCAGCAATACTCCAAAAATGGACGGACAAGCGCAGTGCATGCAGTTTCTTTAGTAGTTCTGTTGCATCTTTTAAGGGTTCTGCCAATAAAACGCAGTCTCTGGTTCGCCTTTCCCACGATATTATCTACGTGTTCTTTCCAGTTTAAGTCTGAAGTAATAGTAATTCCTAGATATTCTGTAGAGTTTACGGCCTTCACGTTTGATTGATTTATCTTGTAAACAAAGTTTAACGGATTTCTTTTCGATCTCATTTGACGATTTCACACTTATTATTTAGAGTTAATTGCCAATTTTTACACCATAGTGATATCTTTCAGCATCGAAGTGCCGTTAGAGGATCATTTGGAAGATGAAATGGCGGCCCGTGATCTTCAGAGATGGTGGTAAAGTCTGCCTGCACGCAAATGGTCGTTTTCGCATACGAGATAGAATTGGCGGGCGCTGTCTGGAAGCGCATCCGTCCAAGACACACAGGTTCCACACCAGGCCTTATGGTATGTCGTGCGATAAGCTACAGCTCTCTTCCACATCTGCGGAAATATGCAGAATGTTGTAAGAGCCGTTCTTGTAAGAGGAAAGTGATGTATTGTTTCTACAGGATAATGCTCGCCCACACATTGCGCTTGAAGCCCATTGTACTCTGCCAGACGTACAGCAACTTCTCTGGCCAGGACGACCTTCGGACTAGTCTCCATTCCAGCCGTGTGGGATGTGATGGGGCGATATCTGACAACTGCAGCTTTTCAACCCACATAGCTATGTCAACAGCTTGAGGTACTGATCGGTAGTCATTGCACGAACTCCATATGTACTGTTTCAATAATAAATCCCAAGTGAATTGGAAAACTCAGTGTTTTCTAATTTTGATTTACGGCTGTAGATTGTGAATATAATTACGTCACTGTGTGCTTTGTTTCTTTGTGTTTTTATTTACGACTCTTATTTTAGATCGAAATCTGTACCGTCATGGTTTTCAGAATTCAGTGGATGTCCACCACGCCGTAGCGCAGCAGATGCACTCGAGCGAAGTTACGTAACCTGAATGAAAAACAAAAATGAACGGAAGTAGCAAAAACCTAACTACATGCGGTCGCACTCGCCCACCTCTGGTTCTAGTACCGCCGGGCGTCAACTTTGCAAGAAGAATTATTATACCTTAAATCCATGGACGCTATCATTAATGGCGTTACACATGAATGAATACCCTATATTGCATCTCAGCAGAAAGTACGTATTTGTTCTCCATCAGTGAACTGTCTTGAAAAATCTGAAGTGCATTGTTCCGCACTTACCATAAATGATTTTTCTGCTTTTAAGACTCCCGTTTCCCTTATGATGTTTGTTGTTTATCTGCACTTCGAAAATGTTCAAATGTTCGTAAACATAAGGGACCGAACTGTTGAAGTCATTGGTTGGTTGATGGGTGGATGGGTGGATGGGACCAAACAGCCACGTCATCAGTCCCATGACCTCTGTATGGAATACAAGCCAGGGTGTGGTCGACTATGACCGTCATGACAATAGAGGAACTAAAAAGGAGAGGGGGGGGGGGGTTAAAATCAAGTAGAACAGGAATAATACCAATAGAAATAGCGGGATTCTGCTAGGAACGTCGCGACAAATCGAGAATCCCCGTTAATTAATGACAAACAGATACAGGAGAACACTGTATGCTCCTAAATGAGAAGCCTAAAAATCTAAAAGGTAAACAACGTGAATTAAAACCAAGTTAAAAGGAGAAATGGAAGTGGTCAGCTGGAGGGGAGATCTCCCAACCCTGCTGCTCGCAGGGAGGGCCACAAACCCACCCATCCTGTCCAAGCGTCAGAGATAAAAGCTTATAGCCGAGAGTAAAAACCGCTTTCACGGATAAATCCAAGGACTGTCAGCTATCCGTGAATCATTCGCAAAACCGAGGGCAATGAGTGCGAAATTCCGTATTTGGCACGGAGCGCCAAGAGGAGCGGACATTCCAGTAGGATATGAGCCACAATTTGGGGGAGGCTCATTATGCAAAAAGAGAACCACGGGTCAGCTTGGAGTGACCGATGCGGAGACGGCAAAGGACAGTGGATTCCCTTCGAGACGGGCGTAAGGAAGAACTCCAAGCTGCAGTGGTCGACTTGAAGCGTAGTTTATTAGAGCAGCAGTTAGTGTTCCAGTCCTGTATGAGTAGCGGTCTCATCTCCACCCGCAAATCTGCGCTCGGGATATCCCAGGGAAAGGGTCACGGAGTTACAGCTACTCTAGCCAACTGGTTAGGCTGTTCATTTCCTAGGATACCTACATGACAGGGGACCCAGAAAAATGCAACGCAGCATGCGGTGCGACGAAGATCAGCATAGGTCTATGGCCTGCAGGCTGCTGATTTAGTCAGAACAGATTAAAACACCGTCCAGGGCTACCTGTTTGATAAAATGAAGTCCTGGATTACCCCGGACTGGCTGAACTGTAGTTAAATAGCCGGTGCATACGGCCTGCAAGTCAGTGTACATCGTGTCAGTACATCTATTCAGGAAAGCGTACACCTTTTCATAAAAAATGCATTGTATAACAGAATAGTCTTCACATTGCTGCAGTGCTTCGCAGTGGCCTAAGACTTCTTGCTACAGACATTTTACGTAATTTACCTGCAGACAAAAGTATCTCCGACGACTGGAAGCTTTCAAGTATTCATTTGGATGTCTAACTTGTCTGGAATGATCACACTTCTTTAATGCCTAAGTAAGAGTATTCATTTCTTTATAATCAATTTCGTATGTCGCTGTAGTTTTGGGATATTTGTTAAAGTACCTACATCACCTTACCAACCCTCCCCACAAACCCACAGCCACGCGGGAATGGTCCCGTAGTCTAAGGCGGCATGTCACAAATTGCGCGGCCGCTCCCAGTTGGAGGTTCGAGTCTCTCTCTCTCTCTCTCTCTCTCTCTCTCTCTCTCTCTCTCTCTCTCTCTCTCTCTCTCTCTCTCTCTCTCTCTCTCTCTCTGTGTGTGTGTGTGTGTGTGTGTGTGTGTGTGTGTGTGTGTGTGTGTGTGTCAGCAGTTTGGTCCCTTATGTTTACCAACATTTGAACACTTATAACGTCGCCGCAGTTACAGTTTTCCCATTTAGCAAAAGCACGTCCCAGAGATAAGAATGGCATACCAATCCCTTGACTTGTCGATGCACATACAGGTTTGTTCAAAGGGAAAAGTGTTTAATACTTTGAGTGGTGGTAGTATTCATCGGAAGAATTAAAAGTTCAACGTGGGTCCAGAACCGCAGACTTTGATATGAACACGTGTTTGTAGGTGATGTTCCATATGGCATCCATTCATGGCAATGCAGCACTGCCCTTGGGCGTACTTAATGGCGCACCATTAACTGGTTGTTACACTTGCTTGCGCACATTAAAAGACGCGACGCTGTAGTGTCTGTAGGTCGTTAATTGTAGTTGCATAGACCACTTCCTTCAATTGTTCCCATAACGACAAGTCTCAGTGATAGGTCTGGAGAACAAGCAACCGAAGGTGTGGGACTTCTCCGGACAACCCAGCGGTCCTGGAATTGCGTCAGATGTTCGCGCAAACTGCCATCCAAAGTGTGCTGAAATGCTACACCTTTCAGCAAGGCAGGCAATACATTAATGACGATGTAAGGTAATACGTCGCATTTAACCTTTGTTATAGCACGAATGATCCTATTAATGTATCGCAAAGTACGACTGTCCATACGTTTATTGCGACTATTTCGATGCCCTCTTTCCTGAATTGCTTGGGGATTTACCCATACATTCTGGTTATGGAAAATCACAACACCATATCTTGTGAACGCTGCGTCATCGATAAACAATATCTTTGATGTAATATCCGCAACCAAGTGTGCGCAGCCCGTGCCACACGAGTAAACATACGTTTATTTGAAAGTATCCGTTACTAGACCCATGTTTATTGGACGTTTCATACTTCGTGTAGTGCTAGAAACTCCAAGTATACGACACTGTTTCGAATATCCTGTATATCCTGCGTTCGCGTCTTTGCAAAACGAAAGGCGGGATCGTAAAAGCCGAAAAGAAAGGCTAATGGTTTCCTCGTCGAGAAGATTTTTCCACCACAACCTCTGCATCTAACGAAGGAAAAATTACACTTCAGAACATGTACAAAGGAGCAATAACGGTTGGTGTCCACTCATGACACTCAATATAAAATTCGAGAAATGATTGTATAAAGCGTACAAAGTACCAAATAGTAATGCAGTTTCAGTGATGTATTGAAAATAGGGTAAATTTCGTATTGTCAGCTGCAGATTTAACACACACACAGGCATAAATGTTATCAGTTTGCAGAGAAGAAAGTGAAGTTGTTGGGCGCGAAGCCCGATCGCGCCAAACTTGGCGAGCGGCGGCGTGGCAGCAGAATGGGACCGAGGTCAGCGTGTTGGTCCTTTCACACGCCAAACACCCAACGTTTTACAGCTGACTCTCAGGTGGCTTCCCACCTGCTAGTACCCCTGCCCTGTTTACGGCTTCTAATTGGCTGCACTTTCTGTAGTAAGGCGCAACCGTTTCCGCAGCGCGTGTGCCAAATAAACCGTTGAAAACAGTTATGGGATCAGGAGAGGTCATTCAAAATATACATGTCTTAACGTATTTTAATCAGATATTGGTTACAACTTTAATTTATGTGAAATGCAGTACGATATTTTGCTGTCTCAACTCTCTAGTTAAAGTTTACACAGCGTTTACTTAGAGAGAGGCACCATGGGGCTACCATAATAGCGATAAAGTCACCTCGTTGCCCTCTAATATGGTGTGTGATCACCTCTGACGCCCAGTAGAGTTGCACACCTGCGTGTCACGGACAGTATGAGGTTATCAATCAGCTCTTGGGGGATATTTGGCCATTCTTCCACGAGTGCAATATCCAGCTCCGCAACCGTTGTGGGAGGTGCTGGTCTGGCTGCAATTCTTCTGCCAAGTGCATCCCAGACATGCTCAATCGGGTTTAAGTCCGGTGAACAAGCTGGCCACACCATTCGTTCAATTCCCTCATCTTTAAGCATGTTGTCCACCAGTGCAGCTCTGTGGAGTCGAGGGTTATCGTCCACCAGAAGGAACCCATCGTAGGCTCCAGCGTAGGGCACAACGCAAGGTCGAAGGATCTCTTCTCTATACCTCTGAGCAGACAAAGCGGCATTCAGAATGACAGAGGTCCGTAAATCAGCCAATACTGACGACTGCCCACGCCATATGTCCACCACCATTAAATGGTGGTTCTCCCTGCACGTATGCAGGATAGTTCCACGTTCTCTCCAAATGAGGGAGAACCACGTATGTCCGGCTGAACAAAATATTGACTCATCTGTGAACAGAACCCGGCGCCATCCGTTACGACTCCAATCCTGTGTTCCTCGCCCCCAGTTTCAGCCGGCTACACGGTGTTTTAATGACTGACACACACACACACACACACACACACACACACACACACACACACATATACATATACATATACATATACATATACATATACATATATATGCCTGCGTGCGCAGTCACAACGCCGAAGGCGATTTCAGACTGTGTTTATATTGCGCACCCTGGTGCTGCCTGGAGGGTGCTTTGCAGCTGATTGTGATTTGCTTCCAGCCCCCCGTTTCGACGGGCTGTTAACCGGAGTAATGGTTATCTACTACTGATGTTATCCGTGGAGAACCTTGACCTTACCTTCTTTTAAGAGTTCATTTTGTCTGAAATCGCGCCCAGAGGCCCTGGAAATTACACTTTGGGACATTCCAATAGCTGCAGTAATCTGTCTCTGTCCCGCTTCCAAACTTCCTATGGCTCTCAATGCCATAGCGTCGGGTAAGTCACTTTTTTGTTGCATTAGACTACCTGCTCACTACACTATCTGAACCTAACTGATTGTTTAATTCATATGGTAGAGTAAGTAAACAACCCTCTTTGCAGCAAATTTGTTATTACGACTATATCGATTGCCGTAATGTTGTTGTCGCCACTCCGTAAAACCGACAGAAAGACGTCGAACCAGTTTAGTTCATTCTGCCATTGACAATACTTCAGAAGCTACATACCTCATCTGGTGTCATTGTTTTGACCGGTGTACATTACCGGACACAGCAGTCTAACAAACTACTTATGAACTAGCTAATACTAAAGACGGCACAAACATACAAGCCCGAGGGGGGATTCGAACCCCGACCGTAGTGGCCGTGCAGACCGTGACTGGAGCACCTCAGCCCTCTCGGTCACCGCGGCCGGCTCTGAACTTCTCGTACCATAAATATCAAAAAAATCCGATACCCATGTGGTCTCCTTGTTAGACCCCAGACTTCCCGTGGCTACACAGGTAGCATATAAACTGATTGCTTCTGAGAGAAATTTACACTATTTCAATAGTATTTCATATTTTTCTGTTTTTAAACATTCACAAGTACCAGACTTCAAATTTCTCTATCACCTCGTCGAATTTATTAAACCCGACACCTCAGGTATCGTCAAACCTGGTCTGCGAAAATACTTGTGAAGGGCGTCTTCTCTTGGTAAAAGGCAGTTAAGGCCGGCAGCTGGAGACAAAAGGCACGCCCATACACAATTGCCGGCCTCTTGGGTGGCAGGAGTGTGCTTAAGAAGTGGGGCAGAGGTCAGCCGCGGCCACGCATCCAGTTGACAGGCCACAGGCTTCTGCCCCACCACTTTAAGAGGTCACCCATTACTTCAGTGCCTTTAACTACGCCGACAGCAGGCATTCTTTTGCCGTTTTCGGCTCATTACGAATTTTTTAAAGTAGAAATTTAGATTTGTGTGTTCCATTCATTATCTAAGGTTTATTTTCTGATGCACTGCAACTTACAAGTACATGGGCTCGAACAAACATCTGTATGAACGTTTGGTCACAGGATCTCTACGTACACCTCAATGTGCTGGTGGGTGTCGTTTTTATGAAAAACTCTGGGATCATGCTCTAGATAGCACTGTAGATGTAATTGTAGACGCCATTCGCAATGCAGATATCTTAACTATAACTTAAGTAATAATCATCGTACATGTTCTCTAGCGTATTGTCATCAAAAGCCGTGATAGCTGCAACTTTAACCTCCTTCTCTAAAGACTGTTGCTATTCACTGCCACTGCTTCCATCGCCTCCTCCCGCACGTACCGTATCACTACCGCTTGCAATGAGTTATCATCCCTATTATCATTATTATGTGTTTGTAACAACAGTATCTAATTTATGCTCATATTTCTGTACCGTAACATACGAGGAAGCATGCGAATGATTCTTCTACACTAATACCATCTTCTCGAAGAAGGGTTCTTCGTAACTTCAATCTCAACCAATCACAATACATTAGCAGGATTGATTGCCAATCGCCGCCCCATCTAACGCTTCACCACACAAATAACGTCACAAAACGGAACTTCGGAGGCACACTGCACCGTCCCTACTGGCGAACCGACAGGTCAAAGTGCAATGTGGCAAGGCACACGCAGAGGCCTCTAACGGACGACTGCAGTTTTGCAGATGCGGGAGTATCACTAGTGCAATAATGGACCATTACATTATCTCTCATACACCAAAATCGTATGTGTGTTCGAGCCCAAGTACTTTCCTTGTTAGACGTGTTCACATCGCAACACGCATATCTGTGAAACGACTACGGTTGTCAAATAGGCCTGCGTATCAAAGGGGAAAAATATGTGCAGACAAGGCAAGGGAACGACTGAAGATGGGTTTCTCTCAGGTGAACAATGAGCAGTGAAGACGAACGTTTCTTAACTTCAGCTAACGAACTGCGAGAGAATAATTGGATTCCCTGTGTTGCTACACACATATCGATCTAAGACTAAGTGTGGAAACAAGTCTAAGGAAGCTGGACTGCACAAGCGAATATGCATTTGACTAGAAAATATTCATTTGTGACTGTCCTTCGGGTATAGCGTTCTGTAAGCTTATTTGTTCGTAAGGCTTACAAACTATTTGAACTAACCGAGGGACGGACACACACACACACACACACACACACACACACACACACACACACACACACACACAGCGCCTAGAACAGCTAGGCGTACGTGACGTACGGGATGACATAACGATTATTTATAAATCTTGAAAATGACTAAATTCGCCAATGGTAGGTGTGCATGGACGACGCGTGCTTTTTAATGTGCTGCTGCATCCATGCTCTACAAATATTCGACGAGCGTATTTTTTTCCCTCTCTTATTGCGAGGAGGCTCTCGTCGAATTTTCGGCGAAACTCACGTTGCACATTAAGATTTTTCTAGTTGCAGTACACGAAATCTTCGCTCCTGTGTAGCCGCCACTTTCCCACTAACAAGTAATGCGACTACAGAGGCTTTTAGATCATCTACATCGAGTGTTCGAAACTTTCATCTTCTCTATGCTTAGGAGTGCTCTGTCTGCCTCTTAGATAAACAGGAGAAATGTATAGATGATCATTTCGCAACAGGCGCTGCCAAACAGTATGAAATTTATCGTGTTGAGTTGAAACTTAACTGGATCATAGAAGTCTCAGAGCTGGCTGAAGTTCGACAAAAACAATTCTCAGAAAGGTATGATTAGAGTCTGATAGGTCATATGGAGAATACGATTCACAAGAATGCACGAACCGGTCAAACGGTTTTGAACCCAGAGTTCAGTTCTATGAGTGGATCATAAAGCGCATTTTACGCACTTCAGAAATTGCTGTAAGCAGAGGTTCTTGATACAATTTAAGTTCTGGTTCTAAGTGGAAAGCTTCCAACAATTTCTTCATTTCTAACTGCACTATTCATACAATTTTAAGACTAAAAATGTGGATTTTTCCTGGTTCCTCGTTTTCAATAATAAAGTCATTTTCCCACGTCGAAGTTATGTGACCAGTTACCCTTTCTTGAGCGCGGCATGCTCTACCTAACGATGGCTCAAAAAGCATGCGGCACGGCCTGTGATTTCTAACAGATTTCTTTGGCGTGCTTGCTTGTTGTAACCTTTTCTTTTTGCTGCTTTGGAAACGCTAAACTTATTGAACATTCGGTTAGATTCGTCGCACTCTACACGGCCACGGCAAAACAGCCGAACTGTAATTACTCTGGTTGTACACCAGATATTTCTGTGTTTGGCTCCACATATCTAGTAAGCTATCACTAAGTCACACACGGAACCCAAAATTACACAAGATACTGCTGTCATTTTCTAAATAAAACACTGGCGAAATATCCAACCGTTCAGTCCTTTCAGTCAAGATTTGGGGCGCACGTTACAGTAAATTGCGGGACTGTTTCCATCGGGTTTGTTTTCCGCCGTAATTACCGGCCGTAAACCGAAGGGTGTGTTTTCTCTGCGAACAGTCGTAAAGGAACTCTGCTACTGTGTAGCTCCATTAATTCGAGCCTTGGGCCGGAACAGCTGGAAGTTGCACGCGGATACCAGCAGCGGGCGTGCAGCAAATGGAACGTTGCGACAGCGCTGCTCCACTTCCTTCAGGTGCACCAACATTGCCACACTAACAAATCTCTACAACCCTACACGGGAACGGCTTAATTATCGATGGATCAATGAATTCGACGTTCCAGAAAATTAGCGCATACGCTCATCGTTCATCGATGATTCATCATTATGTAGTACTAGCTGAAAACCCGGCGATGCCCGGGTATTTATGTATGCCTGCCATTTTTCAGGTATATATTCACTTGTATAACGGCTGTATGTCTGTAAAATCTCTTGGGAATGCAGTTAGTAGTAAACAAGTAATAGATTATAACTTCGTGCGGGAAGGGGCGCTTTTCCATTAACGTTATTGTTTATGTGCTCATATCTCATGAACTATGTGTCGTATTGTGACAATTTAGAAGGCACACTCAACTATATAAGTGTGTACTGTCTGTAAAATTTACTGCGGTTTACCATTTGTAGTGTAGAAATTATAAATTGTAACGTCATACCGAATGCCGTAGTTTTACTCCATGAACAGCGGAAAAGTAGTAAGCGAGAAACTTTTTTCCTATCATCATTTTGGTATGGTTGCCAGCGAGAAAAAGTTTATTAAAGGCTTGAAATTATGTTTAAAGTTTGTTTCAAGTCGCTAAGTACTCTCATTCTAATACAGCGTATTTTTAAAATCTCGCCGAATTATGTGGCAGTTTCTTGCGATTTCTATTGTTTATGGCGTCATATCTTCTGAACCATATGTCGTATGTGATTCTTATCCATGTAGCAACTATTACCTCACGATAAGGAATGTGTGTACCAAATTTGGTTTAAATCGGCCCAGTGGTTTAGGTGAAAAATGAGCATCATTGTCGCTAAATGCAGCAGTTTTTCGCAATCTCATTATGACGTCATACCTCGTGAATTATATATCGTATGTGATTCTTACACTTACAGCGACCGTCCTCATGGATTGAAGCTTACGTGTACAAAATTTGATAAAGATTGGAACAAAACTGTATATTTGTATGCAACACGTACAAATATACCGACACTCTCCTTTATATATTAGATTTAGATATCAACCTGCGTTTCTAAGAACGATCATGCGAAACAGCTCGCGCAATTTGTCCACGAGAACCAGAAAACAGTACATACAAGCTCCCGTGTAGATGCCGCGTTTCTTGACTTGGCGGAAGGGGGGAATCAACAAAATACGAGCCTGCGGAATATCAGTTCAGCTGAGTGAATAGTTAAAGAGTGTGTAATGCACAGAACAAAGCAGTTCATTCCCAACGGTGAGAAGTCTTCGTTGGTGAAAATGATTTCGGCCTGTCCCAAGGAAGTGTTTTAAGACCTATAAATTTCACGGTACATAATATATGAATGACTTATTAGATTATTTAGGGAGTTCATCGAGGCTTTGCGTGAAGGATGCACAGAAGTCTCAACGCTGGAAACTTGTGAAATACAGCACGATCAGCGCGTATCAGTACTTGGTGCATAGAGTGGTAATTGACCGTCAGTCAGTTATGAACTATATAGTGAATACATATTAATGTACTGTAAATAAAATTCTTCGTGGTGTCTGGCCGCATTGTTAATATCTAAACTTGATTCAGCCGAACACCTTGACAAAGGCCATTTGCAACAGCGGCGGAAACACAGGAATGTTACATATTGACAATGCGTCCCAAAAACCCCGAAGAATTTTATTGACAGTGACAACGGCAGCCTAAGTCTTCGTTAACACATACAAATATACTTTATGATTACGAGGTTGCATACTCAAGAATGGAAGCAGCTACTTCCACAAAATATGTGGGAGTTGGCACAACGAACGATTTGAAATGGAAAGACCACATAAAATGCTTGAATTGAGGTTGAGGGCGAAGTCAGTGCTATGGGTTTGTAATTCAGTGAATTACTCTTATTCCCTTTGAGTATACCTGTGACCTGTACACCATTCTCACCTGAGGTACGAATCATCAGTCGAGCCGTCGGCTGTATATGCTGAGTATCGTGCTATTTTATCAGCTCAGTTGTACCTAACTGGTATACCATCTGCACCGGAAAACCTGAAACCTCGAAACGGAAAAGCTTCTTTCCATGAATCAGCACGGGTTTAAGAAACATCGTTCATTAGAAACTCAGCTTGCCCTCTTCTCACATGACATCTTGCGAGCCATGGATGAAGGCCAACAGGCGGATTGCGTTTTTCTCGACTTCAAAAAGGCGTTCGACGCGGTGCCACACTGCAGACTGCTAACGAAGATACGAGCTTATGGAATAGGTTCACCGATTTGTGACTGGCTGGAAGACTTCCTAAGTAATAGAACGCAGCACGTTGTTCTCGACGGCGAGTGTTCATCAGAGACGAGTGTATCGTCAGGCGTGCCCCAGGGGAGTGTGATAGGACCGCTATTATTTTCTATCTATATAAATGATCTGATGGACAGAGTTAGTTGTAATTTGCGGCTGTTTGCTGATGATGCTGTGGTGTATGGGAGGGTGTCGTCTGTAACTGACTGTAATAGCATACAGGTTGACTTAGACAAAATTTCTAGTTTGTGCGAAGAATGGCACCTAGCTCTCAATGTAGAAAAATGTAAGGTGAAGCGCATGAGTAGAAGAAACAATCCTATAATGTTCGAATACAGCATTAGTAGTGAGCTTCTTGATGCTGTCGCGTCGTTCAAATATCTAGGCGTAACATTGCAGAGCGATATGAAATGGAACGAACATGTAAGGACAGTTGTAAGGCGGACAGCCGACTTCGGTTTATTGGGAGAATTCTGGAAAGATGTACTTCATCTGTAAAGGAGACCGTGTATAAAACGCTTGTACGACCACGTCTTGAGTATTGCTCAAGTGTTTGGGACCCGCAGCAGATCAGTTTAAAGGAAGACAGAGGCAGTTCAGAGGCGAGCAGCTAGATTTGTTACTGGTAGGTTTGAACAATGCACGAGTGTCACTGAAATGCTCCGGCAACTCAATTGGGGATCGCTGGAAGAAAGACGTTCTTTTTCGTCAATTTCTGTTAAGTAAATTTAGAGGGCCGGAATTTGAAGCTGAGTAGTACGATCTTGCTGCCGCATACTTACATTTCGCGTAAAGATCACTAAGACAAGACAAGAGAAATTAGGGCTCGTACGGAGGCATATAGGCATTCTTTTTTCCTCGTTCCATTTGGGAGTGGAATAGGAAAGGAAATTCCTAGTAGTGGTACATTGTACCCTCCGCCACGCACCTTACGGTGAATTGCGGAGTATGTATGTAGATGTATTAAGCGATTCAAGTTGCTTTGCTATAGTAGTTACCTCTAAATTACTGCTATTAGCAGCAGTCTTGGATTCGAATTCTAGAGTCTTTCTTCGTCTCCTTTGGTGAAGGAATTTAGGAAAGCTTGTGGGAGCCACAAATAACAGAGGGTCTGGTTTGAGGGGTGGGTGAGGGCGGCACCCGACCGATGGGGCGTTGGAGCGTCGAGCCCCGGGAGTTAGTTCTGCGTGGCTTACCCAAGACAAACGGCTGCCCGCTCCACTGCCCTCCCCGGAACTCGCATCGGCCTGCGGTATGCAGCGTCGTTGGCAGTTTCGATCAAAGAGTTCCAGCTAGCCAACCCGGCCTTCAGTGAAGGCAACAGCACTTTTTGTGTCCACAGGCGAGGAATGGAGCCACCTTACTGCCACAGCACCGCGAAATGAGGAACGGAGTACAAGATAGCTCCGAAATTCCAGCTTGCTGTATTAACACTGCTGCGCATCTTATGGAGCGGACTAGTAATGGATATTTCGACTGTTCTGTTTACTTGTTAATGAATTTCTCCGCCCTGATTTGATTCATACTGACAGCGTTTGTAAAGGGCTGCATGTCACAATACTAATTGTTTCCCATGTTTTTGGGATTAGTATCTCATCCTGCTTCATGCAGTGCTCTAATGGTTCCACAATTATGCCCGTCATAAATGTAGATACAATATTATAAGTAAACCTAAACCCTGAAATTTAAATATAAACCCTTAAAGGGCTCCATGAATCGTTAAGGACGGAACCTCGTAAAATCGCTGTCTATCGAGACTCCTTTTCCTTAATAACTTGTAGACGTGAATTTGGGATTTATGTAAAATGTAAGGTCTACGGTCACTTGACTGTAAAAAAAAATTAACCTAAGTTACTGCAATCTAAAGACACGATCATTTACGTCACTTATTTTATTGACAAATTCACCAATGAAAACTATAGGGCACTTCCCACTTCCAACTGATTTAAAATAATGAAATTTGGCAAGGTTTCAGAGTGCAAGTAAAGGAAAAAATTGGAAAAATTTTAATTTCTAATTATATATCAATATTTTTGATACTTCAAACTTGCATTCGTAAGCAGTCACAAATCTCGGGAAGTACTGTAGTGAATTTGTACTGGTTATGGGTAATTGGAAGAGTATTTCACGAGGAATATTTGTGTGTATAATTTATAAATATTTCGCGCTGACTATACTACAATGAAGTGAAATCCCGGCCGCTATGAAAACTAAACGTTTGCCATATGGTGGTGGTAAGCGTCAGGCACCCAGATTTCAAGGCGACAAAAAACTTCCCGTGACGCCGTGTATGAGGCATGTGCAACCTTTGGTGATCCGCGAACCATATTGACATACTACTTAAGCTGCCGCCTCAGGTCACGCGACAGGAGCGCTCAGAATGCATGAAGTCTAGACTGTAGATTATTACGTCTAAGGTTATGTTTATGGTATAACTTACTGATATGGATATCAGCCCTTTTCCGATATGCCACGCCAGCTAAATATGCTGCAAAACACGCTTTTGAGAGACGTGATTCATTTTACGTTCACCCCATCTTCGGATATTAGTTTACGCATCGTGAACATTATTCCGACATTTTACAGTAGCCGTCTTAAAACCTGTCTCTGCAAAATTCAGCAACTAGTAAGTCACTTCACGTAAATTCATTTTAGTACACGAGATGCTACGCCATCCGAAGTGTCATAATGGACCAATAAACCATTAGTAATGTAAATGATTGCAACTATTTCATTGTAGATTGCCTTCATTTTTCAGTAGTTGATCTAATATGTCTACAAAGGACAATTATTTACCTTTGTTGAAAAGCGTATATAGAAACGAAATTTGGAAATCAGATAGCCAATCGGCGTACTAGAAGTCAGGCTATTCAAAATTCAAATGTTTGTAGAGCTTATGGGACTTAACTACGGGGTTATCAGTCCCTAAACTTACAAACTACTTATGAACTAGCTACAACTAAGGACGGCACAAATATCCATACCCGACGGGGGATTCGAACCACCGACCGTAGTTTCTATGCAGACCGAGACTGAAGCGCCTCAGTCCCCTCGGCCACCGCGGCCGGCGTCAGGCTATTATGAGAAACTGAAGTGCATCGCTCGGGTACATTTACTTCGAAGCGCTTACTCAATGGCCTGACCAACACTATACGACGATATAAATACGCCAAAACTTTTATGATAGATTTTCTAGAAAACAGTTCAGAGTTCTTCCTTTTTACATACCTTTAAGTTTAGTCGCAGCCTTCACATTCACAGCCAGTTAGTATGAATCCAGTCTGAAGGAAAGTTCATACGATATCCTTGTTAGAAGAAGACAGCAGGATTTTACAGTAACGACGCGCATTATTTCGGTAACAATTACTTTGAAATTCTTTCTTAACCCCTTCAGTCCCACATCATGAATTCAGCTTTGAAAAAATAAAAATTGTGTTTTCTGTATTAATACAGTGCACTAAACAAAGTATGTCCAGAATGAAACTTTCACTCTGCAGCGGAGTGTGTGCTGATATGAAACTTCCTGGCAGATTAAAATTGTGTGCCGGAACTGGGACTCGAACCTGGGACCTTTGCCTTTCGCGGGCAAGCGCTCTACCGACTGAGCTATCGCGACACGACTCACGATAAAGTTTGGAAAGTTGGAGGCGAGGTACCAGAGGAAGTAAAGTTGTGGGGCGGCACTGAGTCGTGTCGGGATAGCTCAGTCGGTAGAGCGCTTGCCCGCGAAAGGCAAAAGCCCCAGGTTCGAGTCCCGGTTCCGGCACACAATTTTAATCTGCCAAGAAGTTTCATGTGAAATGTTTTAAAAATTTTGATCGCACTATTTTTTTATGTCATGTATTTCATGCACAACACAGACTTCTGTATCGAGGTATTATTACTTGGGATGTTTGTTGATAGTTAACACTATTATGTTAATAATGTTAGCATCATCTTCGCCACAGCACCAAATACAATTCACTGTTGAAAGAAAATAACATGAACCACACTCACAATCGCAGCTACGCACACATGGCGAAGTAATACAACCTCCAAGACATAGATTACTGCCTCAAAAGTAGCTACAAGCCGTACCAAGCAGCAAAATGTCGTACTAGAAACATGTTGTTCAACAACTGATACACAACATAGTATAAAACAGCTTTTAATAGATTGTTGTTGACGAACAACACTGGGAATGATAGGGTTAAGGCGCACTGCGCCAGTAGATTTCTTTGCCCACTTCTGTGCAGGGTAGGTTTCGCTACACAGACGGAATTACCACAGTATTAGTATGTTGCATTTGAAGTACGGACAATATTACGGGTTCTTTATTTACATTCTGAATGTCTCTGTACAATTCTTGCCGTCCATGTGTTCACCACGGAACGATCTGCTTGCTTTGCTGTTACATTCTGGTGTCTGCTGGTACTACTATTTTCGGGCCAATCTTCTCAATGTTACAGGGAAAGCTTCTTATGGCCGCTGTCATATCACGATTCTAAGGCAAATGAGAAATAATCACTAAGACTGTGGCGGCTGACTGATGTAGCTCGTTCGGATATTACAGACGGCAAAAATTTTAGCAATACTGCTGACGAATGGCAAACGTCTAGACTCAAACTTCCCCTATCCTCTTCGTTGCAAACAGCCGTGCAGCAGTAGATACACAGGTTTCCGTTAGATTACGGAAGTTGAGCACTGTTGGGCTTGGCTAGCACTGGGATGAGAATCCCTACGGATCTGCCGAGCACTGTTGGAAAGCGGGATGCACGCAACCCTTGTGAGGCCAACTGAGGCGCTACCTGATTGAGAAGTAGCGCCTCCGGAAAAACCGACAACGGCCGGGAGTGCGTGGCGCTGACCACGCCCCCCTCCATGCCGCATCCGGTTACGCCTTTCGGACGCAGGATGACACGGCGGCCGGTCGGTACCCGTAGGGCCTATTGAGGTCTGTCTGGGATGGAGAGTTTCCTCCTCGTTACTACTTTCCCCCTGCTAAGGATTTAAGATAAATACAATAACGGAAATTAAAATTAATACACTCTTACAGTCTATTGACGCAACACCTGTTAAATATACAGGGTGAATCTAAATTCGCGCAGTCGGGCTTCGCAGCGCGATTCCTCACATGCTAGCAATGAAAAAAATCTCACAAAATTTCGTCCTGCGCATATTTCCGGCAGTAAATGGACGTCGAAGATTGAGATGGGTGTGTGTCCCATACGTCAGTGTGTTTCAGAATTACACTACTACACCAACAAACTTCTAGGGGATGTGGGAGGTGTCTAACAAAATGAGCAAGGAAACCCATGCCAGGAAACGCCATTCAACGGCGCTACGTAGAGTCCAAGTTACAGGCACCAGCTCCTGCCGCTAGACATCCCATCCAGCAACTTCGACGCTCTGTAGCGTCATTGGATGACTTTCCGGGCATGGGTTTCTATGCTCACTTTGTTCCTCAAGACACTTCCCACATCACCTAGAAGTTTGTTGGTGTAGTAGTTTAATTCTGAAACACACTGACGTATGGGACACACATCCATCTCAATCTTCGACGTCCATTTACTGCCGGAAATTTGCGCAGGACGAAATTTTGTGAGATTTTTTTTTTTATCGCTAGCATGTGAGGAATCGCGCTGCGAAGCCCGAGTGCGCGAATTTAGATTCACCCTGTATATGGAGTTCTTAAATTTTTACCTTGATAGATCATTGGCTAAAGCGGCACTCTTATACCAGGGGTCTATCCACAGGCGATGAGTCTGTCATACAGATGGCGAATACTGCCTTGGAAAACATTATTCCACGCCTGATCGACCGTTCCACATAGTTATGGAATACGTGTGGGTTGACGAGTGGCACGTGGCACTTTTAGGCCCATCTTGTCCCATACGTGCTGGACTGGGGACAAGTCTGGAGGTATTGCTGACAAGGGAAGTTGCTGCACGTCCTACAGAGCACGTTCATTTTCACGTACAGTTTGTGGGTGACCAATATTCTATTGGAACAACGTCCCTTCCTATTAAAATAACGGGTGTTACAACAATTGACCAAGGACTATGGTTTCACCAGAATAATTACGACCTTACTACACAACCGAAGATTCTTTCTTTCATTCTCTTCAGCCCTTTCCCCGCACATGCCGGGTCGGCTTTGTTAAGTCAGATTTGGCATGTTAGTATTGACGGGGTGGCCGGATGCCCATATTGCCGCCACCCCCTGCCATCCGGGAGGAAATGTGTACCCCAAATGTCTGTGTATACTTTTTATGTGTGAAAGTGTAAAGTGCTATGAAATGTTTGCGAATCGTGTAACTGAGGCGGGACTTTGGGACCAGCCCGGTATTCACCTAGGAGGGTGTGGAAAACCGCCTAAAAACCACATCCAGGCTGGCCGGCACTCCGAATCCGTTCGTTAATCTGCCGAGCGGATTCCAACCGAGGCCGGTACGCCTCCCCGTCTCCGAAAGCGGCGCGTTAGACCACACGGCTAACCGGGCAGGTCACTACACAACCGAAGATACTATGTTGAATTCCAAGGAAGACACAGCCGTTGGAGAAACCAAAGAAATGGTCTACTCCAAGGGAGCGTACTGTCACCGACGTTCAACATCTACACAAACGATCAGCCAAGACCCTTTACATGCAAAAGGGTCATATACGCCTATGGCCTTGCCTTGACAGTACAGACAGATGATTTTGAAGAAGCAGAACAGGTGCTTATAAGAGCTCTAGTACCTTGTCCGATTATTACAAGAAGAACCACTTTAAGCCGAACCCACAGAAAACTCAGGTCTGTGTTTTTCACCTTCGAAACCAACAGGCAGGAAGGGAAAGTGATTTGTGAAGGAACTGGAGCATTTCTTACTCCCAAATACCATGGCGTTACTTTAGATCGTTAACCTATCGACAGCACTGCCTCAACACTAAACACAAGGTGACAGCCCGAAACAACATAATACTGGAGCCAATTGTTAATAACTGGGACGCCCAACCCCAGGTAGTCCGCACTTCCGCAACGGCACTCTGTTTTTCCGCTGGTGAATATGCCTGCCCTGTCCGGTAGAAATCTACGCATGCAAAGCAAGTGGACGTGGCTCTTTAACTGCAAGACTAATTGCAGGATGTCTGAAATCAACTCCTACTGACAAACTGTACTACTTGGCAGGCATTGCTCCCCCTGAAATACGCCGGGAGATAGCCGCAAACTCAAAGAAAGTGGAAGAAATTGAGCTACACCCACTGCATGGACCTACTCCTTCAAGATCTAGATTGAAATCTAGAAATAGCTTTCTACGGTCAACTTCTCCACTTGAAACAACCGCGAACAAAGCCAGAGAAGAACTGTGGGAAGCCAAAATTGACCATCTTCCGCCAGGGGTAATAACAGAATGCTTGTCAGCCGGAGACAATCTGGACTGGACCACATGGAAATCGCTGAACACATTAAGAGCAGGTGTTGGCAAAACTAAGGATAACATTGCTAAATGGGGATACCTGAAGAATCACCACTTTGTGAATGTGGAGATGTACAGACCACAAAACATCTGCGTCCGTGCTCATGCTGTCCTGTGTTGCAGTGAGGAGCTGTTTAAGTCACAAGAAAATACAGTAGCTGTGGCCCGTTTCTTGGCAACGGCAATTTGATGTTATATGTGTATATAAATTCTGTGTATTTCTTTTGCAAGACAACTTAATTTGCCGGTCGCGGTGGCCGGGGGGTCTGAGGGGTCTGAGGCGCTCCAGTCACGGTCTGCACGGCCACTACGGTCGGGGGTTCGAATCCCCCCTCGGGCATGGATATTTGTGCCGTCCTTAGGATAAGCTAGTTGATAAGTAGTTTGTAAGCTTAGGGACTGATGACCCCGTAGTTAAGTCCCATTAGTTCTACAAACATTTGAACATTTTCAACTTAATTTTATTATGTCTATGTATAAATACTTATATTTCCATTGCTTTGTTATATAGTCTTATTTGTTTGCATCTGATTCTAGTAAATAAAAACTACACTCTGCACCAACTAACGCTAGTCAGCGTTCCCTCCACGAACGTCAAAGGAGAACGAGACTTTCAGCTTACAGCACCCCAGACCAAGGCGGCCAGTGTGCCTTACCAGAGTCGCTGACATGGAAGTCATACATTTCCATCAGGTTTTGCATGCACGTTCTGTACTCAGTATAAAGACACGTGTTCCGACTGTTTTGCTAGATACTCTGTAGTTTCTGAAAGAATTAAAGTCAAAGCTGATGATGGAAAATCGCGTTTTCAATGCTATACATCGGAAGATCATCTGATGATCATTTAATATATACGGTGTCAAAAGTCAATTACTTTCGAGTAATTAACGTTTTTGTGTTATGTTTGTCTTTGGTACTCGTAAACGTGAGTAACTTTCCGAGCACCGGCGCCGTCCAAGGCTTGGACTGTCAAACCGTGGATCCAGGTTCGAACCTTCATCATGGCAATTTTTGTGTTTTAGATTTTTAGATGTATTTGTTAATATTCTCATAGTTTCTTGCTTTATTTTGCAGAAGAGCATATGGAAATGTGATTAATATTCAATTAAGTGTATTATTTGTTTAAAGTTGTTTTGTGATACACGGTGGAAAAACAAAAATAAGAAAAAAATTCCAACGTATATTACGTAATGCTAATTATTGGTCGTCTATTCGTCAGCGTTCTCATAGCCAGTAGGGTGAAACTTATTTTAAAAAAGCAAAACAAGCATTTTTCACACCATGCACAATGCTCCAACGACATTTTGCCACATGCGCGTATTGTCAGAGATATCGTTCGTGGAAAACCTACCTGGTTTACATTGCTCAAGACAGGTCTATCAGATATTAATTTTTAAGCGTACCATAGAATAAAAACAGGAGCGGATAATAATCATGATCCTAGGCATGAATTTTAATAGTATCTGCTCTATCAGATACACCTGCCTTCAGCAATATAAATCAGGCATGTTTTCCACGAACGATAGCTCTGATAAAATGTGAATGTGACAATGTGTAGTTCGCGTGTTGCGCATACTGTAAAAATGTGTGTTTTGGTTGTTCTTGTGGTAAGTTTCACCTTACTGGCTGTGAGAACGCTGAGGAATATATGGCCAGTAATGGGAATTACGTAATGTACTTAAGAAGTGTATTATTTTTCTTCTTGCACTGTATCACAAAACACTTCCCGATGCTCTATATGAAAAATCAAGAAAAGATATTGCCAATGAGAATATCAAATACATCGAAAAATCCAACGAAAATTATCATGATGGAAATTCGAACCTGGATCCACGGTTTGACGGTCAAAGCCCTGGACCGCGCGACCGGCGACGGTGCTCGGAAAGTCGCTCATGTTTACGACTACACCAAGAAAACACAAAAACATTAAGTACTCTAACGTTATTAACTTGAACTTTCGACGTGTACCATTGACTTTGACTTCTTCTTCTTCTTCTCCTCCTCCTCCTCCTCCTCCTCCTCCTCCTCCTCCCCCCCCCCCCTCTCTCTCTCTCTCTCTCTCTCTCTCTCTCTCTCTCTCTCTCTCTCTCTCTCTCTCTCTCTCTCTCTCTCTCTCTCTCTCTCTCTCTTTTACAAGAACTATCGAGTTTCTAGCAACGAGCCGAAACACTTTTTTTATATTCAATATGGGACGTCAATGCGAAATCTGTGATCCACATGTCAGATCCTCTCGTTGTTAGACGAACGCACTCTTTGAGAAAACACTGTCGAGATGTACGCCCTATGCGCAAACAACCAGAGTCTTTCACGGCCAGCCATTCAACACGCGAAGTGGTCCTCTAACGTCACCAGGCGAGAGGAAGACGGGCTAGGTGTGCGTGCCACAGTCCCACTGCTAGCAACAGGTCGTGTTGACATCTCTGGGATCACAAACCGTCTTCCTGTAATGTGGTAGCCAGAGCTGGGCACAAGTCCGTTATTCGTTAATTAACTTTTTGAGTAACGGATTAACTTTTCAGTTAATTCAAGAAAACATTAACGGACTCTGATTTCCGTTAACTTGTCTTAAGTCCGTATTTATTTTTGTACCCACTTCATTTCCATCAGCAATAACAATGGCGAACGAGAACGTTTCAACAAAAATAAATGTTTGTGTTATGTCCCTGTTGATTAATAGTACGTTCAGCGACGACGTACTAAACAAATAAGCATTTTTAATGTAGTAACCTGTGGGACAGGAAGACAGGAAAAGTTAATTTTCATTACACCGGCCGCGTGCATAAACAAATGACAAAATGTCCATAATGTAGCCGCGGTGGAGTAGCCGAGCGGTCTAAAGCGTCTCGCTGCGGAGCGCGCGGTTGCTCGCCGTGGAGGTTCGAGTCCTCCCTGGGGGGGGGGGGGAGGGGGGGGGGGGAGGGGGGGCGCGCGCGCGCGCGCGCGCGCGCGCGAGTGTGTGCGTGTTTTGTCCTTAGGTTAGTTTACTTAGGTTTAAGTAGTTTGTAAGCTACGGACTGATGACCACGCAGTTGTCCGATAGATTTACAAACATTTGAACATCTTTTTTCCCCATAATGTACAAGAAGACTAATCATCTCACAGAACAACACTTTTCCACCAAAGCGAACGACTCTAGCGAAGACGGTTTTGCAACTTTACAATGTGGTATGTGATTAGTCATTTTATTACGCTCGCATCCGAGTGCCAGGATAGGGTGTCCTAGTAACCATAATTTTCATTTATACTTCAAGTCCTACTTACAGTTGAACAACCAAAACATTTTTAAATATCAGATAGCGTAATACATTTTATTTATTCCTCACTTCAATAATGCAATGACCACAAATATATAAATTTGGAGACTGAAGGCGAGTTTTCGCGTTAACGATTAACAACTTCCGTTAAATTGTCCGTAAAGTAACAACGAAGTTAACTTTTTAGTAACGGATTAATGATTAACGAAGCTAAATTTTTGATTAACGGTGCCCAGCTCTGGTGGTAGCTATACCGTCTACCACTGCTGCCCTATCAATACCAGCTTGGCAGTCTTCTGCGCCGCGTGGACGTCCAGAGCCTATCCTGAGGGTTGAGCTGACCGCTGGAACCAGCATCGCTGCACAACTGACGCACCACGTCCAACTTGTTTGGTAGTGCTTTTGAAAGACATCCTGCTACTTTCAAGATCACAACTGATGCCTTTCGAAGTGTCAATTGGCTGTGGAATCACAAGTGAGTCCATGGCATGGCGCCTGTTTTCCATACACGTTGATATCTCACAGCCTGTCTGTAAATATTCCCTATTAAAGGGTGTCCACACATGGCACTCTGGCAGCTATGTCACTACTCTATGTTGGAGGACGACGTTGAAGCCATATGTACAGTTATTAATATGGTGCCTGTTCTTTTCGGACTTGTCTGAAAGAACAGACATTATTAGTTGACAGTAACAGCCGCAAATTTACGAAATCGAAATATTGAAACATTTCCACAGTTTATGGGGGTTAAATTCAACGACAAAGTTGAAAATTTGTCTGAAAAAAAAAGACATATCAATAATTTTAAATATGCCTCCA
Source organism: Locusta migratoria (assembly GCA_026315105.1). Taxonomy (NCBI): domain Eukaryota; kingdom Metazoa; phylum Arthropoda; class Insecta; order Orthoptera; family Acrididae; genus Locusta; species Locusta migratoria. Next base: position 37,686,428 of record CM048755.1, read on the forward strand.
GCAGGCAATGACAATTTCAATACGGACGCATTCAAACGCTCGATCCCTTACAGCACTCCATTACAGGCTGCGAGCAAGAGGAATCAATGGTCAGGGGGGGCTACATGTTGAGAAATTGGGTTGGAAGGGAAGCGTGCCTGGATAGCTTAATCGGTTAACCCTTTCATTCCCAGTGTTGTTCCTCAACAACAACGTATTACAAGCGGATTTATACCGTATATTGTCTATCAGTACTTAGAAGCATTGTTTTTGATGAACAACATGCTTCTAGTACGGCGTTTAGCCACTTCTCAGGCATTAAACTAGCCTTCTTGAAGGTTGCGTTACGTCGCCGTCTGTACGTGGCTCTGAGTGTGAGCATGAGTGTGGTTTATGTTATTTTAGCAGTAAATTGTATTTGGTGCTGTGGCGAGGATATGCTAGCATTATTGATCTGGCAGTGTTAGTTATCATCAAATTAAAGTCCAAGTAATAGAATACCTCGCTACAAACGTCTGTGTTGCGCATGAAATACATGACAAACAATAGCTCGATCAAAAATTTTAAAACTCACTTTATGTTTAGTGCATTGTTTTAATACAGAAAACACCGAGTTTCAATTTTTTCAAAGCTGAATTCATAATGCGGGAATGAAAGGGTTAAGGTGACTGCTAGCCCGAAGCGGGAAATCCGGGTTCTAATCCCGGCCCAGCACAAATTTTTAACTTCGTCCTTTAACTTATTTCAATCTTCCGAAACGGTCGATATGTTTCAATATTTCGATTTATTATCAGTACATCTGCTGTCCTGCAGGTTGCATCTTGCGTCATTATATAAAAAATCTACGTCTTTCCATTGGTACTAATTTCTTTTTCCGGCAGTCTGCTAAGCAATTGCGTCCACGATACAGAAAATATTTAAACGTACTCCTGTTGTGGACGATAAGCAGTGCGGACAGGAAGAGGATAGAGGCTTTTGAAATGTGGTGCTACAGAAGAATGCTGAAGATTAGGTGGGTAGATCGCATAACTAATGAAGAGGTACTGAACAGAATTGGTGAGAAAAGGAATTTTTGGCATACCCTGACTAAAAGAAGGGATCGCTTGGTAGGACACATTCTTAGACATCGAGGAATCGTAAATTTAGCATTGGAGGGAAGTGTGGGGGGTAAAAATCGCAGAGGGAGACCAATAGACGCGTATAGTAAGCAGATTCAAGTGGATGTGGGTTGTCGTTCTTATGAGGAGATGAAAAGGCTTGCTCAGGATAGAGTAGGGTGGAGAGCTGCATTAAGCCAGTCTCCGGAGTGAAGACCATAACAACAACTCTTTGTTGCCGTCGACATTGGGTGGTTAAAAAGTACGCGAAGCGGGTAACAGGAAGTCATCTACTAAAATGACTGCTGTCTTGCAGTTCAACGAACAACGCTGCCTTTACATGAGAAGTGATAAAAACAGCCGAAGAATCATGTCTAAGACAGTCTCCCTCCAATATTATAAATTTACCACACAAACTTCACCCTTTAATGCGTAGTGTAGCTGATCAGTTACATTTTTCGCATTATCTCTCAAACTGATCAACATTTTACCACAAATTCATTTGTAGCTGCCTCTATACATAGTGTTACATATGCAAGTAGCTCGTCCTAGAAATTATAAATTGCAGAGTGCTACTGAATCAGCTGCACTGAGTTACTCGTAACATGTACCTTTGTTTACTTTAGTATTCCTCCTTTGCCATGTAAAAGTAGTCAATCACATACTACTGTTGCATTATAAGTTACTTTCTGGAAATATTAGAGGCATAATAGTGACATTTACAGCATCGGGTACATCATGGAAGCACTATATAGCTGACCAGCTATGAACCTTTTCTGTTGCTAGTAATGCATAATAATTTTAAGGAATTTTTAAATATTTTTCTCAGTATACACGCACTATACATCAAATCGTGCCAGCCGCGGTGGCCGCGGGGACTGAGGCGCTTCAGTCACGACCAATACGGTCGGGTGTTCGAATCCCCCCTCGGGCATGGATAATTGTGCCGTCCTAGTTCGTAAGTAGTTCATAAGTAGTTTGTAAGTTTAGGGACTGATGAACCCGTAGTTAAGTCCCATAGACTATTCAAACATTTGAAACATCAATCGTGGTAGTTTTTATAGCTTCAAATAAAAAGTCGTGCAATAAAGGGTTAAGGTATCAGCCAACACATGACGCCTTTAATACGTAGTACGACATTCAGCCGAAGCAAACCAATTTGAACTTGTCCTCTAATGAGAGTATAAAGTGCGTTATTAAGAAGTTATTTAGAGCGAAACATCTGCTGCAAAGTCCCTCAAACAGTTGAGCACATCTGGCAAAGTATAAAGGAGAGTGTCGCATGCGGACGCGAACAAGAGCAAGTTGACAGCGGAAGGAGGCGGCCAGGTGGCTATTACGTGGTGGCTGCCGTTGGCCCCTCACGCACGACCGGCAGCCTGCTCAAGTATGACACGCCGCGCCCACTGCGTCCGTCAGCCCCGCCAAAACACCAAGCCGCCGGATTCCAGCGTGTCCCCACACACGACACCTCATACATCCTTCATCAACTTTTGTAGCAGGACGAACTTGGGGACACCTTCACATCTGATAGTGCTCGCACGGTATCAAAAGCAGACACCGTTACTTCCTCTGTCACGTATCTACATCTACATAAATACTCCGCAATCCACCCTAAGGTGCGTGGCGGAGGGTACACTGTACCACTACCAGGCATTTCCTTTCCTATTCCACTCCCAAATAGAACGAGGAAAAAAAGAATGCCTATATGCATCCGTACGAGCCCTAATTTCACTTGTCTTTGTGATCACTACGCGAAATGTAAGTAGGCGGCAGCAAGATCGTACTACACTCAGCTTCAAATTGCGGCCCTCAATTTCCTCAACAGAATTTCACGAAAAGAACGTCGTCTTTCTTCCAGCGATCCCCAATTGAGTTGCCGGAGCATTTCCGTGACATTCGCGCATTGGTCGAACCCACCGGTAACAAATCTAGCTGCTCGCCTCTGAACCGCCTCTATGTCTTCCCTCAAACCGATCTGCTGCGGGTCGCAAACACTTGAGCAATACTCAAGACGTGGTCGTACAAGCATTTTATACGCGGTCTCCTTTACAGGTGAAGTACATCTTCCCAAAATTCTCCCAATTCTTCACTTCCTTTAAAGTTTAGCAATAACCAGTGGCGGCGCGTCCAAGGTGTTCACTGGTACAGTAAACTCCCGAAAAAAGGCTCGTCGTGAAGAAAAATAAGTAAATAAATGAAGTGTGAAACCTTAACTTCCCGGCGTAATGAATGTTCAAAATGTTCAAATGTTTGTAAATCTATCTGACCAAACTGCGTGGTCATCAGTCCGTAGCTTACAACGTAATTAAACTAAGGTAAAATAACCTAAGGATAACACCAACACCCATGCCCTAGGGAGGACTCGAACCTCCGACGGCGAGCAACCGCGAGCTCCGCAGCGAGGCGCCTTAGGCCGCTCGGCTACTCCACCGCAGCCGTAATGAATGTTAACTTACGGGTATGCTGCCGGGTGACGACAACCGCCGATATTTCGACAGGAGAACAGCCTGCCATTCTCAAGGCACAACTGCACTCAAGGAAGCAATGTGCAAGCGTATTTAATACCTCGGTTTACAAAGGTTAAACAAGGAAGATAACAGTACAAGTCACTGCAGAGTCAACACAACCAAAGATGGCCAAACATAAAAAATATCGATAGTGTCTTAACAGGTGAGGCACCATTAATTTTGTCCTCTTTTTGACGAGACAGTGCCGGATTCCAAGCAGAATTTAAACAAAAACCACGATCTCTTATAATAAGGTCGCTTTCTAGTTTAATTTCAACAGCTTCCTTAATAACACTATCCCATTTGTGGAAGTGCATGCCAGAATCTCCGTGTTGTTGTATACCATAGGATGACCGGTGCTAAGACAGTGTTCTGCAACAGCGGATTTGTTTGGCTGTTTTAAGCGTGTGTAACGTTTGTGTTCAATACACCGGTCTTCCATTGTCCTGATTATCTTACCAATGTATGACATGCCACAACTGCAAGGAATACGATATACACTTGCCTTACGCAAACTAAGATCATCCTTTACGAATCCCAACATGGCTTTATTCTTAGAAGGTGGTCAAAAAACACATTTCACATATTTCCGCAAAATACGACCAATCTTGTTGGAAATGCTTCCTGCGCAAGGCAAAAAGGCCATAGATTTAGGTGCCACTTCATTACTATCGTCACTCACCCGTTGCACAGTAGGCTGATAGCGCAACGCACGTTTTATATGTCTCTCACTATATCCATTCTGACGAAAGGTCACCTCGAGATGAGACAACTCAGCTGACAAACTTTCAGGGTCTGAAATGACATGTGCCCTGTAAACCAAAGTACGAAGTACTCCATGCTGAGCTGGATGGTGAGAACGATCAGCTCGAATATACGAATCAGTGTGAGTAGGCTTCCTATGAACACAATGTCCCAATATACCATCAACCTTCCGTCTGATCAACACATCAAGAAAAGGTACACAGCCGAAGTATTAAATACGCTTGCACAATGCTTCCTGGAGTGTAGTTGTGCCTTGAGAAAGGCAGGGTGTCTTGTCGAAATATCGGCGATTGACGTCACCCGGCAGCATACCAGTAAGTTGTTTGAAAAAGTTTTTAAAACTATCATTATTCGTTTCGCTCTTCTATCACATTTTATATACACATTCGAAGTACTTTTTATAGCGTGAGAGACTTACGTCGCTGAGACAGCACGTAATACGAGCCGTAGCGCGGCCGCCTAAAGAGGGCAGTTGCAATGCGCATGCGTGGCAGAGGTTCAAATTCTCTTCTGAACCCCCTGGAGGCAGCATGTGGACGCTCCCGCTGCAGGGAGGGGCGACGGGAAACGCCGCTTTTAACATTGGCGTTGGAGCTGGAAGACACACCAGCTCCTGGCTACTCGAACTCTGGCAGTTATACATGAATGGTCCCGTAGCAAAAAGACAATGGCGATACTGCGCACCTCGCCTTGCGCATCGGCAAATCCTCCATTAAGGCTACATCAGCCTTTCACTTTTGTTTTGGCGCATTGAAGATAAAAAACACGTCATATTTGATAAAATATAACAATGAAGACGTATCAACTGGAAAAGCCTTCAGAAAATCCGATCATGAATAATAGTGAAGTCACTACTCTCCAGCTACCAGAGTAGCCATGTGGATAGCGGCATCGCGTTGCGCCGTCTAAAGTAGTGGGTTCAAGATCGACTGCAAGCAATTTGTTTTAAATCCAATTTTCTTTTCAACATACGGGGATAACAATGACTTCTGTATTGTTACTTGCCACATATCTTTGGACGTTTTAGAAAATTTACCGTGATTTTGGGAGTAAATAACATTTATGCGCTTCGTTTTAACTGTTTGAAAAGATGTGGGGGAGAGCGGCCTTTGCGCATTCTTAAGGCTACTGTGTCCCGTGACCTGAATGTAGCTTGTCTCTTCATCGCAACTTATTCACTTTGTTATAGTTACTTAACAGTGTAATCAATTACTGTGTTTTAGTGTTCATGTGCATATTAATATGCTCTTGGTTTTTATTATGAAAGAAAAATGAACGTTCGGTATCTTTTAAACACAAATTACTCAGCTTTAAGGTTGGAACAGAAGTGTGAAATTCTGCAGATCTTTTCGATCGGGGAGGGAGGGAGGGAGGGAGGAGGAGACGCCACTATCAAAATCCGGCACTTAAAGAAGTGAACCCCCAGTCATCTAAAGCACCAGCCGCCACTGGCAATAACGTACGTAAACACTTAACAAGGCGCATCCTGAACACACTGCCAGCAACCCTATTCCTGTAGGATGTGGAGACGACTATAAATTGTGATCATTGCTGACAATGTTTGGAAACATACTATACTAATTGACACTAGAAATTTATGAAATACAGGAGATGCAGAGAGAACCACCAGTCCCTAACGATTCAATGAGGGTTTTTACTCCAACTATGGAGTAAAATATCATTACATCTAAAATTCGTAAGAGAATTCAATACCTAGAAAATTGTCAGCAATCAGTCGTAATTTTTTATTCACCAGATGCAGATTTCGGCCATTGTATGACGATTATCAATGCTTAAAATAGTTTAAACTTTTCGATCTC
>CM048755.1:37697598-37777598 GCA_026315105.1 Locusta migratoria
GATTTTGGCATCCTGCGTATAACTTATCTAAAGCGTTGTGCAGTTGGTTTTGATGACTTCACTAGACGAAAGTGACCATCTAGAAACAACGTATGACGGGCTGATCAGATTCTCTTCAAAGTGGTTTATATGCATGAGCAGTAGAGGACGTATCAGCACCACCCTATTGTTCTGTCATCAGCTTGAAATACCGGTTCTTTATATATTTCTTCAACAGTGCTCCTCGAAAAGAACTTCGCCATCCCTACAGGTATCCAAGTTTTGGGTGTCTAAGCACTTAACACTTGCGTATAGATCATACCTACCGGTAACAAATCTAACAAACCACCTCAAAACGCTGTCTTCCTTTAATCCGGCCTATGAGATCCACAACAGTAGCAGTACTAACAATGGATCGCACTACTGGTGTGTGCATCGTTTCCTATACACATGAACCACACTTTCCTAAGATTCTCCCAGAAAATGTAAGTCTACAATCCGTCTTTCTCGCAACTAACCTGTCGTTCTGCTTCATATCGCTTTGCAACGTTACACTTTGATAATTTAATCTATGTGACTGTGTCGAACACCACTCTACTAAATGTGGTAAGATAAGGGTTTAACGTCGTCATCTTGGTGATTAGAAACTGAGTACATGCTCTGATTTTTGCTAAGGGGCGGAAGGAAATATGTCATGCCGAATGCAAGACCGGTGTTATCACTGCATGCTGCGCACACTACTAACAAATACCTTATAAAGACAATAGCGGAAACTCAGTAATATTTACATGCGTTTGTCAGGCGACACCGCTAGCAGTGCCATCTGTTGGTTCGACTTGTAGGCTATGCTTGCCCTAACATCTGTGATTCCGTATTTTATTTCGCTGCGTACCAAAATTACTTTGCAAGGTTTACATTTGTCACGCCATTTAAGAAATGTTAGATGTTAGTTTTAATTAAAGTGTAGGACAGAAGGAACTCAAGCAATCTTATCTGACAACTGTGCAACACGGCGCTTCATGGTGTCAGGCGAAAATATAAGAAAAAATTTCCGTAACTAAAAAATCAACATTTTACAAATTTTTAATGAACTGTTTTCGATCTAAGAAAAAATATAGCTTTAATTTCAGGCGACTGAAGATGTTTGACAGTCAGTGATACGAAATGCACACTTCTTGTAATTGCGTAAACGGACAAATAATACCTCTCATAACGTTAAGTTTATTTGGATGGATTCTAACCGAATATAACAATACATGACGTAAGTTTTAACCATGGACATGAACGCAGTTTCCTTAAGCAGTTAAGTAGCAGAGCGGAAGGCAGTGCATCATGCCATATACTGGAAATAACGAAAATTTGAGACATTAAATTTCTGTTTAGCCTTGTGTTTCATATTATTTTTGCGTAAATACAAACAGCTGACAAGGTATCGGGCTGATGTTTTTAAAATCTGGACTACGCTTTTATAATACATTTGTCATTTTTTAAAATTAAACGTAATGAACAAATTACATTTACCCTTGGCTTTAAAAATTTTATTTCTGAAATCTTTCTTCATAAAGTAATCTGGGCATAATACATAGCTCTTATTCAAATGCTAAAAATGTTCAAATGTTTGTTAAGCTTATGGGACTTAACTACGGGGTCATCAGTCCCTAAACTTATGAACTACCTTATACTAAAGACGGCACAAATATCCCTGCCCGAGGGGGGATCCGAACCCCCGACCGTAGTGGCCGTGCAGACCGTGACTGAAGAGCCTCAGTCTCCTCGGCCACCGCGGCCGGCTATTCAAATGCTCTGGACCCTTCTTTGTCTGTATTTACAAACTTATAAAAAGGTTAAATCAAAGTGTTAAAGTTTATAAAGCCGTTTATTGAATGTAAACAATCTCAGTAGGACTAATAGTAGCTTTCTTAAACTATCTTATTTAGAAATTCTATTTTTCGGGAACCTAAAGAAAGATTTCTGAGTGCATCGCTGTTTGTAGTTCGCTATTACAGCCGTATGTAGCACATACACTTTCCCTTCCTACCATTTGCTACTTCTATGAAGTACACCGACGAATGATGTAAGCGTCCTGAGCCTCAGTGTTTATCGGCCGTTAAGTATCACTTTTAATTTACAACTCATGCCGCTAGGATTGTTTTCCCAACTGCATTGTCTTCGTTTTTACTTTCTTTTTACATCTAGAGCTAGCTGAAATTCATCGCACCAACCGAAAATTTTGTCTAAGTCATTGTAGAGTTTCAACGACGACATTCTGCGCACACCCCAACATGAGCAGCGAACAGCGGCAGATTGCTGTATCACCCAGTCCGTCAAAACATTTATGCCGGCAGAATAATAGCAGTTTATCACACTGCTGACAATACCCTTGTTTCTGATGAACAGTCGCCGCCGAGGACAACGTGCTGGCTGTGTTACATAGAAGTCGTCGAGTCACTGCTCGTACCTGAATAGCAGTCTGCCGTGGTGTACCATGTCTAGCATTCTTCGGAGAGAGGCATAACGAGTCCTCTTGTTGCCCTTCAGCTAGGGCTATAAGATATGCAAGAAACGAGCAAACTAAAATCTATTATCGTGCTGATGCGTGGACAGAAGCTTTTCATCTAAAGATAATTTATTATATTCAAATTTAAAGAATGTTCAGGAATTCTGCAACAAAATTCGTTTGTGATTACGCAGGTACTTTCTAGCGCCTTCTTATATATAGGTGTCACCTGAAATCTTTTCCAGCCGCTTGAGACTGCGCTGAACAAGATTCACGATAAATGCTAGGGGCCAATATCAGAGGAATCTTTTTAACCCTTTCATACCCAGAGTTGTTCCTGGACAACGTATTAAAAATTTATACCGTATTTTGCGCATCAATCCTTAAAGTTGTATTTTTGTTGATGCAAAAAAATGCTTCTAGTACTGCCGCTTGGTACGGCGTGTAGCCACTTCTGAGGCATTACTCTGTCCATCTTTGAGGTTGCGTTGCCGTCTGTACGTGGCTGAGAGTTTGTGCGTGAGTGTGGCTTTTATTCCGGCAGTGAATTGTCTTGTCTTTGGTGCTGTGGCGAAGATTGTGCTAACATTACTGATATGGCGGTATTAACTATCAAAATAACGTCTAAATAATAAAATACCTATTGCGCATGAAATACACGACATAAAAAATCAATAGTTCGACTAAAAATGTTAAAACATTTTTATGTTTACAGCACTGTATTCATACAGAAAACACTGATTCTTCATTTTTCCGAAGCTGATTTCATAATGTGGGACTGAAAGGGTTAAGAGCGAATGGGAATTACATCTGGACCTGGCGACCATGTTAAAAAAAGAAACGCTGTAGATTACCGACTGGCATTGCTTATTTCGATGATTCGTTTCCAAATCTAAGCATTTTATCCTCCAACATGAACATTACATTTTGTGGAGCATCCGATTGCCATGCTGAGAAGCACTAATTGGCCCTACTCGCCAAGTACGTAGCCAAACGGAGACCTCTTGTCCCCTATTTTTTTTTTAAACCAAATTACGGCTGTAAACACACATTCCCAGCATGGCTACTTTCCTGGTTCGGGCAGGCCTTGTCTGCCGCTAACTCCGCAGCACGGCGCTGCTGTCACTTAAAGATGGCGGTTGGGCTTCACACACTACGGTATCAGAGCAACGAAATGCGATTCGCTTTTCTATCGAGCAAGGGACGAACGCCCATCAGATTTGCAGCGAAAAGCAGTCCACATATGGAAAACTCCGGCTTTGAGAAGTGCGAGGTGGTGGTATCGGGAGTTTGGAAAAGGCAGTGAAGTGTTGCACGCAGTGGGCTGTCGGGAGGGCGCGTTCGTAGCTGCCTGGCGACATTTCCCGCTTGGATGCACCGCTTGAAAGCAGATCGGCATGTGCCTCCCAAGGTCATTTCCAGGGAGTTTGACATATCGTACGGGTGTGCTCACGACATCGTTCATGGGTCCTTAGGGTTTCGGAAGATTTCATGGCTGTGGGAGCCGAAAAGCTCCGGTTATTTCCCTGGGACATTCTAGGCCACCCACCGTACAATCCAGACCTCATCCGTGGTGATTTCAACTTTTACGGATCGCTGAAGAAATTCCATGCATTACAGCGATTACCAAGTAACGAAGCCGAGAAAACAGTCGGAAGGTGGTTAGATAGCCTAACGAATTTTACCATAGGAGCATCTCAAATTTAGTACTGCGATGGGACAAATGTGTGAACCGGTCAGACCATGTGGAAAAGCAGTGTAAGGTCATTGGTATAGTATGTATATTTCTAATGACCTGTATGCCCCTTATTTTTAGCTAATACAAATGGCTAATAAAACAGGGGCTACGACTTTCTGATTTGCCCTCATATGAATGCCGGATCTTTATAGTGGCACCTCCACCCTCCCCCGCCCTGAGGAGTCTGCCTACCAACACTTTTGTTCCAAGCTTAAAGCTGAGTAATTTCTTTCTAAAAGATACTGAACTTTGTTCTTTTTTCCTTGATAATACACACCAAGAAGATATGAATACACGCATGAACACTAAAACCCAGTAAGTAACTGATTACATTGTTACGTGACTAACAAAATGAATCTGTTACGATGAAGAGACAAGCTACCTTCGGGTTACTTGACACTGTAAGTAGTATCCCCTCCTAACCTTAATCATGCGCAAAGGCTGCTCTCCCCTACATATTTTCAAACAGTAAATATTTGTTACAACGAAGAGTATAAATATTTATCCTCAAAATCACAACACATTTGCCAAAACGTCCAAAGATATGTGGCAAGTAACAATACGAAAGTCATTCTTCCCGTATCTTTTGAAGAAAATTGGGTTTAAAAAATTGCTTGCAGGCCGTCTGCCTTTGTTAGCGCAACGCGATGCCGCTAACCACACAACTATTCTTGTTAAGTAGAAAGTAGTGACTTTATTATTATACATGACCAGCTCTTCTGAATCCTTTTACAGTTTATACGTCTTTATAGTTATATTTTACCAAATATGAATCTTCAATGCGCCATACACAAATATAAAGGGCGGATGTTGCCTTAATTGACTATTTGCGCATGCACAAGGCAGGGTACGCAGTAGCTCCGTTGTCTTGCTTCGAGACCATTTGTGCTGTAACCGACAGAGCTCGAGTAGCCAGGAGCTGGCGTCTGTACCAGCTTCAACGCCAATGTTAAAAGCGGCGTTTCCCCTCGCCCCTCCCTGTCGTGGGAGCGCCAATATGCTGCTTCCAGGGGGTTCAGAAGAGAATCTGAACCTCAGCCACACATGAGCATTGCAACATTGCGGCCACTGCCGCCTATATTAAGCGATGGCGCTACGACTCTTATACAAGCTGTCTCCGTAACGTAAAACGTTTTCCAAGCGATAAAAATACTTTTAATGTACATGTGAAATGATTTGATAGAAGAACGAAACGAATAATGATAGTTTAATAACTTTTTATGTTATTTATTTACTTTTTTCCATGACGAGATTTTTTCTGGGGGTTCACTGAACGCGCCGCCACTGTCTTACTTGATAACCACACGTTTCCTACTATTAGAATGGCTTGCTGGCGCGTTGTGAATGGTTTCGCGGCTCTGCAGACGACGCGTCAGCGGCCCCTGGGGGCACCGTATGCAAGCGAAACCCGTGCAGTGCAAGGCGCGCGGGGTTTCCTCACGCCGGTGCAGCCTCCCCTTACCTTCTCCCCACACTATCCGATAAAGTCAATCAAATTTTATCTAATCAATAATCGTCCACCAACATCCGGTACACAATCTTCAAAAATACTCTTTTTAAAAGCTCTTCGTCTTTAACGTGCAAAGTTCCGTCGAATTCGTTTCACGAATCGAAGTAGACAGTACGAGAGCATGGTGAAAAGTAATGGCTCCGAAATTTTAGTGCTTCATGTATATTTCTCTATCGACTTTCCGCTTCGTTACGCAAGCTGCAGCCCTGAGATCTGAATTGTACCATATAATGGGTGAGGGCAATACGAAACTGCATATACTACTACACTAATCTAAACCGTGCGCTATACGTCACAGCCGCCATGTTAGGTCTGGGCAAGCTGCTGTTTTACTAAACAGGATTAATGATATTAGTCTTTACCAATACTACGTGACGCTGTGTGGGCTTACTTTATAATTGAACTAGCTTAAGCCCGCGGCTCCACTCGCGTGTTGGATAAGCTATCTTTCAGTAGTGTGCTATGAGACTGGTTTTGAAGGATGAAATAAAATACCTTCTTTAGAAAAACGTCAAATCGAATTTTTTAAAGAGATGTATTAAAAGAAATTTCTTTTTTACTGCTTTATTTATTTATTCATTCTTATATTTCCTTATTCGTATGCTCATCCTTAGAGAGCTGAAGACATTGTAGCACGCATAGACCAAAGATATGGTCTGTGGCATCACGTTTCGCGTAACCACCTTGCTATAGAGTCGCAAACGTCATCGCTGGCCTTCAGTCCGATTTTTTTATAATTTGACGACTTTCAACCGCCACATCTTCCACCCACTTATAGCTATCGGCATGGAACTGCTATGGTGTACAACGGGAGACTTCGGACAACAATTACACACAGACCATTCGTTTGCGTTCTGTAATTTTCGCTGCAGAGCGAAATTTTAAAACACACACACACACACACACACACACACACACGCGAAGAATTTTATATATACCGATAACTTTCCATCCAAATATACTCCACCCTTTTAACATTATCAACCCTCAAGCAACAATGCAACCAATAAAACCATTTTCAAAGAGTAATTATTGTTCAGCATTTCGCGTTATATTCAAATTACTAAATACCTATCAGATCGCTATAAAACCGTGTATGAAACCTTCCTCAGGTATAAATTAGTAACTGCACAAATATTTAAGTCTCTGCGTCTCGTCGTTCGGACGTGATAAGTGTACACCAGACAATCACATTTGTAGATATAGATTAAAGAACAAATCTGAAGTCGCGAGCACGAACAGAAGTAATTATTTATATGATGTGTTCTTCTGGACATCTCCGAAAGAACACCTTTCGTTGACATTAACGGCCGTAATTTTACGAATTCGAAATATTTAAACATTTCCATCGTTTCAGGCCACTGAAATAAATCCAATGGCAAAGCTGAAAATTTGTGCTGGACCGGGATTCGAACCCAGATTTCCCTATTTTGGTTAGCGGTCGCCTCAGCCAATTAAGCTATCCTGGCACGCTTCCCTGTCAAAATTCTCATCTGGTGACACTACAATTGTAGCACACCCTGCCCATTTGATTGACTTGCTCGCAAAAAATGTTCAAATGTTTGTAAATCTATCGGACCAAACTGCGTGGCCATCAGTCCGTAGCTTACAAACTACTTAAACCTAGGTAAACTAATCTACGGACACACACACACACACACACACACACACACACACACACACACACACACACACGCCCCAGGGAGGACTGGAACCTCCACGGCGAGCAACCGCTCGCTCCGCAGCGAGGCGCCTTAGACCGCTCGGCTACTCCACCGCGACGCACTTGCTCGCAGCCTTTAGTGGATTCCCGCGAGGTATCGAGCGTATTTAATGCACCCGCATTGAAACTGTCAATTGCCTGTTGGGGCAGATATACAATTGTTCATATGGAGTCTGAGGTTTTTTTTTTTTCCTCCTTCCTTCTGACGATAAAGTGGCAACTACAATCTTAGTGTGCTAAGAGATGAGAATTTGGGTTGGAAGGGTAGCGTGCCTGGATAGCCTAATTGGTTAAGGCGACCGCTGGCCCAAAGCGAGAAATCCGGGTTCGAATCCCGGTGCAGCACAATTTTTCATCTTTGCCATTGGATTTATTTCAGTGCTCTGAAACGGTCGAAATGTTTCAATATTTCGAATTCGTAACAGTCACATCGCCAAATGCCGCTCGCCGAAATGACGGACTTGGGATCCCTGGAGTGGCTACTCCAGATTAGTCATGAGCTAACGTAGCTGTGCTTAAGTGTGTTGGCGCGTGTTCTAATTTCCGCCAGCACTACACGTGCCTCCAATAGAAACCCACAAAAATTAAGACATGTACCGCGATGATTTCATCGACATCTGTAAGCTGAGACGTTAAGCTGTTCGTTCTCGTTATGACGGAATCGGTTATTAACCTGAACTTGTGTGATAGAGCTCGGTTGGACAAGCGCTAGCGACAAGACTTGTCAAAATCGGGTTGATGAACTTACCAGAGAAAATCGTCCGGCGACACAGAAATAGCTGCGAGGTAAATGTGGAATATCACGAAAGCGTCTGCACGCCACACTGCAGAGTGCACGGTGGCTGATACTAAACAGAGGGGCCTGGACATCTGCCAGCAATTTCTTTTGCGTTTTGAGCGTGTGGGTAATGGGCTCCTTAACAACACGACGAAACCTGGGTACATCGATGTAAGCCCGAAACCAAGAAATAATAGAGTTCAGTAACAAAAGATCACAGACGTCAAAATGTTCATGATTATGCAATAAGCAGTTATAAATTAAATTCCAGGATAGAGTTACATTACACGCCATATTTCACACAACAATTCTGAGCCCCCGAGCGGCAGAGGATTGCAACGTGCGACCGATAAAATACTGAGCTCGTGATTACGGGGGGAGGGGGGGACATTAAGCAGGTTTTGACTATAGACTACTTCACTCTGCAGAAATTTGCTCTCTCACTTTCAATACCGCCAGCATCATCTACATTACAAACTTCACACTTTCTACTGGAAGCCTTAGAGGGCTACTATTCAGACGACGAAGAAACTGCAAACAAATGGTTCAGACAGCTCGTGGTTTCCAAAATTTACCTTTACTCTGCAGCGGAGTGCACTGATTTCCTACTTTCGTAACATCAGTCGTGCTTGGGTAGCTCGATAGAGCTCTGACCATGGTCCCAGGATTTAAAGTGTCATTTACGTTGTAACCTGCGGAAATTGCATTAATTTCGTTCTTTACTTGCTTTAACACTCCATTAATGAGAATACTCCATTCACCCACCAGTGAGTGGCAAACTTTCCGCTTAAAGAATCCAAATAACCGCGTGAATACCGCATAACGAAATACTGAATTTTGCTACTTATGGAGAGATGGAAAGAGCGAAAAGCCTCTCTTCGTCTCTTGAACTGTGTGCTAACATTTTACAGTGACACCCGTTATATTAACTGATGCTTCTAGAAAGTCAATTACTCGGGCAACTACCGGAAAAAAAATGTACGAATCCATTTCTGTCCGAAACGTCCACAAGAAGAGACAACATACGTATAATTGTTCACATACCCAAACAGGTTAACAGAGGCCCCGTTTCAGAGAAGATGCACTTCCAGATCCGATCCCTACGATACTCTAGGACGATACCAGCGCCGGGGGAAATACTAATAGATTATCGGGGTATTACTCTGGTAATCTGCGACGTACGGGAGGTTGCTTGCTAGGATAGTCCGTACCGTTGTGAAAAACTACAGTGCCTGTGTGGCGTAAATCGTTAGCAAAACATCCTGGTTAGAAAGCGCGGATTCTAATCCCGTCCCAGGCCCACACGTTCATCATTCAATAGCTGATGGCACATGTCGTCAAATTATTTCACCGACCGCTTCAGTCTCACTGTTCATTATGTTTTTGTAATTCCAGCACATCTGCTCAATTTCGTCTTGTGTGGGACATGTGTTACGAATGCAGAAGGCCGGATTTGCAAAATGCTTCATAATTAATAGCCTGCGTGGGGACGATAGCAGCAGGAATTAGCAGTAAAAACATTCTTATTTATATAAAAAGTCAGACAAATTAACTGTTGGCATGATGGGCGCCAGCCCAAAAACAACGCACAGCAACTTCAGATCGAGCGACTATCTAGAAAGGCGTTAAACGGATGCATCGACTATTAGAGACAATAAACTTTAATATTTCTGACAGTGTTCTTTACCGTATAATACTGGTAGCAATTTTTTTTTTTTTATACAGTACTACAACCATCTCAAAAATGATTTCTCCTTATATGCATCTACGTGAAGATTTGGACAGATGTCTAATTTTATCCGTAAAACTAACATGTAAACAAAACGTCAAACGATACCATGCCGCCGGCCGCGGTGGCCGAGGTGACTGAGGCGCTGCAGTCACGGTCAGCACGGTCACTACGGTCGGGGGTTCGAATCCCCCCTCGTGCATGGATATTTGTGCCGTCCTAGTTCGTAAGTAGTTCATAAGTAGTTTGTAAGTTTAGGGACTGATGACCCCGTAGTTAAGTCCCATAAGCTTAACAAACATTTGAACATTTTTTTTTATACCATGCCATAACGTAGGACCATGTTTCTAGAGTAGACAACCTATACAGTATCTCTGCTTGAGCAATGGTTTATGAAACGATTGGCCAGATGCAGGTAATTCTATATCCACAGCTGTACTTAGCAAGCCACCTCGTTTGTGATGGACGGTATTCTGTCTACCACTGTCACGTTTTCCTGTTTCAGTTGCGTATTGTTCGCGGAAAAGAACTGCAGATATGATATGACCCAGTGTGGTATATAGCCCATTTTTATCCTCGTGCTCATTTCGTGAGGAATACGTAGAAGGGAGAAAATAATATATATTGACTGCCTGTTCAAGAAAAGTACGCTCTCTGAACGATGATAGCTTATACCTTGCTGTAACTAAGGGTGCTGCTCTGCCTTGGATCCTAACACAAACTGTGGAGTAATATTCAAGTACAGGGGAACTACTACTTTGTAGGATACTTCCCTTTGTTGACGGACAATATTTTCTCAGGACTCTTCCAATGAATGTCTGGAATCTGACTTTCCCGCGATTAATTTTACATGGTTATTCCACTTCAGATCACTCCGCAAGTATGGAAGTAACTACTTCCAGATATTCTGCAATTGTATAATCGTGAAAGATGTTTGTTCTCAATACGTTACATTTGGTTATACTGAGGGTCAATTGCCACTCCCTGCACCAATTGTCGATACGCTACAGATCCATCCTGCATTCACTACAATTTTCCAGCGTTGTAACTTATGGCAACACTATCATTCGCGAAAAGCTTCAATTAAATTCACATGTTATCTACTGCGTCATAATATATTTTGTGAAAAAGAAAAGTCCTGTAACACCTTTTCGGTACGCCAGAAATCACTTTCCGTCAGAAGACTTTTCTCCGTTGGGGATGACATGTGTACAATGTCCACTGGCTTACGCGTTGTTTAATACGTCCAACAAGACACTCAAAGTCCTTAGCCAAACAAATATTCTTAATGGCTAGGAAATATCCTCTGGACAATCAAAGTGTATACATTTTGTTCGTATTAATATTATATTCAAATACTGAAGTTTGTTTTGATAGCAGCTCTATCAGAGAGGCTTAGGAGCCTGCGTGAGTAGCTGTATCAACAGCCGCATGGCATACAGTTTCGGCCCAAGAACAGATCGCTGGGGAACTCCCGATTCTTCTCAGGACAATAAATTTGGGTCCAGCTGCTCCCCGCCCACAAATCTCTGGCCAGATTACAAGGCAGCCGTAGCCGACCCGCTATCATTTCTCAAGGCAGTTTGATGATGACTTACAGTGCGTCTAATAGTTAGCATTCGTTCGACAGACTTATTGGTAATAATTTTTCTTCTTTATACAAACATATGATTGAAAATAATCGGACGAAGGAATGTACCAGTAACGAGATACCCACGCATAGTTTAGGAGTGAAATTCCTTAATCGTGCCACCCTCACTGTTGACAAGGGCCTTAGGTAAGTCGGTATGAGAAAGACTTTCACTAATAGATAACTTCAGGTCAGGTTTTTTGTACAAAATTTCTATGGGGTCAGAAGACAACAAAATAGTAATTAGTGTTTTAGTTTGTTTTGTCATACACAACGAAGGTAAATGATATTTGTGTATTACAGTAAGCAAAATTATGAAACTGTTGCTATCTCTGTCATAACGAAATAACTCAAGAGGTTTGAGTCTTCACTCTGATGGAAGCAAACATTTAGTATAATGTTTTCGAATCTCCGTGTTTAAAATAAAGCTGTAACTATTTTTGATAAATTTCTTCTGGAATTCGAGTGGTAATTTAAGAATACGAGTACACAATTGAGGACTCCCAACTGGAATCGGGCATATCTTGCATGCTCTTGACTGAGTCTGAGTCCGTCGGAGGTAAAGCAAAATCATACACCTATTGCCTGGTAGAAAATTGGTAAACTTAGGTTTGTTCAGGAAAATGCAGCTCATGTAATTCTTCACGGCCAGTACTAGATTACTACTGAAGCTTGTAGGATTTAAAAATCAGGTTGGACGAAGCGGACTTCGATGACATTCAAGAATGGTTCTACGATCAGCACATACTTGTTTAACTGGCGAGAGAATATAGGATGTCTGAAAAAATTCTAAGCTTAGAGAGACCAGGAAAATTCTAGCATCACATCTACTTGTAAAAATACGAAACTGGAATCTAAAACTATCTTTAAAGCCGTAAACGATGTCCCAGTAAGAATCGTGAAACACTAATTGTGTGGTAACAGTGCACGCAGAGCTATACAACCTATTCGTCACATACTGTTTGTATGTATGAGATGAAACCGTGAAGTATGATGCGATTTGAAGTATCCTTTATTACGTACTTTATTCATAGATAATTTTTAATTGAATATAGAAATTTGATTTCCTGTATGATAATTTTATTTTGACTAGCTGCGCCGTAAACCTTTAGCATACCAATAAGCTTGCACTTTTCTTCGCACTACTGACGTACCAAGCGCTTCGTAATATTCTGCAAATCACATCAGTTTCTCGTTAACTTTTTAAATCATGGAAGATAAAAGAAGAAGCAAATCAAGTCTAAACGCATTCTCGATATTTTCAGTGACTGTACATTTGGTTAGCTGTAAATGGCTTCAACGTTTGTTTTTTGTTCTGTAAAATAGTGAGACCTTCAGCTGTTGAAAACCAGCAATATCGGAAACGACGCTGTCATTACGGCAAGGGTGTATTTTTATTTATAAAATAAGGAGATAAGGAGCATCATTTTGCTGAAAACCCTCCGATTTCAGGCAGTTAAAACATAAGCTTGAAAACTGGGATTTCATTAGGAAAAACAGTGTTGAACGGTCTCAATTTGCAGGGGAATGTTTATTTGTTGATTTACGTGAGTAGAGTTTGTGCGGCATTTCTGTAGTTACCTTTCATGTTTTTTATATCGCACAATGACTGGGCTCCAAACGCAACTAGACAAGGAACGTTTCAAAGGCCTGTTTACAATGTAGCAGGGGTAACATCACACCGGTATGATGTAATTTGGGAACAAACTAATGTCCTGACACGGGTTGGAACCCCGCTCCTGCAGTTGTGTTACACCACCTTGCCTAGTGCCAGCTTGAGTTTTACTAGGCGAAGGCAGTGAGTACTTGGTCAAATATCATTGGTTTCCTTCAGTCTGCTGTGAGGGGGACTAGAAGGCACTACGTGCCGACGAGCTGCTCTTACGAATTATTTTGATATGCTGCGAGTAGCTTGCCTAGGTGGCTGAATTTTGTCACAATCCCGTCAGAGACGCACTTCTGTGCCCGAGTATTGTGATCAATCTATTACTGGTCAGTCACTCCAAACTTACATTTTCTTTCTATAAGTTAGAAATCGTTGAGTGAATTCTGCGCCAAGAACGACGGCTGCGTCATCATGCTAGATTGTAAATGTTTAAAGCGTTCTACCAGAAATCCATTGTCAACAGTGAAGCCGAGTTTCCAAACAAGTACGCCTGCTTGACAAAGCTGAGACGGAGCAACGGAAAAATACTGCTTCAAATAAGAGTGAATTGTTATCCACAGATACATACCGGGTTTTAAAAAAGTGGATCTAAATCTACCATAGTGTCCTCTTTAGAAACCCATCGTGAATTCGGTCTTCAGTCGACAATATTGCTATTTAAGATTCTATTAACTTGGCCAGTGTTTGTAGCTCTGATTTCAACATATCTTGAGGGAAACGTTGAGGTGACAATTACAATCAATATAATTAAACTTATTTGATTTTTATATTTGCCGTATGAAAAACATAGTATTGACAGGTATGAAGCTAATGGACGCATCTTTTGATGGTGGCATATAACAGAGTCCAGGGTTTTATATTATAAAGAAAAGTATTATTCTACAAATATACACTCAGACACACTTAAACAAGGAATTCTTCGGATCTAGGGTGGAATTGCCTAACTCGATTACACCGGTCCATTAGTGATGTTGGGTGTGTTGAAAAGCAACATCTGCGCAGTTACATCGTCTCCAGGGAATAAATAAATAGCCCTATGTGCGACGAGTCAGTGTCCAGTTGTCATTTAAAAGTTTGCGGTGTTAATTGGATAATCATGTTACTCGATTTATCTTCTGGACTACAATGACAGTCAATTTGTGAGAGCATTTTGGCAGGAAGCTATGACGCCAAATGTCGCAAGTAATAAATTTCGATTTGCAATTAGACATTCAACCTAACTGAATACACTTCGTCAGGTGGCATTTGCAAAAATCTCTTCGAGTACTATTACAATTAAAAAAAACTCGTTTGGAAGAAAATCGTAGACGCTATCACCCAAAACATCAACAAACAAAAACATGTTTATGTGTTCTAACAATAAGAAAAATTCTCAGAAACTTTTGTATCTCCCCAACATAAACATTGTACTTATAAATGTGATAACATATGTTGTCAGAAATATGTACACAACGTGCGGACCTACACTGTAATGTAAGTTAGCAAACAAAATAATAAACTCAATTCGATTCGGTATCAACTTGTCTTAAATTACGATTAATACAACTAGTGTTTACAGCTTTAACTTAATAGACCGCGTACTCCAGAACTTAAAAACCGCGTGTATGCGAATGTACAATCTCCAGTCGAGGCTTTATGAAAGCGACTTTACTACAATGTAATGTATACGACGGTAGAAGAGCGCTGGATTGTGCTCGCTGCAACGGTACCACCGACAAGCCTTCGGCCCCCTGGAAGCCGAGCGGCCACCAGCAAGAAAGACTAAAAAAGCTGAACCACTGTTGTTGCCTAAACATGATACACGGCCGGTAAGGCAGCTCTAGCTATGCACATGTAGCGCTGACCTCCGGGAACCGTTACCTCACCTCATGAGCTCTGATTGCTGCTCTCCACAACATTCCCGAACGCTCATGCAGCACAATTTACACACACAACACGTCTGTTTACTTCACAACTGTCACTTTTTAGTTTTCTTAACACTAACAACAGCAAATTCCATGTAGAGAACTTCGCCCGCGGGCAACGCCGCGGTAGTTCCAAGGACGTACCATAGCGCTGTCAGTTTAATCGTAAGGCAACGGGGGATGTTTCTTCGCTGAAAACACAGGTATGTAAGCAAACGCGGGGGTTACAGCGACCAGCGGTCCTGATGCAATGCACAACTAACGGTAAGAACGACCAGTTTGTGAAATAGTTGCGGCGACTGCACCATCTGTCAAGCGTCATCCAGACTGTTGTAACTATGCCCAGGAGTATTGCATGCACTTTGATGGAGAAGAAAACAAGGCTACCGTCGCACTGTTATGTCTCATTTTTACCGCAATGAGTTTTAAGAACGGTGATGCTGGACAGAAAAAAATGTAAAACAAAGTTTAAAGTAGCATTTGCAGATTGTCGACGTGAAATTAGCGAGGCACATGGCTGCGTTGATACTTCACCTTATGCGAAGCGCAGAAGTAATCCTGAGCGGGCTGTAGCCTCCTGTCCACAAGCGCGCCGAGCACTCCAACGCAACCCACGCTACTGGCTGACACACTAATGCTGGAACGGCCCTACCGCAGCCGCAGCCGATGCCCGACAACAGATGGCAGCCTCTTACGCGTCCCGACCCCGCGCGCCGGCGCAGGATCTCGGCCCACCGTCTAGGTTCTCCCGCTTCGGCAGAGCCGCTGCTGTTAACCACGCGAAATAAATATTTACTTACAGCAAATTTGGGAAACGACTTTTTAACAACCCACTTAATACAAATGCGTTCTCCATAAAAATAGCTGATTACAATTCATTTATGTCACTTGGCGAACGGTTCATTGGTGAACAATGCTGTCTTACAAGTAAGTTCTTTAGTAGTAGGAAAATATAGTGCTGCCTTGTCTACTCATTACTCAGTAATCATCATTGCACAAGCTACACGTTCTATACATGCTCTGTTTCACACTGTAGCACTACACGCATTATCGGCTAATATGAAGACCATGTCTGGGCACTATTACGAGAAGCGCAACTTTCTAGTAGCTTGTCGGAAAAACTGACTCAGCATCCGTCCATAATGAGTGAGCAGTTACGCTCAAAAAGAGAGTAAAATGTCGTTACTATCGATTACAGAGCTTTGTAGAAAAGAGAAACATTATAATGCGCTACTTGGCGTAGAATGACAGAGACGTGTTATTGTTATTACTGTCCACCTGTGTCACTTTCATGTTTATTTCTTTCTTACCTGCCCCTGCTCAGTAGCAGGCGCGTCCATGAAGAAAGTGCCCCAAATAATAATAAGTAAAAAAAAAAAAAAATAGACAACGTAGTTACAGGGAAAAATTTATTGGCAACAGTTATAATAATGTTTGACCAATTTTTCGACGTAGTCACCAAAATAATTGAATATAGTGGGATCGAATTTTGTATTTTCGTTCTTTGTTGTTATCAAAACGTTTGTCGGAGGACAGGAATTTCTTGAGGTGCATTAAAAATGGAAATCGCTGGGAGTAAGATCAGGACTGTATGCTGGATTGTCAAACAGTTCCCAGAACTACTGCTAAACAGCAGAGCCTTATAGGCACCGAGCACTGTCATGGAGTAGCACGACACTGAAGTATACATTCCACCTTTTCCTGTACCTCGAGAAATTCCTGTGCTCCAGGAACTCACTGAACACGACGAAAAGCTGAATACGACTATTACGCTGGCTCAATTCACAGGCAGCAGACTTCTACGGCAGAGCAATACAAAAGTTGAGCCCACGACATGAAATGTGTCTCTGTTCTTTTGTTGACTAGGTCTCGCGCGGCCTCCCGCTTCGGAGGTTCGAATCGTCCCTCGGGCATGGATGTGTGTGTTGTCCTTAGATTAGTTTAACCTAATTTAAGTAGTTTGTAAGACTAGGGACAGATGATCAAAGTAGTTTGGTCCATAGGATTACAAACATTTGAAAACTTTTTGGTGACTAAGTCGATAAATGACTAGGCCTCGCGCGGCATCCCGCTTCGGAGGTTTGAATCCTCCCTCGGGCATGGATGTGAGTTATCCTTAGGTTAGTTTAATTTAGTTTAAGTAGTTTGTAAGACTAGGGACTGATGACCAACGTAGTTTGGTCCATAGAATTACAAACATTTGAACATTTTTTGGTGACTAAGTCGATAAACAACTCAACATTGCTGTACCTGTTGACAATAATGCTTTATTTATTTATTCTAATAGGGAAACTTACTTTCTAGATGCGTCTCGTGTTTTCTAAGTAACCCACGGCTGCAGTGTTCTTCAACCTGTGGAATAGGAAAGGAAATGCCTAGTAGTGGTACAGTGTACCCTCCGCCACGCACCTTCCGGTGGATTGCGAAGTATGTATGTATATGTAGAGGGGTCCCAAAGTCTTGCTCGTACGGTCACAGTCACGAGAGGAAGTACTTGCACCATAAAACACCTAAAGGTTCAGTAATACAAAAACGCATGCCTAAGTGAAAATTATTTAGAGTTAAAATTACGCAGTTCTGAATTGAATAGATAGCAGATTGTTTTATAATACATTGTGTTAATGATGAATAAGGGTAAAGCCTGGATATTGTTTTCAGGGGCCAATCGATAGGTAAAAGAATAGGTAACTCTGAAAAATTCGAAAAAAAAGATCTTCTTTACAAATTGTCTAGAGAGTCGAACCTTTCTTAATGAGCATAATTCGCTTCCGACTTTTGCCTGAAATGCGAAACACTCGTTGAGCAAAATATATTTTTCTGACGGAAATCGTGTAAAAATGATGTGTTACATTCCGAAAAATACATTAAAAAATTCGTCCGACAATTTAAAAGAAAGCTGTAGCAAAATAAGGAACCTTACATTTGTTTCCTTTGAGATAAGACACTTTTGTTATGTTTCTCGAGGAGGGTGGGGGTTGCCAGAATATTTTTATTTGGAAGGGGGTTGCCAGAACGTTTTACCTATAAGTGGGGCGCATATTCGAAACGGTTCAAAAACTCTGCTTTACTCTATTGAATTTTTGCTTAATTGATACTTTTTAAAGAATTCTGGTATCATTTTAATATTATTGGACAATTTCTTATACGATTTTAATCCTTGGTAGAAAATGCAGGCCGCGGTGGAATGGCCGAGCGCTCTAAGGAGCCTTGCTAAGGAGCGCGCGGTTGCTCTCCGACGGAGGTTCGTGTCCTCCGGTGCGCGCGCGCGCGCTTTTGTGTGTGTGTGTTTTGTCCTTCAAGTAGTTTTTAAGCCTAGGGACTAATAGCCGAAGCAGTCAAGTCCCATCGATTTACAAATATTTGAACATTTTAGAAAATTCTGTTTCGATTTTATGTTTATTCTTTCATTGTATATGTAGATCATCCTGCTGACCACGAACAGCCGCCTTTACTAATTAGAGACTATCCCATTATACTTTCAAGATCGATATAAACTTTCTGTAACACTTTTCTTTCTTTTATTTTTTCCGACAAAATCATCAGATTTACCTTCGTCAGTCTTGTAGGTAATATTAAGACGGTGGCGTTGACAGAGCATCTAGTGTCGCAGTTTAATAGTTTTACGCCCCATGTTGGAAACACTATTAATGGTTTTTTTGTTCGAATTTTTGGGGTTCCCACCAAGTCGTATTAAAGGAAGACAGAGAACGAATTCAGATGCCACCGGTATGTCCGATCAACACGCGAGTGTCACAGAAGCCCTTCGGGAGCGCAAATGGATATCCCTGGAGGATAGGCGGCGCTCTTGTCGAGGAACATTGCTGAACAAGCTGAGAGATCCGTCACTGAAAGCCCTCTGCAGATAGATTGTACTGCCATCAACTTACATTTCGCGCAAGGATAACAAAGATAACAACGATGTAGACAGTCGCTTTTCTTTATTGTATTCGTGAGTGGAACAACACAGGAAATGACTGTTAGTGGCACCATACGGTGTTTTGCGAAGTATGTATATAATTACAAATCTGAAAGTCACATGAAATGACACGGAGAAACCTCAGGAAACCTAACCGGGACACGAACTCCGTCTTCCCGAACGTTCGTAACTGTCCAGTGGTGTAGCCATTGTAGCAACTCACCCGCTGCCTGTTTCAGGAACTTCAACAAACATTCCCACAAATTGTTTTAATCTTATCATCTCTGCCAAATCAATTACAAGAAGTTCAGAGATCTTATCAGCAGCAGTACAGGCATTCCAAGTGCTGTCGCGCTACGATTTCCGACTACACGCAATCACGTTGCTCCTGCGCGTTTTCTAGAGTCATCTGCCCCTCTTCTTTTTATTTATTTTTTACTATTTATAATCTCAAAATAGATGTAATAAGTGCTTCGATTCGTTTTAATTGTTTATCTGCAATTGTTCGTGTGTTCAAATGTTTGTAAACCTAAGGGACGAAACTGGTAAGAACAACGGTCCCTAGGCTTACAAACTACTTTAACTAACTTACCCTAAGTAAAACAAACCCACCCATGCCCGAGGCAGAACTCAAACATCCGGCGGGAGCGGCCACGCATTCGCGGTGTGGCGCCCCAGACCGCGCGGCCATTCCCTGCATTAACGCCTACCCCATTATTAGTTTTCTCAGTCGAGAAGTTAGAAAACTTTCGGACTACTCTAATTGTAGGTGGTATGCAGACTTTCTTCGCTGCATCACTAGGAGAGGGAAGCTGGTCGGTTCATCAACTCCACCGGCTTTTACCTGCAGGAGTATCTCCGTTGTTCATTTGATTGCCGACTGAGTGGACAGGAGCCACCCTGCTGATACGAGGACAATGAAGTGGATGCTTGACTGGTGGCCGTAGTCTAGTGTTTTACCCAAAGAATCACTACGGCCACAGTTTAAATAACATCGGATCTGGTAGTTTTTAAAATCTACTTTCAATTCTGAATATGTACACTGCTTGCCACCCAAAATGCAGCAACATGAAGGAAGCATCCGAATCAGATGAAATTTGCAGTATGTATTTGTTGCAACGAGACGTGGCTATTCAAGTGCAGGCGCACATCGCCTGCACTTCCTGCAAGCGCCATATAAAGAGGAAGCAGAAGTACTGGATTTGTTCTTTCGTGTGAATGTTTTTATAAGCAGCTGAAATAAGCCTCAAAGAAGACAAATAGCGTCTTTCGAGCATGTTTCGGAGTTCGACGAAGAAGAACACTTACCTATAGGGATCGGGATTATCCTTCAGAAAAATCGGTGTCATACGTAACCAAACGAGTGTGATGCGGACTTGCAATCGTTGAATGCAGGAGGGAACGACGCACCGATGGGCCCGATTGCGCCCACCCAACACCTCGTAGATAGAAGGCCTCACAACAGCTCGTGTTACGTCACATCGACAAGGCCTTGACCGCCACCTGACTGGCTGGCCGCTACAAGCAGTGGGCTGTGCCCCAGTGGCCAGCCAGTTAGCTGCAGGTTTCGACCTGGTCGGTGTGATGTGAAGCGAGCTGTCGTGAGGCCTTCTATCTACGAGGTGTTGGGTGGGCGCAATCGGGCCCATCGGTGCGTCGTTACCTCCTGCATTCCCAACGATTGCAAAACCGCATCACACCCGTTTGGTTACGTACGACACCGATTTTGCTGAAGGATAATCCCGATCCCTACAGGCAAGTGTTCTTGGCCCACCTTATTGCACCACTACAGGAAATGACAGGCACATTTTACGCATGACTGTTATAGATCGTTCTACCACATAACGAAAGAAATCGCAACCAGTTCGCCCTGTTGAGCAAAAATCAGTGTCTGCGCTTACTATTTGACGTTGTTCGAATCAAAATGGACTGACTGCAAGACGTCTATTGCGGCGTTTACCACTGAGTGTACGCCACAGGCGATTGCGCAGGCAGTGGTGCGACGAATGACGAAGACGGACAGCCGAATGGAACGACATTGTTTTTCCAGACGAATCCCGATTCTGCCTGCTCCACCACGATGGTCGGATTAGAGTCGGAAGACACCGCAGCGAGAGAGAGTCGAACTGTTACCTTACGCATCGGCACACGGGTCCTGCATCCGTTACTGTGGTTTGTGGTGATAATGGATTGCCGCGGCGGATTAGCCACGCGTACTGGAGCGCCGTGTTGCGGTGCGAGCGGCCGTCCGCCGTCGGATGTTCGAATCCTCCCTCGGGCACGGTGGTTTGTGTCGTCTTTAGCGTAAGGTAGTTCATACGTAGTTTGTAAGTTTAGGGACTGATGACCCTGCAGTTAAGTCCCTTAAGCTTAACAAACATTTGATAATGGATTACACTGCCACACCCAGCTAATGCTATTTACCTGTGCAATAAGCAGCCAGAGTTACATCTGTGGGGTCAATTGTCCCCCCCACACGGCTGGAGCTTACCGACGATCACGTTGCAGCAGGATAATGCACAGCCAGACGTGGTATGCAATGTTCAGAACTTTTTCGTCGCCCATTGGATTGTAATGCTGCATTGCCCTCCCTGATCTTCCGATCTGGCCTATCAGAAACGTCTGATCGATGAAAGTGGAACGACTGACCCGGGATACACCAAGCTTCTACAGCAGATCAACTTTGGCAATATGTTTGGACTGCTACACCCAGAAAATACAGCCAGAGTCTCTTTGATTTTGACTCAACACCGTGGCGCGTAGCAGCGGTTATAGTCAGTAATGGCGGAAACAATTATAATTTCGTCTTCATAACATCACAAGGGACTGTTCTTCCAGTCATGTAATAGTCCCTATTTCTACAACGTGTTATATCCCAAATAAAATTTGCTGTGATATCTCCAGTCCTTCTTGATGTTGCGTTTGGATGAGAAGCAGTGTACCAAACTGATGAAATACAATGAGAACTTCATCGTTTAGATGTACACTCATTAGCATTCTAACGTATGTTGTTTGAGGACGATGTTTCTCAAAGTCTATTACCGCAGGCTTCATTGAAGCAGTCAAAGCTTTCACTACGGGATCCCAAAGAAACTGTAGTCCGTAATCACAACTACAGTTTCAATCTACAAAGTCACACTTTCAGATTATTTCTCTAACTTACCTATCTAGTATGGTGCATGGCAGAAATTTCTACGCACCAGCTCAGATTTCTCATATTCTGTTCAAAAATGTTCAAATGTTTGTTAATCTAACTGCTTCGTTATTAGTCCCTAGGCTTACAAATTACTTAAACTAAGTTACCCCAACCTAAGGACAACACACAAACACACACACACACACACACACACACACACACACCTATGCTCGCAGGAGGACTCGAAACTCAGACGGGAAGCAGACGCTCACTCCGCAACAAGGCGCCTTAGAGCGCACGGCTACTTCCGCGCGGCTCTGTTAACTTTACTAGATAGTAACCGTCAGCGTCTTCTGAAAAGGTTAAACATAACAGAGGACCTGTAATGACAACTCAGTTAAATCCTCGATTTTCTTAGATGACAATCAAATTGCGTGGTTATGGAATATCGCCCCAGATTTGTGACTGGATAGGGAATTTCCTAGCAGAGAGGACACAGTTTTTAGTAACTGATGGTAAGGCATCGACTAAAACAGAGGTGATATCCGGCGTTCCACAGAGTGGTGTTATTGGTCCTCTAGTATTCCTTGTCGACATAAACGATCTGGGAGAAAATCTGAGCAGCTCTCTTAGGTTGTTTGCAGATGACGCCGACATTTATCGTCTAGTAAAATCATCCGAAGATCAAAACCAACTGCAGAACGATCTGAATAAGATATCACTATAGTGTAAATATTGGCAATTGACTCTAAATAATGAAAAGTGTGAAATCGTCCACATAAGTACGAAAAGAAATCCGTTAAACTTTGTTTACATGATAAATCAAACAAATGTGAAGGCCGTAAACTCCACTAAATACCTTGGGATTACTATTACATCAGACTTAAACTGGAAAGAACACGTAGATAATGTCGTAGGAAAGACGAACCAGAGACTGCGTTTTATTCGCAGAACACTTAAAAGCTGAAACGGAACTACTAAAGAGACTGCGTACACTTCGCTTGTCCACTCTCATTTGGAGTATTGCTGCCCGTAGTGTGATCCTTAAAAAGTGGGTTTGGCGGAAGCCATCGAAAGAGTCCAAAGAAGGGCAGCCCGTTTTGTATTGTCACGATACAGGGTAGACAGCGCCACGGAAATGATATAGGATCTGGGATGGGAATCATTACAAAAAATGTTCAAATGTTTGTTAAGCTTATGGGACTTAACTACGGGGTCATCAGTCCCTAAACTTATAAACTACTTATCAACTAGCTAACACTAAGGACGGCACAAATATCCATGCCCGAGGGGGGATTCGAACCCCCGACCGTAGTGGCCGTGCAGACCGTAACTGAAGCGCCTCAGTCTCCTCGGACACCGCGGCCGGCAGAATCATTACAACAGCGGCGTTTATCGCTGCGGCGTGGTATATTTACGAAACAACAATCGCCAACATTCTCCTCCCAATGCAAGGATATATTGTTGACCTCCACCTACATTGGTAGAAATGATCATCAGAACAAAATACGAGAAATCGGAGCTCGAACGGAGAGATTCAGATGTTCTTTTTTCCCATGCGCTATTCGAGAATGGAATGGTAGATGAATAGTAGAAAGGTGTTTAGATGAACCCTTTGCCAGGCACTTAAATGTGATTTGCGGGGTATCCCATGTAGATGTAGAGTTACTGCGGAATGGAATATTACTAACGGGAAATTACGAATCCAGTCACACACTCTAGTTAGAAGTCACTTGTGAGGAAACGTATGAAAAGCCTTCTGAAAAACTGGAACCATGAAGTCAATTTGAAATCCCGTTCCGCTGTCTGTAACATTTTAGATTTATATTTTAAAATTACATCAGCGACTTTTAAATGGCGCATATGTTTATATCCACTTCTAAAGCGTTAGACCCAGATGAGTAATGATCACTGGCAGCACTCTATGTCCATGGGGAGACGGGACCGTGTTATCGGGGTTCCCGTCGCGTCGTATGACCCACTTGAAGATGGCAGCGGCACGCAGCCCACGCTCGTAACTGTACAGAACATGACTAATGGTCGACGCCTCTGTACCTCGCTGCACTCAGCACTAGCAGCACATAGCCGGCCTCACCACAGTCCTAGATATAAACTAGCAAAGAAGACTAATTGTATATTTTCCCATAAAATCTTAGTTTCAACTTCCATGCGTGGAATCAGTAGCCTATTCTCAAAACTGAGTGTGAAGACTACGTACTTGGAATGTTCAAATGAAAAGGTACCAAACGACACAGCAGGTATAATTGAAGTCTTTATTCAAAAGTAATCACCAGAGGCTGAGCACAAGTATCCCACTGTTTGCCAGTGCCCAGAATTCCTGACAAGAGCCTGTCCTCTGATGTATTCTTCAGTGCCCCGGTCTAACAAGGAGGCCACATAGGTATTGGATTTTAGAATTTCTTCATATTTCTGCTCAGGACTTAAATAACAACCAGCCAAAGCCATTCGACGCAACTCTCAAAAATTATCGAGAAAATAGACTTTGAAGTTTTGCAAAGTACACGTAAGTATCAATAATTAAAACAATCGCAGCACCTGTCAGTGTAGCTTAGGTTAAAAAGAAAAAATACCATTGTGTATATATATATATATTCGAATTCAGTTATATAAAACGTTTTGGGGTGCCTAATGCCACGTGTTGTGTCAGTTTTTGTTTATGTGTATGTAGACGACCTGAAAACCTTGTTGTCACGTAAAACGATGTTTGGGTAGGTAAGCTGCATCGAAGGCCATTAGTAGCTATGGAGACGACTTTCTAAAAGAAGTGTGGTAGCTCTTCAGAAACTGGAAAATCGAAGACAACCGTCGCTAACTAATAGTTAAGCCAGTACTGTAAAAAGTGTAACATTCTTTTTTGATTGAAACCATCATTATTAACGACCTTCTATAAAATATAGACAATTACAATTAAACGAAAATACGTGCAATTTTCGCAAAAATTATCATTATTAGATATTGAAATTATGTAAATATTCGAGCACAATGAAAAAAATTAAAAAGACTGCCACGACAAGATTCGAACTACTAACCGTAGTGCTGTCAAGCTAGAACGCTACCACCTTTTTTTTCATCTGGTAGGTCTATGGTTCGCAGTTGTTCGTTTAGTTGGTTGAATGTTTGGCTCAGCTTTTTTATTACAGAGGGCGTTGAGCCCCCTAACCGGGCGCGCCCGGCTCACTGAGCTACACCGACAGATATTTTAATTAATTTAGTGACTACTGCTACTTACGCTTACTTCCAAAACTTCAAAGTTGATTTTCTCGAGAATTTTTGAGAGTTGCGTCGAATGGCTTTGGTTGATTGTTGTTTGAGT
Organism: Locusta migratoria; assembly: GCA_026315105.1. Lineage (NCBI taxonomy): Eukaryota > Metazoa > Arthropoda > Insecta > Orthoptera > Acrididae > Locusta > Locusta migratoria. The sequence goes on from CM048755.1 coordinate 37,723,139, forward strand.
TCTGAACTTCACGTATCACATATATCAAAACATTCTAAAATCCGATACTCATATGGTCTCCTTGTAAGACGCTTCGCTGCGGAGGTTCCAGTCCTCCCTGCGGCATGTGTGTGTGTGAGTGTGTGTGTCTGTGTGTGTATGTTGTCCTTAGGTTAGTTTACCTTAGTTTAAGTAGTTTGTAAGCCTAGGGACTAATAACCAAAAGCAGTTAAGTCCCATAGATTTACAAACATTTGAACATTTTTTTGTCCTTCAGTTCCCCGTCCAGGGTGAAGCGCTTCCCTTTGAGATGTTTTTTTAAGCGGATCAAACAGATGGAAGTCACAGGGCGACTTGTCCGGTCTGAAGGGCGGTTGCTGAAGCTGCTCCCACTTGAACACTTTGTGGATATGTGTGGACACACGTTATCATGGACAAAATCACTCCTTCCGTGAGCAGCCCAGCCCGTTTGCTCTTGATGGACATGCGTAGGCTACGGAGTGTCTTACAGTACACGTCACTGTTAATGGCTTTTCCGGGCTCGAGGAATTCGATGAGCATCGGTCTTCGGACGTCGAAAAAGATGGTGAGCACCAACTTGCCTGCTGAGGACACAGCATTCAATATTTTAGGGGGAGGTGACGACATTACATTCGTGTCCCTAAATGTCGCACTACGTTATCCCAAAGCGGCATATTCAAATTTCAAGCAGTTTGGTTGTTAAGGGGTGTCGTGTCTTTTCATTTGAACTCCCCTCATATGACGTTCAGCGGAATTGTCTTTGTTAAGTACCAACGAAAGTGATTCTTAATCCCCCTTTTATTCTGCTGGCTCTTTAAGCTTCACCTCTAAAATTTTACCTACTACTGTATCAATGAAAGCCCTCATTCAACTCATTGGAACTCCAAGCAATAATTAACGAAAAAGCATCCATACATTCGATCTAGGATAATTTTCATATGAAGACTGAAAGCCAGCTCAGGCCGCGTATTTATTTGTACCGGTCTTTTGTTGGTCCGTGTCCTCTCCCCCTACTCTGGCCAGCTTCTCCTCCCCCACCGACTCCTCCTATACTTCTTCCCCTCAGTTTATCCCCATGTCCCTGTGCAGCCCCTGCTTCTGATATAAACGATGGTCACGTAACTCACAATAACGTTTCCTTCATTACGCATTTGTTACAATCTTCCATTATCCCACTTACGCTCGCCCCAGTCTTGTTCATCGGCTGCTCTCACACTCTCCTCCAGTCCTCTGTCCGTCTCCTCCTCTTCCTGTTCACTCCTCCTTCTCTCACAGTCCATGTCCTCCTCCCAAATCTATAAAAAAATTACACAGACATGACAACTTTCATGGTAATTGGTGAAACGATATCGACGTTTACTGCACCATGCCGTCCGCCGTGCACTATACCGGCATCCAAACATAAAACCATATGCCTACTTTCAAGGTGATGGGTCTAACTACCACCACCTAGAGAGAAGGTCGCGGTGCTCTCGTGTGACGTCAGGCAGAGTAGGTTGCTGACGGGCTCACTGCTTCGGCACAGTGGGCCGTGCCCCAGCGCAACCTACTCTGCCTGACGTGACACGAGACCTTCTCTCTAGGTGGTGTTGGTCAAACGGTGTAAACTACCCACCGCCATTCACCGTTTAAATTTCATGTAGACAGAGATGACTCTCTTGTTTTCAAGGGCAAGCCCACCAAACTTTTTCCTATCGGAATAAAACTGTAGATTGGTCCCGTAGGCTGTTGTAAGGTACCCTCGGCTATAACGTACAATTTTTTCTTTTCTTTTTGTATTCAATGACATTTGTTTTGAAGAGTAACTGATGAAAATTTCATGATGAATGTATGAAATACAGACAAACGTACACTATGCAATGAAGGCTTTCACCACCGGATGCCATAGCTGCTGGTAGAACTTCCGGGTTATAAGGCCGCGGTCCATAAAACTTTTCAGTTTTACCTGACGTTTCGTCCAGAGCTGCGCCGGACATCTTCGGAGGTCTTCCGACTTCCGCTGAGTCTTGCCGACTGATGAGTCGGGTGTCAGAGAGCGACATATGTACTGTGGAAAGTGGGCGTGGCCAAGAAGTCGCGTTATCAGCAGAGATACTCCTTGTCAGAGATAAAACATCACTATCGACTGCAATCGGTCGGAGATAAAACCTGTCGATCTTTTAAAGCTACTGTCAATGTGTCACTAAGTTTCACAGCTTCTTCCTTCCTGTTAAAATTAACCTTACGGTTATGTATTTCAATATCTTCCCTGATGACATTTGATGAGGTGTCATCAAAGGTCTCGTTGACAGAGGCAAGAGAATTTGCACACCGGAACACCTGGATGCTGAATTAAAAAACCTGAAACAAGCTTCCAAGAAAAATGGCTATTCAGATAATGAAATAAACAGGCTTCTGCGACCAAATAACAATAGTCTAAGAACAAGTGATCAAACAAAGCGATGGAAGTCCACAGTTTCCTTGCCATTTATCGGAAAAATAACTGATCACATAGGAAAAATATTGCGAAAATACAATACCAGGCCAGTTTTCAGACCAACTAAAAAAAAAATATGTCAAGTACTCCGTTCTGTGAACGATAAACGACCTCCTCTTTCTGCTTGTGGCGTTTATAAAATTCCATGTACATGTGGTAAAGTTTATATTGGAACCACAAATAGAAGTATAGAAACTGGGCTGAAGGATAACACAAAGGTTTTTGCCGACTAGGAAAAACAAAGAAGTCGGATGTGGCAGAGAATGCTCTTCAGTCTGGAAGTCATATATTTTTCCGAAACAACAGTTTTATCTACAATGACGAATTATTATCCACGACAATACAGGGAAGCTATTGAAGTACATAAACATAAGGATAATTTTAACAGGAAAGAAGAAGCTATGAAACTTAGCGACACATGGACAGTAGCTATAAAAGATCGACTAGTTTTATCTCCGACCGATTGCAGTCTATAGTGATGTTTTATCTCTGATAAGGAGTTTCTCTGCTGATAACGTGACAGCTTGGCCACGCCCACTTTCCACAGTATATATATGTCGCTCTCAGACACCCGACTCATCGGTCGACAAGACTCAGCGGAAGTAGGAAGACCTCCGAAGATGTCCGGTGCAGCTCTGGACGAAAGTTTAGGAAAAACTGAAAAGTTCTATGGACCACGGCCTTATAACCCAGAAGTTCTACCAACAGCTATGGCATCCAATCGTGAAAGCCTTCATTGCATAAGTTCAGCAGAAGTATTTGCAAAAGATCTAACTGTGTTCAGAAAGGATAGATTAAACAAAATAGGTGGAGGCGTGTTTGTCGCCGTCAAAAGTAGTATTTCGTGTAGCGAAGTTGAAGTTGATACTTCCTGTGTGCTATTATGGGTATAGGTTGTACCTGAAAATCGTAAGAAGTTAATAATTGGTTCCTTTTACCGGCCTCCCGACTCTGACGATACAATAGCAGAAAGGTTCAAAGAAAACCTGATTCTAATTACAGAAACGTACCCGACTCACATGATAATAATAGGCGGTGCCTTTAATTTACCCTCGATCTGTTGGCGAAATTATATTTTCAAATCAGTGGGTAGGCATAAAACTTCGTGCGAAATTCTCCGAGTATTACTTCGAACAATTAGTTCATGAGCCAGCTAGAATTGTAAATGGATGTGAAAACACACTTGATTTCTTAGCAACAAATAATCCTGAGCTCATAACGAGCATCAAAACGGATACCTGTCGTAGCGAGATCGAATATCGAAAGTCCCAATGTTACCAAAAATAAACGAAAAGTATATTTGTTCAGGGAAGCAGATAGAAATAAAATACATTGCTTCTTGAAAGACAGCTTCCACTCGTTTCTAACACTAAACGTAGGTGTAGACAAGATATGGCTCAAATTCAAAGAAGTGGTATCGACAACAATTGACAGTTTTATACCAAATAAATTAATAAAAGAAGGAGGCGATCCCCCTTGGTACACAAAACAGGTCAGAACACTGATGCAAAAGCAAAGGAAAAGGCTTGCTAAATTTAAACGAACACAAAATACCCAGGATTGGCGATCCTACACAGAAGCTCGAAATTTAGCGAGGATTACAATGCGAGATGCCTACAATACTTATCACAACGAAACTCTTTCTCGAAATTTGATTGAAAACCCAAAGAGATTTTGGTTATATGTTAAATATACTAGGGGCAAGACACACACGATGCCCTCACTACGTGATAGTAATGGCGATCCTGACGATGACAGCGCTACTAAAGCAGAGTCACTAAACATAGCTTTTAGAAACTCATTCACCAAAGAAGACGAAACCAATATTCCAGATTTCGAATTATGAACAGAGGCAGTAATGAGTAACGTAGAAGTAGATATCATCGGAGTAGTGCAGCAACTAAAATCACTTAACAAGAACAAGTCTTCTGGTCTTCTGGCGCCGGCCGCGGTGGCCGAGGGGACTGAGGCGCTCCAGTCATGGTCTGCACGGCCACTACGGTCGGGGGTTCGAATCCCCCCTCGGGCATGGATATTTGTGCCGTCCTTAGTATAAGGTAGTTGATAAGTAGTTTGTAAGTGTAGGGACTGATGACCCCGTAGTTAAGTCCCATAAGATTAACAAAACATTTGAACTTTTTGAATATTTTGTCTTCTGGTCTTAGATATCTATCTGATTATGCTGAAGCGATAGCTCTTTACTTAACAGCCATATACAACCGCTCTCTCATATAAGGATTTGTACCAAAAGATTGGAAAGTTGCACAGGTCTCACCTATATTCAAGAAAGGCAGTAGGAGCAACCCACTAAACTACAGGCCTATTTCATTGACGTCAATTTGCAGCCGTGTTTTGGAACATATCCTGTATTCAAATATTATGAATTATCTCGAACAGAACGGTCTATTGACCCAAGGTCAACACGGATTTAAAAAATATCGTTCATGCGAAACACAACTAACTCTTTATTCACACGAAGTGATGGGTGCTATCGACAAGGGTTCGCAAATCGATTCAGTATTTCTTGATTTCCAGAAAGCTTTTGACACCGTACCTCACAAACGGCATTTAATCAAATTGCGTGGTTACGGTATATCGCCCCAAATTTGCGATAGGGTAGGGGATTTCCTGTCAGAGAGGACACAGTTCGCAGTAATTGGTGGTAAGGCACCGACAAAAACAGGGGTGATATCGGGCGTTCCACAGGGTAGTGTTATTGGTCCTCTGCTGTTCCTTATTTAATAAACGATTTAGGGAAAAATCTAAGTAGCTCTCTTAGGTTGTTTGCAGATGACGCCGTCATTTAACGTCTAGTAAAATCATGTTAAGATCAATACCAACTGCAGAAGGATCTGAATAAGATATCAGTATGGTGTAAAAATTGGCAATTGACTCTAAATAATGAGAAGTGTTAAGTCGTCCACATGAGTACGAAAAGAAACCCGTTAAACTTTGTTTACAAGATAAATCAATCAAATGTGAAGGGCGTAAACTCCACAAAATACTTAGGAATTACTATTACTTCAGTCTTAAATTGGAAAGAACACGTAAATAATGTCGTGGAAAAGGCGAACCAGAGACTGCGTTTTATTGGCAGAACCCTTAAAAGATGCAACAGAACTACCAAAGAAACTGCATAACTACGCTTCTCCGTCTATTTATGGAGTATTGATGCCCAGTGTGGGATCCTTATCAGGTGGGTTTGACGGAGGACATCGAAAGAGTCCAAAGAAGGGCAGCTCGTACAGTATTGTCACGATACAGGGGACACAGCGTTCCGGAAATGATACAGGATCTGGGATGGGAATCATTACAACAACGGCGCTTCTCGCTGCGGCATGGGCTACTTACGAAACTCCAATCGCCAACATTCTCCTCCGAATGCGAAAATATATTGTTGACTCCCACTTATATAGGTAGAAATGGTAATCAGAATAAAATACGGGAAATCAGAGCTCGAACGGAGAGATTCAGGTGTTCTTTCTTCCCGCGCGCTATTCGAGAATGGAATGGGAGATAAATAGTATAATGGTGGTTCGATGAACCCTCTGCCAGGCACTTAAATGTGATTTGCAGAGTATCCCATGTAGATGCAAATGTAAAAGCTTAAATTTCGTAGTAGTTACTGAATATTTTCAGCGTGTCTTCAGTGTAATCTTTAAAGTGGATACTAATAACTCATCTTTGGTTTCGCGGGTAAAATATCTTCGATTCAATCGACTTTGAATGAGGCGGGGCTTTCACACACTTATAATAATTAAGTGAATACAATAAAAATCTTTTCTCTATAATTAAAGATGAGAAGCTTCGTTCTTGTAGATCTCATTGGTATAATTTACTAATAATGCTCAACGCGCGCGCGCGCGCGCGCGTGTGTGTGTGTGTGTGTGTGTGTGCGCGTGTGTGTGTGTGTGTGTGCGTGCGTGTGTGTATGTGTGTGCGTGCGCGCGCGCACACACACACACACACGCGCGTATTTTTGTATATTGATGATTTTTACTTTTTATTTCGTTGCTGCTGGGCCTCCCAGATGTTTTTATGCAATGGGTGGGCCGCAGAGGAAAAAAGGTTGGGAACCGCTGCTCTAGAGGCGGGGTTCGGTAAGGGAGCGCCAACGTTACGTTCCTCTAACGACACAATTCGAGCCTCACACATCGATGCTGTGGCGTGAGTGTAAGACGGTTTAGTGGTGTGCGCGCCCGTTGTTCCACTGATACTTGCCGGTTGGCAACAATTCCCAGTTGCAACTCCTGGGATGACAAACTGTTTTACCTGTGCAGGACGATCTGCGTCTCTACTGCGTGGTCGTCCATAATCTTTTTGTACGTGTGTGATAATGTTGACCTGACCACTGCAGCCGTCAACTGACGTACCACGGCCAACTTGAGTGGTGATTCTCCGAAATCACCCTACCCTCACTCGGAAGGTCAGAATTTGATCCATTCCAAATTCACTCATTTGGCTGTAGAAAATAAAAGTGCGTCTTCGTGGCATGGCTGCTGTTTGCTTCAGACGTAGATACCACAATAAATCTTATATTGCCAATTTGCCAGCATATTTGACTCGGTTTTGTAATCACTGAAGTAACATCCATAGGGCTACTCTCTCAGTTGCCGGCCGCGGTGGCCGAGGGGACTGAGACGCGCAAGTCACGGTCTGCACGACCACTACGGTCGGGGGTTCGAATCCCCTCTCGGGCATGGATATTTGTGCCGTCCTTAGCATTAGCTAGTTCATAAGTAGTTTATAAGTTTAGGGACTGATGACCCCGTAGTTAAGTCCCATAAGCTATACAAACATTTGCTACTCTCTCAGTTCCTGAAGTTTCATTCTAGGTACGAGGTTCTTTTATCAGGCATTGTTTATATAGTCTTTCTGAAATTTGAATCAAATTTTCTAGGTTGTGTAGAGGGTGGCAGTAGGAAATAATTAGAGACAGATGTCCGTGTCCAAATGTGTTATTATGAGGGTATCAATCTTCGATTGTCAGCTCAGTGGGACTAATTTTGTAGAGGCATATCACGAGTGTGGTCAAACGACCACGTAGTTCTGAGGAGAGACTAACTCTTACCAAGCGTAGCCTTTAGCGACACACGACTCTCTGAGAGCTGGCTGATTTCCGCTATTTTAATCAAATTTTCAATGCCTATAAAGCTAGTTTGTTTCGAGCTACATAAAAACTGTAAGTACAGTTTGAAATCCTGAGGTTTCAACTTCAAGTGAAGCAGCAGCCATGTGTATGGACGGTATATTATTTTCAGAAAGTTAGGAGGATTTCACACTGAGTTTCATTTTAAAAAAGTGAAAAATTTATTTGGATTTCGATATATAGTCTAACACTGAAAAGACAGTACTTAGATTACCTGGACGTCATACCTACCTACAAACGTATCATGTCATAATGACTCACAACATGGTAGGTGTGAATCACGGGGTGACACACAACCCCACATTACATTCACTACAGTAATACGTGTAATTTTACTTCTCACCCTCCCGAGTAATTTTCTTCTGTTGTTACAAATTGCTTCAGAAAAAAAGATTAGACTAGCCAGGACTTTGGTTATTTTCAGAAATTTCATAATGAATGCCACTTAACTAAATCCGAAGAATCTCCATCATCGGCAGTTTCAGCTATTATTTCTTCAATACTTTTTGAAGTTATGCCTTCTAATAAGTGCCATTTGTTTTAAAATAAGACAAACAAGCTAACACCAATAATATTAGTGGCAGAAACACAGGTAAAAATACGCCAGAACATCACGGACTACGTAATATGCAAAAGAGAAGCAGACACGAACTGTTTCGGAGATATATCTCGATATATTGCTTTCTTTTGTTAAGTCTTGCTATATAGCGCTAATGTGGTCAACGAAAAGCACTGAAGAACCTATGGATTTTAGCGGAAACCGTGAAGTTACGAATGAAACCCAAAAACAATATGGAATGCTTCTTGGCGTAATATTTCGGCGGCGTTGTTTTCTTCTTTACCGCGCCGGCGTAATATTACGGCAGCCTCGAGGAAAGTGTTAAGCGTGTAACATGTTCACACTACGCCAAGCACCTCCGAGGGAAGTCGTTAGTTGCAGAAACGCAGTCGGGGTGGTTTGTTGCTTGTTCGCCACACCTACTTTCAACACTTACTGCAAGTGCTTCCTTGCGCATTACTCTGAATTCTTCAAATCTGTTTTACGCGCCTTTTCCTTCCTTTTTCGTTACACTAAAGAAAGGGGTCGCATTCTTTAATTTCATAACGTTCTCAATGGATCTCTACCGATTGCTGTAACAACATGGCAGAATCTCGTAAACAGTGTTAAGAGTAAACTACCGATAGACCGAGCGAGGTATCCTCGTCATAAGACACTGTGTTCGTATCTGGGAGGACGGCGGTTCAAATCCCCTTTCTCCATCATTTTCCTAAATCGCCTAAGGCCAAGAAGTAACACTTTTGAAAGGACATGAACGATTTCTTTCACAGTCTTTACCCAGTTCTAGCTTTTCATTGTGAGTATAATGATCCCACGATCGGGCGATAAAACAAACACTTACTTTTATCTTAGGTATGGGTTAGCTCTCACATACTTAATGTTCTTTAGCAGTGGTGGATGAACATTGAACTACATAGATCATTTTACTTTATTCCTACCGAGAAGGCATCTGGAGAGTCGGAAGGAGTGATGGGTGAATATGTTCGTTTACACGTATGAGGTCCGATATTAATAATAATAATAATAATTTCGTCTGGCTAATTGGTCTGGTGGAAGTCTTTCAGTTGGTCGTCTTTTCGGCGACTTGCGGGTCCCTAATCTATCCCATTTATCCAACCAGGGAAAGCTTAACGTGGAATCCGAACCACGAACCGTTTCCGGCGACTCCTCACAACGTCGAGAGCTGAAAGCTGGGTTAAAACGCAGAGTAAAAAAAATCGGAGATCCGATCGGGTTTCGAACCCGCGACTCTTCGGTTTCTATTCGAGCGAGACCATCGGGCCCGACAATGAACTGCTATGACGTCAGCTGGTATCAGGCATTGAACGATCAACGGCGATATACGAAAATGCGTGTGATTTGGAGTCGGAGCTCGTGGTTACGATGCCAAGCACTGAGGCGTCAGGCACTGTGAGACGGCACGCCTCTCACACTTCCGTACGTTACACATTACTCAAGGAATGCCTTGATTATCCACTTCCTCGCTCGCAACTCCGCTGAATCCAGGCCAAAATTCCAAATGACGCGGTGCCACACTGCAGACTGCTAACGAAGATACGAGCTTATGGAATAGGTTCACCGATTTGTGACTGGCTGGAAAACTTCCTAAGTAATAGAACGCAGTACGTTGTTCTCGACGGCGAGTGTTCATCAGAGACGAGGGTATCGTCAGGCGAGCCCCAGGGGAGTGAGATAGGACAGCTATTATTTTCTATCTATATAAATGATCTAATGGACAGAGTAAGTTGTAATTTGCGGCTGTTTGCTGATAATGCTGTGGTGTATGAGAGGGTGTCGTCTTTAACTGACTGTAATAGCATACAAGATGACTTAGACAAAATTTCTAGTTGGTGCGAAGAATGGCAGCTAGCTCTCAATGTAGAAAATGTAAGGTGATGCGCATGAGTAGGAAAAACAATCCCATAATGTTCGAATACAGCATTAGTAGTGAGCTTGATGCTGTCGCGTCGTTCAAATATCTAGGCATAACATTGCAGAGCGATATGAAATGGAACGAACATGTAAGGACATTTGTGAGTAAGGCGGACAGCCGACTTCGGTTTATTGGGAGAATTTTGGGAAGATGTACTTCATCTGTAAAGGAGACCGCGTATAAAACGCTTGTACGACCACGTCTTGAGTATTGCTCAAGTGTTTGGGACCCGCAGCAGATCAGTTTAAAGGAAGACAAAGAAGCACTTCAGAGGCGAGCAGCTAGGTTTGTTGCTGGTAGGTTCGACCAATGCGCGAGTGTCACGGAAATTCTCCGGCGACTCAATTGGGGATCGTTGGAGGAAAGACGACGTTCTTTTCGTGAATTTCTGTTGAGTAAATTTAGAGGGCCGGAATTTGAAGCTGAGTGTAGTTCGATCTTGCTGCCTCCTACTTACATTTCGCGTAGTAATTACAAAGACGAGATAAGAGAAATTAGGGCTCGTACAGAGGCATATAGGCATTCTTATTTTCCTCGTTCTATTTGGGAGTGGAATAGGAAAGGAAACACCTAGTATTGGTACAGTGTACCCTCCGCCCCGCACCTTACGGTGGATTGCGGATTATGTATGTAGATGTAGAGGTAGAGAAAGGTGCAGATGACTCCCGCGTATAAGAAAGGCAAAAGAACGGACCCACATAATTACAGCCCAATATCATTAAGATCACTTCGCTGTAGAATTCTTGAACAAATTCTCAGTTCTAATATAGTAAATTTCCTTGGGACGGAAACTTTTGTGTCCATGCATCAGTACGGCTTTAGGAAGCATCGATCGTGGGAAACTCAGCTTGCCCTTTTCTCTCATGACAGCTTGCGAGCCATGGATGAAGGGCAACAGGCAAGCCGTGAGGGAGCAGCCATGTGGTCTAAGGCATGATGCCCCTCCGCCAGAGGTTCGAGTCTTCCCTCGGGCATGTGTGTGTGTGTTTTGTCCTTAGTGTAAGTTAGGTTAAGTAGTATTTAAATCTAGGGACTCATGATCATAGCAGTTTGGTCCAATGGGATAGCAGTTTGGTCCAATGGGTTTGCAAACATTTATAGACTGCATATTTCTTTAAACTTCCTGGCAGATTAAAATTGTGTGCCGGAACCGGGACTCGAACCTGGGACCTTTGCCTTTCGCGGGCAAGAGCTCTACCAACTGAGCTATCCAGACACGACTCACGAAGCCGCCTCACAACTTTACTTCCGCCAGTACCTCGCCTCCTACTTTCCAAACTTCACAGAAGCTCTCCTGCGAAACATGCAAGACTAGCACTCCTGGAAGAAAGGATATGGTGGAGACATGGCTTAGCCACAGCCTAAGGGATGTTTCCAGAATGAAACTTTCACTCTGCAGCGGAGTGTGCGCTGATATGAAACTTCCTGGCAGAGGTCCCAGGTTCGAGTCCCGGTTCCGGGACACAATTTTAATCTGCCAGGAAGTTTCATATCAGCGCACACTCCGCTGCCGAGTGAAAGATTCATTCTGCATATTTCTTGATTTTCGACAGGGATTTGACACGGTGCCGCACTGCAGACTGCTATCGAAGGTACGAGCATATGGAATAGGTACCCAAGTATGTGAGTTGCTCGAAAAGTACTTAAGTAATAGAACCCTGTACGTTGTCCTCGGTGGCGAGTGTTCACCAGAGAAAAGGGTATCGTCAGGAGTGCCCCAGGGAAGTGTGATAGGACTGCTATTATTTTCTAACTATACAAATGTTCAGACGGACAGAGTGAGTTGCAATCTGCAGCTGTTTGCTGATGATGCTGTGGTGCACAGGAAGGTATGGTCATTGTATGACTCTAGTAGGATGCAGGATGACTTGGAGCAAATTTATAGGTGCTGTGAGGAATGACAACTAGCGCTAAATGTAGAAAAATGTAAGGTAATGCAGATGAGTAAGAGAAATAATTCCATAATGTTAGAATATAACATTAGTTTTGTGTTGCTTGACAGAGTCGCGTCAGTTATATATCTGGGTGTAACGCCGCACAGCGGTATGAAATGGAACGAGCATATAAGGACAGTCGTGGGGAATGTGGATGGTAGACGTCCCTTTATTGGGAGAATTTTGGGAAGGCTTGATGCGTCTGTAAAGGAGACCGCGTATAAAACGCTTGTGTGACCCCGTGTTGAGTATTGTCCAAGTGTTTGGGATCCCCACCAGATCAGTTTAAAGAAAGACATAGGAGCAATTCAGAGGCAGCTTTGTTACTGGTAGGTTCTATGAATGCGCGAGTGTTGTATTCTTTTGGAACTAAAATGGGAGTTGCCGGAGGGAAGACGACGTTATTTTCGAAAAACATTGTTGAATAAATTTAGAGGGCCGGAATTTGAAGCGGATTCTACTGCCTCCAACTTACATTTCATGTAAAAACCACAAAACAAGATCAGAGAGACTAGGGCCTTTACAGATGCATACTAACATTCGTTTTTCCCTCGTTCTTTATGGGAGTGGAACAGAAAAGCAAGTAACTAGCAGTGGTACTAGGTACCCTCTGCTGCGCACCTCAACTGCGAGGGAGAGCCCGCGTGGTCTAAGGCATCACGCAACGGACTGGGCGATCGTTCCCAGCAAAGGTTGGAGTGATCCCTCGGGTATGGGTGTGTGTGTTGTCCTTAGTGTAAGTTAGTTTAAGTAGTTTGTAAGTCTAGGGACTGATTACCGTTGCAGTTTGGTCCAATAGGTTTACAAATATTTGAACGTTTTGCCACGCCCCTTTGGTTGATGTTGATCCCGCAGGAGGGCGGATAAGGAAGTGTGTCTTTACTGATAGGAGGCCTCTATTAACCCGTCTAAGTATACAAAAAACTGATATACAGTGTCTTGCAAAAAGGTACGGCCAAACTTTCAGGAATAATTCCTCACACACAAAGAAAGAAAATATGTTATGTGGACATGTGTCCGGAAACGCTTAATTTCCATGTTAGAGCTCATTTTATTACTTCTCTTCAAATCACATTAATCATGGAATGGAAAAACACAGCAACAGAACGTACCAGCGTGACTTCAAACACTTTGTTACAGCAAATGTTCAAAATGTCCTCCGTCGCATGGAATCCCTGATGCGCTGATGCAGCCCTGGATAATGGCGTATTGTATCACAGCCGCCCACAATACGAGCACTATGAGTCTCTACATTTGGTACCGGGGTTGCGTAGACAAGAGCTTTCAAATGCCCCCATAAATGAAAGTCAAGAGGTTTGAGGTCGGGAGGGCGGGGAGGCCACCAATCCATCGGTCACCGAATCTGTTGTTGAGAAACGTACGAACACGTTGACTGAAATGTGCAGTAGCTCAAAGGGGAATCTGCCAACTCAGCATTTGTAAACATTGCACTGACTGCAAAACCACGTTCGTGATGAACACTAACCAGTTGATGCTACGTACTGATGTGCTTGATGCTAGTACTGTAGAGCAATGAGTCGCTTGTCAACACAAGCACTGAAGTCAACATTACCTTCCTTCAACTGGCGGTGAATCGAGGAAGTACAGTACATACTAACGAAACAATTGGGTATTTTGACAATTTATGCACGAATTACTTCAATTTCATTTAAAGAGAAATACTAAAATGAGCTCTAACATGGAAATTAAGCGTTTCCGAACACATGTCCACATAACATATTTTCTTTCTTTGTGTGTGAGGAATGTTCCTGAAAGTTTGGCCGTACCTTTTTGTAACACCCTGTATATGGTGTCTGTTCTCCCTGGATTAAATGCTCTATGTATGGAGATGCAGTGTAAAAGAATTCTTTACTGCGTTACCAATATGCATAATTGTTGTCGCCAAACAAGCATTGTTTGTACAGGTTAAATACGATGAATTGGAGATGGATCTGATGATTCCAAACTACTCGCCATATAAAGAGTATGCAACTTTGACAGAATTGTTATAATGATTTTTAGCATATCCAGCTTGCTGATCCTGCCAGACATCATTTTGGAAACATGAAAAATATTTGGACTGCATGCTACTATGCATTATGCATAACAATTATTATTTTTCCTCTCTTTGACTTAATTTTCAGAACATAAAAAAGAAAGTCAACAATTTAACGAAACACTGAAGAACCTTAATATTTGGATTTTTTTCCCAACAGGTGTATCACATAACAGATTAAAGTCATTTGTATCGGCCAATGCTGGGAAGGCAGGTGAAGTAGAAAAACACCCTTAGTATCACCGTAAAGTATAAGCGAACGAATAGCAACTTGTGATTCATACTTTGCCGACGGTTAAGAAGCGTACAGTGTCCTGCGACAGCATGTGCAACAGCAAATGCAAGGAGAGACCGGCCGCTCAGGGAAGAACACTGTTTACTACATGAGCAAGTTGAGCAGTGCTCCCTACTGGACCTTGCAGGTGCACAGGAACAGAACACTCAACCACCTTCAACTCATTTATCCATTTTATTAATTTCATCTGAATTACGAACACGAGAAAAACAAGTTTTTGTGAATTTTATCCATTATGGATGTTGAACTCCGTGACTGTTCCTAATAGGTTGTGGAAATAAAATCCGCTACCAGTCACAATTTTTTTGGCGGTTTATTAGAACACTACCGGTTTCGGGCTTGTGCCCATCCTCAGGTGTTTACATTCAGACAAATATAAGTATCCAGTTCGTATTTGTACATTTCTCATGGATCTTGATTGAGAACATTGCAGTAACATGATGCTAATTTGCACTCCCATGTTTAAGGTTTTGCACAGTACACTTCATAACTTGCACTCCAAACATCGCCACAGTACACTTTATCACTGACACTCCAAGCATCGCGATGCAAATTAGCATCATGTTACTACAATGTTCTCAACCAAGATCCATGAGAAATGTACAAATACGAACTGGATACTTATATTTGTCTGAATGTAAACACCTGAGGATGGGCACAAGCCCGAAACCGGTAGTGTTCTAATAAACCGCCAAAAAATTGTGACTGGTAGCGGATTTTATTTCCACAACCTAAACAAGTTTTTATTTGTAGCGAAATGTATGTCATCGAGAAATCGGAGATATCACGGTATCAAAGGTCATCTCGAGGAATGTCGTCATAAAATGTGAAATCCCTGTGTCTTGCAGACAAGCGTCGGTTACACCTTACGGTCAGTAACTCTTTTGCTTTTTGTTTTTATCAACAATTTGTTATGCAGGAATTACTTTACAAAGAGAACTACCTTAAAGGAAAAAAATAATATATCTCAGTACAACATATCTAGGAAAAAGCACAAATGAAATGAAAAAAAATTAGAAACACTAACATCAGTTTTGCATACCAAAACAGACACACCATAAGAAGCAAAATCGTCACACCCACGACAAAACCTTCTATATTTCTAAATCCTGGTCTATACAAAATTTCTTTTAACTCTTAAAATAAATATTATATAGGTCAAACAGGACGTAACTTCACCGTACGTTATGAAGAATACACTAGAGATAGTGAGAAAAACGCAGCCACTTTTTACCAGCACTTACAGTCGGAAAAGCACACAGTAGGCACTACAGCAAATGCACTCGAAATTTTACATACAATACAAAAGGGATATGAAATGAATATTCTGGAGGAAACTGAACTATGTATCCACGCAACTAGCGATGCAAATAATTTATTAAATTATCAATCCGATTTTAAACACAAAAATTACATCGATAATTTTATTGATAATTTAACGCTGGAGAAAGGATAATACAGCTTACTATTGATCACAGATCGTACTATAATTCTAAAGTCAACCAAAGACTAAATAAGGACAACCATGTCAAAGATAAATGTATCATCTATAATGTCCTCCTAAAATCAATAAAATCTTTAACCATACTCGCTACGTAATAACATACGCAGAAATAATAAATCAAATTATCCCATATCTGTTAACTTCTATATCTTTTCTTCGAAAGAAAAATTTGTAAGCGCATAGTATTCTGAGGCATTGACAGATACGGTAAGACACCACCTCATAAATAGTCAGTTGAAGCAGTTAAGGCCTCTAAATACCGTACTTACTATATAATTGAAATTTCTAAATTTTATTTATGTAAATTTATTTATCTAGTACCTGTATACATACTGATAACAGAAAATGTTTTTGCAGAAAGACACCTAACGACGGCACGTACGCCGAAAGATATCTCGCGAATAAATAAATAAAATTATAGTGTTTTGGACCAACCTTTTACAATTTTTTTTCGAGATCTTTAGCTACACACATTCGCTGAGGACACGCTACAGACTTTGGCGAAGGGTACTTCGAACCAATAATAGCAAGCTTTTCTGTGCCATTCGCATACTGAGCGAGGGGAAATGAATCTGTATGCATCTGAATCTATTGCATCTCATTGTCAGGATCTTTACGTGAGATATACGATCCTGGCAGCTTATGTAAGTCTGCGTGGGGATATAAACCTATGAAAAGATTAATTACGCAAGGAAGTGTATTATGAAACTCGTCTGAGTATAATGAATTGTTAAGCACGTGACCATTTCTTTCGTTGAACTGAGATGTAGCTGTCTTTTATGTATTAAAAAATCGAACTTTCTTCTTTTTCTCGGCTTCATCCCACATCTAGTCCTATTGCAATTGGCAATTATGATGAGAGTGGATGGATGCCCTTCTTTTTGCCCTCTTCCCTACTACCCCGCCCCTAAAACCGGGATCTGAGTTCATATTGTAGTGTGTCTACTGAGGAAGTGTTCAAACCTAAATCAATCTACTTACTGAAATGTTACCCTAAAACTGCCTGCAAGCTAGAAGATTTCTTTGACTGTTCATTATTTACCTGCAAATAAATTTCATCATAGTCATGGTTAGTATTTTCTGTGTCAGTTAGCTGTATGTTTAAACTAGTTCGTATCTTGTGCCTGGAGAAGCTGAATCTTGATTCTCTGTTCTTTTCGCTTAGTTTCTTCTTCTTCTTTTTACGACACAATGCAGTTCTTAGTATTAACATTTTTATTTGTCGACTTCTTTGTATATCTTTATTTTATGGAAGAGCGCGTTTGGATGCTCACGTTTCTTCATCTTGAACTATACATTTAAGTTTTCTCCAGTTAGAGGTGATTTTCGACAGCATTTGATTGCTCAAATGTTCAAATGTTTGTTAAGCTTAAGGGACTTAACTGCGGAGTCATCAGTCCCTAAACTTACAAACTACTTATGAACTACCTTATAGTAAAGACGGCACAAACATCCATGCCCGCGGGGGGATTCGAACCCCCGACCGTATCATTAGTGTCCCTCGAGATTAAGCAAACCTAGTAATGAATGTCTATAGCCAATTTGTTCCTTGAGGCCTCCTTCCTGAATCACTTTAACGTATTTCATATTCTGCTTCCCTTCTTTCAGTGAACATGGACAATTTTTGTTGATTAAAAATACTGTGTATGTATTAGCTGCTAAGAAATTCGAAGATATAGCGTTTACTGACGTGAGATCGTACAGTTAAGATTCATAATTTACATACAATTCACAAGTGCGAACTGTGTCAGTGACAGCAATGTATATTAAAACTTCAACTGTTACGTGTTTCCTCACAGCGGCATCATGACGTAAGAATATAATGTACTCCATTAACATTGAAGGACAATGCAATCTGTGGCTGACATTGTTAAGGAGCAGTCCCAAAATTACGTGTGCGATTTAGAGAAAGCATGGGAATGTTTCCTCGCAGTTCCTGGACTCCCCACCGCGCTTAAAAAGTCTCGCGCCTTCTCATACGTTGCACAACACATGCCTTGCGCAATACGCTTCGCACTGCTTAGAAGGTACACCGTGCTCATGTTTATTGCCCCGTCACGATTGATCATCATAGTAAATGGCACCAACTGATCATACGACGCGCATCCACACAGTAAGGCGTTTCTCTCTCTTTTTTTATTTCAAAGACACCATAATTACTTTAAAAAATTGATTGCCAACAGGTACAGCGATGTTCGAGGTATTTTTCCGTATAGTCACGAAGCGAATTGAGACACTTGTATCATTGGGTCAATTTTTGTATTTCTGTATCTGCCGCCTGTAGTGTGAGTGTCCTCTGCAGGTACTTATCGTTGTGAAAACACTGTCCGGAGGGCGCGCTATTAAAAGCAAGAGGCATGGAATGCTTACTGCAGGCGTTGTGCTGCTCATGAAAATGCGCCGTGGTGGCCGAGGGAAACCGGGCGCCGTGGCTCAGCGCGCCCGGTCAGAGGGCTGAACGTCATTTGTAATAAAAAAGCTGAGCCAAATGATCAAGTAACGACCAAGAACGAACAATGAAAACGACCGCAAATCATAGATCTACCTGAAGAACAAGAAAACAAAAAAGAAGAAAAAAAGGGGACTGAGGCGCTCCAGTCACGGACTGCACGGTCACTACGGTCGGGGGTTCGAATCCCCCCCTCGGGCATGGATATTTGTGCCGTCCTTAGTATTAGTTAGTTCATAAGTAGTTTGTAAGTTTAGGGACTGATGACCCCGTAGTTAAGTCCCATAAGCTATACAAACATTTGAAACATTTTGAATGTTCGTCCCCATACTGCCAGGCGTACAAGCAACCTGTTTTGCAGAAACAGTTTACACATCTTGCTGGGTGCGATCTCCATTTCTGCGGAATCTTCTTTACTGTTTTGCCAAGATCGCTTATTTATTTACCACAATGACCGGTATCAACTGGGCCATCCTGCCACTATGGCCAACGTGCTATTGCTTCTCCTTATGTTCAATATCTTTGTTATGTCGAGACAAAATATATACCGAGCGAGGTGGCGCAATGCTAACACACTGAAATCGCGTTCGGGAGGACGGTGATTCAAATCCACCTCCGGCCATCCAGATTTAGGTTTTCCGTGATTTCCCTAAAACACAAATGGTTCCTTGCAAAGGTCACGACCGATTTCTTTCCACATCCTTTCCCAACAATCCGAACGTTACCTGCGTCTCTAATGAGCACGCTGTCCACAGGGTGGTAAATCCTAAGCTACGTAACTACCCAAGACAAAATATGTCTCTGGAAATTGATTAATACTTTCACTATGCCTTGTAGAAGACAGCGAGCGTCTTTGGAGCATGTTTAGGATATCGAACGGGAAAGAATAGTTGCCTTAGAGACTGCGGATTGTCCTTAGCCGTGTGGGCTTAGCCACGTGGTCTAAAGCATCATGCTACGGACTGGGTGGCCGCTCCCGCCGTAGATTCGAGTCCTCACTCGGGCATGTGTGTGTGTGTGTGTGTGTGTGTGTGTGTGTGTGTGTTGTCCTTAGAGTAAGTTAGTTTAAGTCTAGGGACTGATGACCATATCAGTTTGATCCACTAGAATTACAAACATTTGAACAATTGATTATCTTTAAAAGAACGCGGTGATGGTGACGGACGTAACCAAGTAACTATGACGGGAATCTGTAATCGCTGGATGCAAGAGGGGACAACGCACCTATGGGATCGAATGTAGCCATTACTACACGTGATGACAGGCGTGTTGTGCGGATGGCAGCGATGGATCACTCTAGCCCCTCACAACGTATTCGGTCTATTGCGAGACAAGCGGTGTCCAGGCGAACTAAGCGACGCAATGCGTTCACTGTTGCGTTTGCCACTGGTTGCATGCCGCAGGCGTTTGCGCCAGCATTGGTGAAATTAACGCCGGACGTGGGTCACCGAATGGAACAACGTTGTTTTTAACGGCGAATCACACGATGTGTCTGCACCATCGCGATGGTGATCAAATGTTCAAATGTTTGTAAAGTCTATGGGACTTAACTACGGGGTCATCAGTCCCTAAACTTACAAACTACTTATGAACTACCTAATCCTAAGGACGGCACAAATATCCATGCCCGAGGGGGGATTCGAACCCCCGACCGTAGTGGCCGTGCAGACCGTGACTGGAGCGCCTCAGTCCCCTCGGCCACCGCGGCCGGCCGCGATGGTGAGACAGTAGTTGGAGATTGTACACTTATTCATCGCCATACTGGCCCTAGAGTGGTACTGGGTTACGCTCCCTGGTACGGATTGTTGGTATACTAACAAGCCAGCGTCGTATCTCTGAAGTTAAGTTGAACTCTATTGTTCTCCCATAGCTTCGGAGCATGCCGACGGCTATATTGCAACAGGATAATATACGACCACACGTGGATCACAATGCTCAAAAATTCTTGGTGCTCTACTGCCTTGGCTTCCTTGCTCTCCCGATCTCTCGATTTTCGATAACGCGTGGTCGATGATTGCAGAGCAATTGGCCCGAAATAAACCATCTGCTGCTATAGCAGATTAACTTTGGCAATATCTAGAAGCGGTATGGACTACTGAAACTAACAGCACACCAAAAGCTTCTTTGATTCACTGCCGAGGCATGTAGCAGAGATTATAGCCATCAATGACGGCAGCACACAATACTGATTTCATTAGCCTTGTCGCTTCACATAGCGTTGTATTTTCAGTATTGATATTTTTTACAACAAGCTATCTCCCGAATTTCGTATGATTTCTTCAGTCTTTCATTTTGGGTGGCCACCAGTGCAGAAGTTACCGACAGGCATGTGGCACCATACCGTTTCCACTGTCAGTTGGTTCCTCGGCTTACTATCCATTGCTCGAACTGCCACGTCGAGGTGATCCCACAGATTATCGACTGAGCTTTAATCCGGGGATTTGGTGGCCATTGGAGCACGATAAATTCATTCTGGTACTCTTCATGCCACACATGTATACTGCAAGCTGTGTTCCATTGCCCTTCTGGAAATGGCATCGTGGCGGGGAGACTGCACGTAGGAGATGGCGCTCAAGGATAGATGTATACTAGTGCTGATCCTTCGAGTCAGGAAATCACCATAACGCTCCATCCTCCCTCCTGGACCCATATGTCGAATGTAGCATGACGCTTACTTCCAGACATTTCAGCTCGTACACGACCACGGTCATCTGTCCAATGAAGCATAAAACATGATTCATCTGAAAAGGCGGGGGACGTCTAGCTGTCGTCACCGATGGACAACATTCACGGTGCATGAACCACGCGGACGTCCATACGTAGCAATGTTCGCTGAGAGGTCGTTGAGGAGACACTGTCGCTAGCCCCTAGGTTCATGTGGGCGGTCGTCGCTCAACTTTTGCACGTCTGTTCTCCCTTATGTATCTCCGCAGACGTTGTTCACTTCTGGGGCGTGGTGTACCACAGTTCCCTCAGCGCGGTGTTTGGATATCGTCATTTTGACATACTTTAACCACGATGGCATGGCAACTGAATACAGACACAGCCGTTTCAGAAATGCTCCTACCATTGGTCCGAAAGCTAATGTTTGTAGCCTTTCGGAAGTCAGGCAAATCGTTCCGTTCCCACATTACGACAACGTCCCGCCTGAGGGACCCTCCGCTACTAGCACTGCACGTTGACGTCAAACATAGGCGGTGCTCACATTGTCAGTCGACCCAGAATGTTTAGTTATTTACACACTTACACATCTAGTCTGACCTGAGGAACCACACTGGAATTTGCATAAAGTAACTTAGCGCAACCACGAGAAACCTGAATCAGGATCCAAAAATTAATTTTAGTTCAGTGTGTTCTACTATTGTGATAAGCCGCGGAAAAAAGGAAGGAAGATTTGGGTTTAATGTCCCATCTAAAGATTGGTTCAAAATGTTCAAATGTTTGTAAATGTATGGGACTTAACTACTCTGGCCATCAGTCTCTAGGCTTACAAACTACTTAAACTAACTTATGCTAAGGAAAATAAATACACCCATTTCCCGAGAGAGGACTCGAACCTTCGGCAGTGAGCAGCGGCGCGCTCCGCTTTTTTTCCCTTCAGGTAGATCAATGGTTTGCTGTCGTTTGTTCATGTTCATTCTGGCTTCTTCGTTCAGTATTTGGCTCAATTTCATTTATTTATTTATTTTTATTTTAAAGAGAGCGTTAATCCCGCTGACCAAGTGCGCTGAGCCACAGCCCCCGGCAGCGTTCGGCCAATCCACTGCGGCGAGAGCGTCATAAGAGACGAACACAAGCTCGGATTGTTTTGTCAGCTATGGAGAAGGAAATCGACCGTCCCATTTCAATGGTACTATCTTGGAATTTGATTGGGTTGATGCGGGGAAATCACAGAAAACCCAAATCTCAATGGCTGAGACGGATTTGGCCCGTCATCCTCTCGATAAATCAGGTAAATGACATGATGTAAGACGAGCAACTCTGGCATTGTGTATTTTTAATTGTACGCCACGTTTCGGTAAAAGACTCTTTTTCCTGCACCTCTTGCACAACGTTATGCTACAGGGCAATTTTTATGCCTATTTGAAGCTGGAAATAACAGAAGGCGAAACTTTCGTTAACGTTTAAAAATAAGGTGAATTTAGTCATCCAAACATTTCCTCAGCCATGCCACATAGTGACCATCTACCGCCTGCGGAGTTACAAAATTAGTTCCTGACTACCAGCTAAGTATTACTGATGCCAGAGAGTAGCTTTCACTTGATCCCGTTTCCTGCTGTGAATGTATTTACAACATTATCACTCAGCACGAGCTGTGAAACTTGATGGAATGATTAAAGCTACGGTAAAAGCAAAACTGAACTGTTAGAATTAATATCACAACAATAACGTGTTTGAACTTGCACTCAGTGTCTCATTATTTCAGAATAGCTAAAAGAGTTTCAAACGGTTTATTTATTTATTTTTAGCAATTCCAGATACGTTAGATGCATGTACTAAATCGTCTCTACATCTCCTCGAAATTTGTCGGTGTAATTTTTGTCTGGTGAGCTAAAATTTAAACTGTAAATCTCTTAGAAAGTCAGAGGTGTGAGGAAAAACAAAATCATACCGCAATTAATACAATACACTTATCCTCGGCAAATTTGCCTCATGTTTGGAAACAATATTTGGAAATAAAAATTGTCTTATTTACTATTTCGTGCACAGCTGTACCTAATTTCATCAATGAAGCTTGCTTTCTGCGGTTTCAAATATTTTATTAACTTCTGCGTGTATGTCCGCTGTAGCAATGTTACCCCTTTGTTTGCACTTTTCAATGACTTAGTTCTTGTTATTATATATATAGTTGTCAGTAGTGGCACAAAGTTTCCAGGAAATATACAATTATATCTTTTCCATCTACAAGTGGAATAACTTTTTGAGCAGCAAAGTTTTAATGCCCATACCTGTAACTTCCATCACTAATGGAAACATAATGCAAGAACGCATTTCAGCAGACCTACATGTTTAATGTTGGTACGAGTGTACTTAACAATAAGAAGCTACAGATCATTGTGGTCAAGAAAGAATATCTCAGCCACACAAATGTCCAGTTTCACTTAGTGATGTGGTAATATTCTCTTCTCTTAAGATGGGATATTTACATAATATTAGTTGAATGAATTAAATAATAGCTCAAAAATGTTTGTAAAGCTTAAGAGACTTAACTGCGGGATCATCAGTCCCTAAACTTATAAACTACTTATGAACTACCTTATACTAAAGACGGCACAAACATCCATGCCCGAGGGGGGATTGGAACCCCCGACGGTGGACGGCCGCGCGCACCGCAAAGCGGCGCTCCAGTACGCGCGGCTAATCCGCCGCGGCAATATTAGCTTTTAAGGATTTGCAGAATCTATATCTATAAATGTGAATGTCTGTTCGGTGTACGTTTATCACGTCTGAACCACAAGACATAAAGAGCTAAAAATTTGTACAGTTACTAATTTATACCTGAGGAAGATTTTAGGCACGGTTTTATAGCTGTCTGATAGATATTTAGTAATTTGAAGAATATAACGCGAAATGCGCAACAATAATTACTCTTTGAAAATTATATTTACTCTTTGAAAATGGTTTTATTGGTTGCATTGTTGCTTGAAGGTTGATAATGATAAAAGGGTGGAGTATATTGGAATGGAAAGTTATCGGTGTATATAAAATTCTACGTGTGTATGTGTGTGTTAATATTTCGCTCTGCAGCGAAAACTACAGCGCGCAAACGAATGGTCTGTGTGTAATTGTTGTCCGAAGTCTCCGTTGTATACCATAGCATTTCCATGCCGATAGCTATAAGGAGGTGGAAGATATGGTGGTTGAAAGTCGTCAAATTATTAAAAAATTCGGATTGAAGGCCAGCGATGACGTTTGCGACTCTATAGCAAGGAGGTTACATACAGCGAAACGTATCTTTGGTCTATCCGTGCTACGATGTTTTAAGCTCTTTCTCTGTAAGGAGGATAAGCATACGAATAAGGAAATAGAATAATAAATAAATAAAGCAATAAAAAAGAAATTTCTTTTAATACATCTCTTTAAAAATCGATTTAATGTTTCGCGCATTACATCAAGTGATCGATCTGTGATATTATTACAATCATTATTGTTGAATTTCGTGATTGGATTCTTCGAAACGAGTGCATTTTTACGTGTGATTTGATCTACACTACTTACTTTCCTGATAAACGGTAAGTGCATAGACTTCTGCAATCTGATAGGAATAGTTTTCAGTTTGTTTCTAAAGAAGGTATTGTATTTCACTTCATCCTCCAAACCAGTCTCATAGCACACTACTGAAAGATAGCTTATCTATCGTGATCAACCAACACGCGAGTTGAGCCGCGGATTTAAGCTAGTAGTGCTATAAACCAAGGGCTGAAGGTGGATCACGAAAAGGAATTCCTGAGATTGCTGCGGTTGTCAGAGGCGGTAACAATGGAGGCGGCTACGTCAGCTGCGAAACAGAAACATGTCGCGGCAGGACTGCCAACCACGACCAGAGGGGCTCGTGACACACGCGGCGGTCCTGAAAACAACGCACTGGCGCCGCACAACGCACGTCCGTAACATCAGCATGCGGGCTCCACGCCGCCTCCTGCATTCCAAGCAGTCTCCAGCCATCCAGGTGGTTAATTGCGAGACACGGTTCCCTGCGTCTGTAACAGACCTCTGGCGCCATCACTTATTGATGAATCACATAGTATCCACCTCACCAGTGGCGTAACTATGGGGGGGGGGGGATGAGGGGGATAGAACACCCCCCAAAACCCGAAAAGCATAAAAAAATCGTATAACAGCAATCTGGTAAAGGTAAAGATTTGAAATTTGGGGTGTTTTGCCATAAGCTTTCATTGGAAGGGAGTGAATTAGTTTCTTCAACGGGAGTGGTAAATGGTAGTCTGTCTGGAAACTGACTAAAATTTTGCTCGGCAAGCAGATCTATTCCCCCCCCCCCCCCCCCCCCCCCCCCGAAAGGCAAGTCCTAGTTACACCACTGCACCTCACACCGCTGCGACCAAACGCAATCTATTTACTTTGGTGGTTGCAGTGTTACATAATTTTAAGCCCTCAATTGAGCAAACCGCAGGATGTTCCAAAAGAAACTTCGGTGACAGGTTAATAGTACCAAAATAAGATTCAAGTAAACCTTTGTCTGAAGATCATTTTCGTTTTCAAAATATTAATAAAAGTAGACTTCCAAAGATTTTCCAGGTACAACCCAAGCTTATCTATGCATGTGCCTGACTGAGTGGCAGACTAGATGGCATTGTGTTCCCAGGGAAGCTTGTTTACATCCGTTAAACTTTGTTTACAAGATAAATCAATCAAAAGTGAAGGCCGTAAACTACATAAAATACCTAGGAATTACTATTACTTCAGTCTTAAATTGGAAAGAACACGTACATAATATCGTGGGAAAGGCGAACCAGAGACTGCGTTTTATTGGCAGAACCCTTAAAACGTGCAACAGAACTACAAAAGAAACTGCATACACTAAGCTTGTCCGTCAATTTTTGGAGTATTGCAGTCCAGTGTGGGATCCTTATCAGTTGGGTTTGACGGAGGACATCGAAAGAGTCCAAAGAAGGGCAGCTCGTTTCGTATTGTCACGATACAGGGGAGACAACGTTACGGAAATGATACAGGATCTGGGATGGGAATCATTACAACAACGGCGCTTATCGCTGCGGCGTGGGCTACTTGCGAAACTCCAATGGCCAACATTCTCCTCCGAATGCGAAAATATATTGTTGACTCCCACTTACATAGGTAGAAATGATCATCAGAATAAAATACGAGAAATCAGAGCTCTAACAGAGAGATTCAGGTGTTCTTTCTTCCCGCGCGCTATTCGAGAATGGAATGGGAGATAAATAGTATAATGGTGGTTCGATAAACCCTCTGCCAGGCACTTAAATGTGATTTGCAGAGTATCCCATGTAGATGTAGATGTACATCTACATATATACTAAGCAATCCACCGTAAGGTGCGTGATGGAGGATACACTTTACCACTACTAGCCATTTCCTTTCCTATTCAAATGTTTGTAAATTTATCGGACCAAACTGCGTCGTCATCAGTCCGTAGCTTACAAACTACTTAAACCTAGGTAAACTAACCTAAGGACACCATGCCCCAGGGAGGACTCGAACCTCCACGGCGAGCAACCGAGCGCTCCGCAACGAGACGCTTTAGACCGCTCGGCTACTCCACCGCGGCCCTTTCCTATTCCACTCGCAAATAATATGAGGGAAAAATGAATGTCTATATGTCTCCGTAAGAGCCCTAATTTCTCTTATCTTATAATTGTGATCTTTACGCGAAATGTAAATAGGCGGCAGCAAGATCGTTCTGCAGCCACCTTAAATTCCGGCCCTCTAAATTTTCTTCACCAGAATTTCTCGAAAAGAATGTCGTCTTTCCTCCAGCGATTCCTATTTGAGTTCCCGGAGCATTTCTGTGACAATCGCGCATTGGTCGAACCTACCAGTAACGAACCTAGATGCTCGCCTCTGAACTGCTTCCATGTCTTCCTTTAAACCAGTGTTTTTCAAGCTGTGGGTGGCGACCCCAAAGGGGGTCGCTTAGTCTTACTCGGGAGGGGGGGGGGGTCGCCATCATAGGAGGAAGTACCTGCACCATACTTCCCTGTGCAACATTCATCGCCGGCCGCGGTGGCCGAGGGGACTAAGGCGCTCCAGTCACGGTCCGCACGGCCTCTACGGTCGGGGGTTCGAATCCCCCCTCGGGCATGGATATTTGTGCCGTCCTAGTTCGTAAGTAGTTCATAAGTAGTTTGTAAGTTTAGGGACTGATAGCCCCGTAGTTAAGTCCCATAGACTTTACAAACATTTGAACATTTGAACATTTGCAACATTCATTATGAATTGACTATCTCTGTCATTGTTTTAAAATACCGCGTGTTAATGATGAATAAGCGCAATGTCTGAAAATTGTTTTCTGGGACTAATCGATAGGTAAAACAACATGATACAGTAAGTAATTCTGAAAATTTCGTAAAAATATCTACTTCTTTACATATTGTCTATACATTGGGACCGTTCTTAATGATCATAACTCGCTTCTGAGTCTTGCCTGAAATGCGAAATACTGGTTAAGCAATTTTTTTTTTTTTTTTTTTTTTTTTTCGTTCGGAAATCATGTAAAATAGTATAATGTGTCCATTCCGAAAAATATTCAGATAAGTTTAACAATTCAAAAGAAAGGTGAAGCAAAAGAAAGAAGATTAAATTTGTATCTTTTGAGATAACATAGTTTTATTAGAGTTCGTGAGAAAGGCGGGTGGATCGCCAGAATAATTTTATTCAGAAGGGGGGCACCAGAATATGTTTACTTGGAAGGTGGTCGCATATTCGAAAAGGGTGAGAAAACTGCTTTAAACTGATCTGCTGCGGGTCGCAAACACTTGAGCAATACTCAAGACGTGGTCGTACAAGCGTTTTATACGCGGTCTCCTTTACAGATGAAGTACCATCTTTCCAAATGCTCCCAGTAAACCGAAGTCGGCTGTCCGCCTTACTCACAACTGTTCGTGTTCGTTACATTTCATATCGCTCTGCAATGTTACGCCTAGACATTTGAACGACGTGACTGCATTAAGAAACTCACTACTGGAAGCAAGAGATGGATATTGCGAACATTTATTGTAGGTTTATGTGTTGATGAGCTCTAGTAATTTACAATGTAAACTCTAATTAACAATGAAATAGACATTTCTGACTTCTTGGGTTTTCCAGGGAGTTGTAATACAATCAAAAGATACAGCTGAAAATTTGTACCAGACGAGGACTCGATGCCGGATTTCTCGCTCCTTGCGAGCGGTCGCCTTACTCGCGTTTTTCTTTTTCTCTTTCGGGAAATCGGTTCTGTGCGGACATTAAGTCATGTTTATTCAATACTCATATACGATATCTTTGCTCAGTATTTTTACTGCACTGAGTGGCCAGCCTTGTGACCTAACGCTTTGGGCTACATCCTCGGCCATCCAGGCACACTTCCGAGCGTACTAAAATTCCCAGCTTGCTGCACACTGCTATTTTCTTGTCTCCTGTCCATTGCTCCTCCTGATCTAAGCGATACCTGTATTCCTGGAAGGGTTCGGACAAGTTCTGTATATAAGTACTGAAATTTCGCCTGGCCATCGAAGCAGACATCCAATAATGTCTGTAAGAACACACAACATGCACATAATTTCATTAACATCTCTAAAACGATGTATTTGCGGATATATGTTCATATGAACTTTTTTCTTGTTGTGGTGTAAAGTTTTTTTTAAACACCCTGTATAATGCTACACCCGAATAATTTTATTGTCACTGGTACGTATGGTATTGACTGGATGCAAAACTCACCTTGACTGTAAGCAATGATAAGTGACACTATATGAGAAACGGAGTTATTGAACGGTACATGGTGTTCTTTATTCATTTTATAGTTGCACGATAATCCGAGAAATGTCAGCTCTGTATCTAATTTCAGATTCTGGCTAATGGCAGCTTGGTAAAACTGCAGAGTCTGTTGCCTGTGTTTTTAGTATGGCGCGTATGTTGGCAATTGTAAGTAGATCGTTTCTGGGCCGGAGATTCGGGCGCTACGCGCCCTCACATACTAAAAAAAAAAATAAAAAAAAAAAAAAAAATAAAAAAATTCTTGTTTAACCTATACCTAACCTAACTGTTTCGTACAGATCACACAATAAATAAAACATATACTTGCTCTATAGTTGACTGCTGTGGTGTTGCCAACATTTGCAGAGCAAGGGCAACAGACTCTGCAGTTTAGCCGGCAGCTTAGTCAGGATTTGTGCATGTAAACAGTGGAAAGTGCCAAGCATATGGTTGCCAGTTGTAGTAACGTGTGCAATGTTTGTGCCAGAAAAATGCTATTTATGGACGTATTTTTACAAATGCAAGGGCGATGTGAACAACTACGACTCAGATAAAGATTCTGAACATGTTCTCGAATGCAAATGCATTTCAGAATTTGTTGTTAATACTGTAAATGTGAATACTTATTTAAGAAAGTAAATACGGTTGTGTCGCTTACACTAGATTGAATGGATTTACGAGTCAGTGTGATGGCTGAAATGTGGAGGGTCTTCTTTGACATTCGTAACGTGTTGTAATAAGACGACCCAAAATTAATTTTATATTGTGCTGTATTGTAGATTAATTTATGAGGTTATCATACTTTATTGTAGTAAAATGTAGTATCACAATTCTTAATTTCAAAAACCTAACAATATTAATATTGATATGTATTTTGACAGGTGTTGCAGTAATGCACAACAAGTAAACAGTGGGAATTCAACGCTGTTACATATTAGGTGCACTCAGTTCGCTAGCAATATTAAGTACTTATTGATGTGCATTTAAGAACAAAGTTTTGGTCTCAATTTATGACTCAAAACGTTTTACGGTACACTAAGTATAATTGAAAATAATGGTTCATGTAAATAAAAAGTCACTATGCATGTGTTTGCAATACCTTATTTACGAAATTTTAGAGAATCTTCATTGCGCAATTTTCCAAAACAATATACTTAACCCTTCCCATTGTTTACAGCTAAGATCTTTAGTTGAGAAGCGCACTCACATTTGTATCTGACTTGGCTCAAAATAAAAATAAAGTTTTAGTTATACTTCCTGTGTTATTTCAAATAGCGTATCTAAACT
Source organism: Locusta migratoria (assembly GCA_026315105.1). NCBI lineage: Eukaryota > Metazoa > Arthropoda > Insecta > Orthoptera > Acrididae > Locusta > Locusta migratoria. The sequence goes on from CM048755.1 coordinate 37,753,236, forward strand.
AAACTATGTTAAAGGGAATTAACAGTAGCAAGCTCAGCAACCTAAGAAGAGAAAAAGACAGGAAGGAAGTGAAATTATTTATAGCGGACTGATAGACGAAGCTCCGACCATAATGAGTATCTTATCAGTTACAAATTATGTGACTGGCTTCAAGTGTTGCGGGTGAAGAGGGTCGTATAAGTTATCGTGAAGGGCGTAAGTGCCTTAATGAATGCTCCTCAAGTGTATAAAAAGTAAAGCTGACCATGACCCCTAGTGTAGTATGAACATCGTAATGCTTTACCAGAAGCAGCGCTAGTGGATACAGTATGCCAACGCTTTGTCCCAACATTTAAACTGAGTTGCTCAATCAGTTATTAGGACGACTTGCAGTTTAAGCTACAATGGCGCAAGCTGGCAATTCTTACATTAGCAGACCACTGCCAGCGATGGTTAGGCGATAACAGAATAATTAAAACTACTCTTTGATTGCCGATACAACCCCAGACCTTCCGAATAATATTCTGGTGTTCGCCCAATGAGATACTTTCGGAATAGTTTTTAACTGTTCTGAAATACAATTAATTACAACTTTTTACAAATGCTGAGTCATAGGCTGATTATGAGAAATATCGCCTTAAAATTATTTTCTTTAAGGAAGATATTTATAATAATGGGACCAATTAAAGAGCAAACACAATGCAGAAGACATCATAATAAGGAACTTTATACACCTACTGAAAAAACTGCAGACTATATTAAGAAAAGATGAATATTTATCTATAAACACGCCCAAACAATTAATCCCAACAGCCTAAGGAAACAACAAAAAGACAAAAACATACTGATGAACGAATGCTATACAGAAAGAAAGTAATATTCCAAACGTTTCCATGACAAATCGAAGTAGAATACTAGAGCTCCAGGGCCGAAGACGGAAAAAAGATGTCGAGAAGTGCTAACAGAAAGATGGAAGAAAGAATTGAGAAAGAACTGAAATAAACATAGTCCATGGTGGACCATATACATTAATAACAACACTTCTGTGGGGAAGGGAGGGAAGATTACAGTTTAACGTCCCGTCGACAGCGTGATCATTAGAGACGGATATTTTTGTGGACACAAAAATAGAGTCTGTTTCAGGAGGAATATTTTAGGAGGTGGTAGTATAGGCGTATTGCAATAACATGTGTCCAATTTTGAGTATAGAGCTACAGCTGTCAGTATGTAATCCAAAAAAGCTTAAATCAAATGCAAATGAAGAAATTTTTAATTATTCTTTCATCGGTTCTTGTTAGAACATCATTATATTTGATTAAAAGTATAATTTTGTTATGTTCTACACATTTATTTTAATTTTCTTTTCGGTTTTCAGGTTACAAGGTCACTATCAGACTTTAAAGTCTGAAGATGGCTTTGTAAACAGAGACCAGTTAAATAAATAAAAATAAACATTTATCTATATATTTAGAAATAAATGTTTGTCTGTATGTCCTCTATGTGTTCATAAACCATTCATTCGATTTCAATTAAACTTTGGTGAACTGTTCACCGTACGCCTACGAAGGTTCCAGACCCAGAAACAAAAGAGCACGACACACAGCTCAAGAGATATGACGTCATAAATAATGAGCGGCCACCGCGTGAGAATACCCACATTTATGCGTCAATTATTGGGAAATGGGAGTAGTTACGGACCTGCAACGAAGTTTGCACAAAATTTCGGACGTTTATGAAGCGTTTTGTAACTTATCCCCCACCCCCCTTTCACACACTCAAAATGATGAAATGAAAAGAAGTATACCGCTCACAACAGTTTCGCTGTAGATGCCGTGAAACTGTCGCATCAGGTATGACCTTGTATCAAATAAAGTTAGCATTACAGATATGCATGTAACTATTTATTTTTGTCTGCAAGTATCCCTTAATTCTCTTCCGTCCAAAATTAAGCAATCTATTTTCTCAATCTCTATCTATATAAAAGCACTCACTTACTAAACACGAAACCTTGAAAACTACTTCACCTGTGAAGCTGAAATTTGGCAGGAAAGTAGTTTAAAGAGGTAGAAAAGTCAGGTAAGAAAGTATTTTGTGATAGGTGCATGCCGGCTTCAGTGGCCGAGCGGTCTGCGGCGCTCCAGTCACAGTCTGCACGGCCGCAGGTTCGAATCCCCCCTCAGGCATAGATGTTTGTGTCGTTTTTAGTATTAGCTAGTTCATAAGTACTTTGTAAGTTTAGGGAATGATGACTCCGCAGTTAAGTTCCTTAAGCTTAACAAACATTTGAATATATGATTTGATTTGATATGTGCATGGCGGAGCAAACTTCTCATACAGACACACGAAGTCTACAGTTTCATTTCTATCTTCACGAAATTTCGCATGCTTGACCTTCACAACGAGAGGAAGGTCACGTGCCGTGGTGGAGTAGCCGAGCGGTCTAAAGCACCTCGCTGCGGAGCGCGCGGTTGCTCGCCGTGGAGGTTCGAGTCCTCCCTGGGGCATGGGTGTGTGTGTGTGTGTGTGTGTGTGTGTGTGGGTGTGTGTGTTTGTCCGTAGGTTAGTTTACCTAGGTTTAAGTAGTTTGTAAGCTACGGACTGATGACCACGCAGTTTGGTCCGATAGATTTACAGACATTTGAACATTTTGAAGGTCACGGTCTACCTTACGTTTCATACGGTGCATCATAAAAATGGGTCCGAAAATACGTTGGTCGCACCATTACTTGAGAACGTCTCGACCGATTTCACAGATCCTTTTTTAGTTGTTTCCGTTATTCTCAGAAAAAGGGTTGTATGAAATGAAACTGGAATATTTGAGAACAACAAAGTGCGTTTTTCACTTGACCCTTCGATTTTATTGCATAGAAACCTATATTTTGTTCCGATATTGATGAAATTTTACACACTCTACCTTAAAAACAAGAGGAATGTCACCGTCTGTATAACATTACGTTCGGTGCATGGTGGAGGGTACTTAACTTTCGGAATTTTACAAACTGCATAATTTTGCTCCAATCTTGAATTTTTGCACACATGACCTTTAAACCAAGATGAAGATCACTGGGTACATAAATGTTTGTATGGTACATGACAGAGGGTACCTTGCAGAAAACTTTGCCAAGAAAGGGAAACGTGGAAACGAACAGAGAGATGGGCGAGAAACAGGTGGATGCAGAGATAGGGGGGGGGGGGGGAGGGGAGGAGGGGATGTGGACTACGAGAGTGCAGAATAAATAAACACCCGGGCAACGCCGGGTTTACAGCTACTAAGAATAATATTAAATATGATAAAATGCATGTTGTTGTTGTTGTGGTCTTCAGTCCGGAGACTGGTTTGATGCAGCTCTCCACAATACCCTATCCTGAGCAAGCCTCTTCATCTCCACATAAGAATGACAACCAACATCTGTCTGAATCTGCTTACTGTATCCATCTCTTGGTCTTCCCCTGCGATTTTTTCCCCACACACTTCCCTCCAACGCTAAATTCACAATTCCTTGATGTCTAAGAATGTGTCCTACCAATCTATCCCTTCTTTTAGTCAAGGTATGCCAGAAATTTCTTTTCTCCCCAATTCTGTTCAGTACCTCCTCATTAGTTACGCGATCCACCCACCTAATCTTCAGCATTCTTCTGTAGCACCATATTTCAAAAGCCTCAATCCTCTTCCTGTCCGCACTGTTTATCGTCCATGTCTCACTCCCATACGAGGCAACACTCATATAAATGTAATGCGCTTTGCTGGGTTCATGTTTTGTGTTTCTGTGGTGGAATCCATGTTCTGACAAAATAATGTTACTACCTCAACGAAAATCAGAACAAGAAAGTAATACAAAGTTATTGAAAGAATACGGAAATAACGTGGTGCGTCTTTTAAGATAAGTAGCGTGGTGCAATGCTGCCCATTTGCTTCTTAAACTGTTGCTGATAAACACTACGTATCAATAATTGTAAATACAAGTCTTAAAATAATATTATTGTAGTACTGAAATTTATCGGCTTTTTATCTGTAAGGGATATTGAAATTGAAATTATGGCATTTGAGTCTCGTAAATCTCCTGAATCCATTCATATAATTATATTTGCCGTACGATCATTCCCTGATATATATATATATATATATATATATATATATATATATATATATATATATATATATATATATATATATGTGTGTGTGTGTGTGTCTGTATGTCCTCTATGTGTTCAAAAACCATTCATTCAATTGCAATGAAACTTTAGTGAACTGTTCACCGTACGCCCACGAAGGTTTCTGATCCGAAAACAAAAGAACACGACACATAGCTCAGGAGATATGACGTCATAAATAATGAGCGGCCACCGCATGAGAATACCCACATTTATGCGTCAATTATTGGAAAATGGGAGTAGTTAGGGACCTGCAACAAAGTTTGCATGAAATTTCGAACGTTTATGAAGCGTTTTGTAACTGACCCCCCCCCCCCTTTAACACACACAAAATGATGAAACGAAAAGAAGTCTACCGCTCACAATAGTTTAGCTGTAGATGCCGTAAAAATGTCGTATCAGGCATGACCTTGTATCAAATAAAGTTAGCATTACAGATATGCATGTTCCTATTTATTTTTGCCTGCAAGTCTCCGTAATTCTCTTCCACCCAAAATTGAACAATCTGTTTTCTTAATCTCAATCTATATGAAAGCAAAAGGACACTCACTCACTCATTGAATAAACACGAAATCTCGAAAACGACTTCACCTATGTTGCTGAAATTTGGCAGGAATGTAGTTTATAAGTAGAAATCGTCAGCTAAGGAAGTATTTTATGATAGGTGCTTGGCGGAGCATACTTCTCCTACAGACTTACCAAATCTACAGTTTCATTCCGATCTTCACGAAATTTCGCACGCTTGACCTTCAAAACAAGAGGAAGGTCACCGTCTATCTTAAGTTTCACACGGTGCATGGGGGTGGGTACTTTGCAACATAAAAATGGATCCTTAAATACCTTGGGCGCGCCACAACTTAAGAACGGCTCGACCGATTTCACAGATTTTTTTTTATTATTTTTTTATTTTTTTTTAATTATTTTTTTAAATTCTTAGAACAAGGGTTGTATGAAGTAAAATTGGAATATTTGAGAACAACATAGTGCGTTTATCAATGTGACCCTGCGTTTCTATTGCGAAGAAATCTATAGTTTTGTTCCGATATTGATGAATTTTTGCACACTCTACCTTAAAAACAAGAGGAATGTAACTGCCTGTATAAAATTTCTTTCGGTGCATGGTGGAGAGTACTGAACTTACGGAATTTTACAAAATGCATAGTTTTGCTTCAATTTTATGAATTTTTGCACACATGATCTTTAAACCAAGAGGAAGATCACTGGGTACTTAATGTTTGAATGGTAAACGACAGAGGGTACCTTGCAGAAAACTTTGCTGAGAAAGGGAAAGGTGGAAACGAACAAAGAGATGGGAGAGAGAGAGGGAGGTGGATGCAGAGTGTGGGGGGGGAGGGTGGAAGGGGATGTGGACTACAATAGTGTACGATAAATAAACACCCGGGCAACGCCGGGTTTACAGCTGGTAATATATACAGAATTGTGCTTTTAATTCAATACGATAAGGTTCTACCAAGGAACGACGGAAGAATCAGTGAAAATGTCCTCAGTTGTCTTTGCTTTAACTTTGTTTACGTACTAATAGCTGTGCCTCTGTACTAAAAAAAAGAAAAAAAAAACGCATATTATATGGCAATTTTATTGCAAATCGTCTATGCTACCACCTCCTTACATATGTACTATTCCTCCTGAAACACTCGTTATATTACTCAAAGATATAAGTTCACTAGCGACCTGTCCCGGCTTCGTAATGGTGCAATTTGCTAATGAAGAAAATCAGAAATAGGCTTAGCAAAAAGTATTAAGTATGTTTATTCTGTATCATTGTCTATATCTCCAGTAGCATAGGCTGTGTGTTTTCTGTAAGTCAGACAGTCAGTCAATCAGTCAGTTTGTCAAGAAAAGAGTAATCTAACCAAATCTTTGCCGCGCGGGGGTAGCCGAGCGGTCTGGAGCGTCACATTGCGGATCGCGCGGCCTCCCACGTCGGAAGTTCGAATCCTCCCTCGAGCATGGATGTTTGTGTTGTCTTTAGTATAAGTTACTTCACAAGTAGTTTGTAAGTTTAGGGACTGATGACCCCGCAGTTAAGTCCCATAAGCTTAACAAACATTTGATTTTAACCCAATCTTTCTTAGAATTTGAGCGAATTAAAAAAATATATTATCATCTTGCATTTACAGAAATAAAGTTAATCGGAATTTATTGTTTTAACAGTCATTTGTTGATGTTTTATTGCGTTCATCGCAACGCTTGGTGATGAAGGACGTTTTTTGTTTTTTCGCCTGAGTTTGTTTTAAACTTTTTTAGCCCATTCCACTTTCCTCTTCTCTCTGTCCACCTCCTCTTGATCCAGAGGATTGTATATTTCCTTACATTCGTCTATCTCCTCCTTCCCTTCCACCTGTTTAGCTGCTTCCTCCTCCCCTGTCTGTTTTCTCCCCCCCCCCTCTGTCCGTCTCTCCTCCTCTCTCAATCCATGCCCTTCTCTCCACCATATCTATGAGACATTACAAATATCTGCCACCTTTCATGATAACCGATGAAAAGGTATTGTAAGTACTCAACGTCATGCACCATACACCGTCTTAGAGTGTAAAAACCTTATCCATGAAAAAATGCATATACTGTTGTTCTGGTCTTCAGTCAAACGACGTGTTTGTTGCAGCTCTCCAACATACTCTATCCTAAGCAAGCTTCTTCATCTCCTCATAAGAACGGCAACCTACATACATTTGAATCTGCTTAATGTATTCATCTCTTGGTCTCCCGCTGCGATTTTTAGCCCACACACTTCCCTCCAACGGTGAATTCACGATTCCTCGATATCTTTTTTAGTCAAGCTATGCCAAAATTTCCTTTTCTCCCCAATTCTGTTCAGTACCTCCTCTTTAGTTACGCGATCTACCCACCTAAACTTCAGCATTCTTCTGTAGCACCACGTTTCAAAAGCTTCTATCCTCTTCCTGTCCGCACTGTTTATCGGCCATGTTTCACTCCCATACAAGGCAACACTAAACACAAATGCCTTTAGGAAGGACTTCCTTACGCTTAAAGTAATATCGATGTTAACAAATTTCTCTTCTTCAAAAACGCTTTTATACCCATTGCCAGTCTGCATTTTATATCCTCTGTACTGCAACTGTCAAATTATTTTATTCCTCATGTAACAAACCTCATCTACCACTTTTATTGTTTCGCTACCTAATCTAAATTCTTCAGCATCGCCTGATTTTCTAAGACTGTACTCAATTACTATTGTTTTGCTCTTGCTAATGTTCATTTTATACGACCTGTTCAACACATCCTGTCCATTCCGTTCAACTGCTCTTCCACGTCCTTTGCTGTCTCTGACAGAATTACAATGTCATCGGCAAAACGCAATATTTTTATTTCAGCACCTTGAATTTTAATTCGTTCTCCAAATTTCTCCTTGCTTTCCTTTGTAACTTGCTCAATGTACACATTGAATAACGTTGGTGAAAGGCTACAACCCTGTCTTACACCCTTCCCAACCTCTGCATCCCTTTCATGCCCTTCAACTCTGATAACTGCTGTCTGGTTTTTGTACAAGTTGTACATTACCCTCTGTTTCCTATGTTTTACTCCTTCTAATTTCAGAATCTGAAAGAGTGTATTCCAATCAAGATTGACAAACGTTTTCTCCAAATCTACAAAAACTAGAAATGTAGGTTTGCCTTTTCTTAATTTAAGTTGTAAAGTGAGTATTGCCTCCCTTGTTCCTACGTTCCTCCTGAATCCACAATGATGTTCCTCTAGGTCGGCTTCTACCAGTTTTTCCATCCTTCTGTAAATAATTCGAACTAAAATTTGCACTAAGGACTTATTAAACTGATGGTTCTGTAATTTTCACACTTGCCTGCGCCTACTCTCTTTGGAATGAGGATTATTACGTTATTCTTAAAGTCTGAGGTTATTTTCCATGTCTCATACATCTTACGCACCAGGTGAAAGAGTGTTGTCATGCCTGGCTCTCCCAGAGACTTCAGTAGTTCTGAGGGAATGTCGTCCACTTCTGGGGTCTTGTTTCTACCTACGTCTTCAAGTGATCTGTCAAATTCTTCTCTCAGTATGGTATCTCCTATTTCATCTTCATCCAGTTTCTCTTACTTTCTACAATATTGTTTGTAAGTTCAGTTCCTTTGTAGAGATCCTCCATATACCCTTTCCACCTTTCAGTATCCCTTCTCTGCTGAGAACTGGTTTTCCATTTGAGTTATTGATATTCATACAGCTGTTTTTCTTGTCTGCAAATGTTTTTTTTCCCTTTATGCGGTATCTATTTTTCCCCTATTTATACATTCTTCTACAGACTTGCATTTGCCTTCTAGCCACTCCTGCTTAGCTATTTTGTACTTCCTGCCAATCTCATTTCTTTGTCGTCTGTACTCCATTTTACCAGTTTATTTTATTTTATTTGCATTTTCATATTTTCTCCTGACATCGATTAAATTTAGTATTTCTTGTGATATCCAGGTCTTCTATTTCTGCCTATTTTGTCCTCTGCTGCCTTCACTATTTTATTTCTCAGTGCTACCCATTCTTCTTCTAATGTTTTATTTTCCCCCGTTTCTATCAATTGTTGCCATAAACTTCCTCTGAAATTCTCAAGAACTTCAGGTTCCTTCAGTTTATCCAGGTCCCATCTCCTTATTTTCCTACCTTTCTGCAGCTTTTTCAGTTTCAGCCTACAGTTCATGAACAATAAAATTTGGTCAGGGTCTATATCTGCCCCTGGGTATGTCTTACAGTTTAAAACCTGGTTCCTAAAGTTATGCCTTACCATTATAAAATCTATCTGGTACCTTCCGATGTCTTCTCTTCCACGTATACAACCTTCTTTCGTGATTCTTAAACCTGTTGTTGGTTATGTTCCGTCCAAAATTCTACCAGGAGTTTTTTCCTTTTTCCCAGTCCATATTCACCTACTATTTTTCCTTCCCTTCCTTTTCCTACTACCGAATTCCAGTCTCCCATCACAATTAAGCTTTCGTCTCTCTTAATTGTCTGAATAACTTCCTTTAACTCCTCATACATTTCTCCGTACTCCTCATTATCGGCAGAGCTAGTTGGCATATAAATCCGTACTATTGTGCTCGGTGTTGGCTTGGTATCTATCTTGACTGTGATAATGGTATCACTGCGCCGCTCATAGTGGTTTACCCGCATTCCTATTTTCTTATTCATTATCAGTGCTACTCCTGTAATACCCCCAACTGATTTTGTATTTATAATCCTGTATCCACCTGACTAGAAATCCTGTTACTCCTTCCACCGAACTTCACTAATCCCCACTATATCTAACTTCAACCTATCCATTTCTCTTTTTAAATTTTCTAACCTCCCTAACCGATAAGTGATCTAACATTCCACGCTCCGATCCGTAGAATGCCAGTGTTGTCTTTCCTGATGGCTACATTCTCCTGAGCAGTCCCCGCCCGGAGATCCGAAGAGGGGCACTATTTTACCTCTGGAATATTTTATCTGAGAAAATGCCATCATATATTCAAACAGTAGAGCTGCATGTCCTCGGGAAAAGTAACGGCTGTAGTTTCCCCTTGCTTTCAGTCGTTCGCAGTAACTGTGTGGCAAAGCCACATTAGCTGACGTTACAAGACCAGCTCAATAAATCATCCAGACTGTTGCCCCTCTAACTTCTGAAAAGGCTGCTGCCCCTCTTCAGGAACCACATGTTTGTCTGGCCTCTCCACATACACCACACCGCTGTGGTTGCACCTACGGTACGTCTATTTGTATCGTTGAGGCACACAAGTCCACCCACCTCGGCAATGTCTGTGGTTCATGGGTGTGGATATGCCAAACATTATGGTGATCTGCCGAATATCTCATTTCTGCTTATGTACTCGGCTCTTTGTCCCCCTCTTCGATTTTTACTCCACACACTTCCTTCCAGTATTAAATTGACGATTCCTTAATGTCTCAGAATGGGTCCTATCGATCGTTCCCTTCTTTCAGTCAAACTGTAGTACAAATTTCTTTTCTCCCTAATAGTCTATTTCTCTATATCAAATATATGACTCAAATTGTTGTAACTCTGATTATAACGTTCAAATACCATTTTCGGTCATGATTCTTATTAACATGTTATTTTTTCCGAAATCAAAGCTTAAAAATCATTAAATTTCAAGATTAGGTCACGTGATCGAAAACGCTCTGCCATTATCTGAAGCTTTGGTCACTTTTCATGACTCGAGGAAACCGAAGAAACTATATGTGTGTTACGGTAGTGCCAGAGGAATTTACTAGATTTTATAGTTTTCCCACAATATACATTTCACATTTAAATTATCACAGTTATTAGTGGTCACTGCAACTACGTAGTTAAGATTCGGATTAAAATTAGTGTATACGTCGCTGTTCACATATCAGTACGCATTTTTCTCGTGTTGAATGACTGCGAAGAAACTAGTCAGGTTACATGAGAACTTGGAAGGGCAAATAAAAGTGAAAAGAAGAGGACAAATACTTTGGTATAGCTGCCAACATGAAATATTTTCGGCGAAAAATAACTGTCGAAGTTCTGCTTGTCTTATGTTACCTGTAGTGTGTTATTGTCCTGACAGCACAAATCGTAGTTGGTCGGTAGAATAATGGTTAGCATTATAGTACGTTATAAATATGGCGTTCTCTGTTCAAATCCAATCCTCTCCTATTTCTTTTTCTCTCTTTTATTTGTCGCAGAAGCATGTGATACTGTGAAATCGAATGGAATAGTTGAAGAAATTTGTTATAGTTTCCAATTTTATTGAAAATAGTTTTTCCCACTAGATGCACTCCAAAGGCGTTTCTGAAACACAGATCGTTGATTTGTCGATCATCTAATGAAATACTGCGTCACTGATGTAAATATTAAAACTGAGAATGAACATGAAAATAGTAATTTCACCAGCTACATCAGGAAACGACTTTATATATAAATCGTTGGCGTGTCATTTCGTGATCACCTATTTCGCCAGCTCACTAATCTGTACATAAAATGCTTTACGCCTTTACAGCTGCAGAGCACGCTACTTAGTAGTAACCTAATACAATAACAATTATCGTATGGGGTGTTTACTTACATATAAACGATTCTCACAAAAATGAATGTACGAAGTGACCGCTGTTTAATTTCGTCCTCTGAGAGCGAGTTTAAATCGCAGTTTACGCCTGTATTGTTGCTCCGAATATACAAAAACAAATTTTCTGGTGTTTTTACAGTCGTATTTGTGCAGTGTGGGACGACGTAATATTTGTAGAGCATTTTTGGATACAAATGTGAAATGTTTGTAAAGCTATGAGACCAAACTTCAGTGGTCATCAGTCCCTACACTTACAAACTACTTAAAGTAGCTCATGCTAAGGATAACGCACACACCCATGCCTAAGGGAGGACTCGAACGTCCAACGGGGAGCAGCCGCGCACTCCGCAGCGAGGCGCCTTAGAGCGCACGGTCATTTCCGCGCGGATTTTCATAAACTTGAGTGGTCAAACAATATGTCACTGTTAGTTAATTTTGCGTTAGCAGGTGTAGCATCATATCAATTGACGTCACAAGCATCTCATGGCTCATATGGAGTATTTCAGCGGGCCTTCAAATTATTTGACTCCATTTCCCCCCTTTTTTTACTACAAAATCAGCAATTCACGAAGAAAAAAACCATGTTATGAGCTATGAGAATGAGTTGACCTAATTAAACATTTAAGACGACTATCAGAAATCAAATACACCTTTTGTATGCAGTTCTCGCTAAAATTATGCGACTTACCCATATAATTTTCAACATTATTAAGTAGCATCTCATTTTGGAAGCCGCGGCGGAGTGACCGAGTGCAATGCTCCGATGCGCGAGATCGTTCCCCGTGGGGGGGGGGGGGGGGGGGTCGAATCCTTTCTAAGTTTAGGGGCTGATGACCCCGCAGTCAAGTCCCACAAGCTTAACCAACACTTGAACATTTGAATTTCATTTCGAAAACTTCTATACTCTTCTTGTCTGAACTGCTTATTACCCGCGTTTCACATTTCTACATTCCAGGAAATTTTATTCAGAAAAGACTTCCTAGGACTTACCGTATATCTCAAGTTAACACATTTCTCTCCTTCGGAAATAATTTTGATAGTTGACAATAATTTATCTCTTTTCTACGTTAGTTATCATAAATTATTTTACTGCACAAATAGTAAACCTCATCTGCTACTTTCCAAATTTAAGTCTCTCAGCAACGAATGATGTAATTCGACCACATTTCATTAGACTTGATTTTGTTTCTTAATCTCATAAACTCCTTTCAAAACACTTTCCATTCCGTTCAACTGCACTTCCAAGTCTTTGACATAATTACAATGTCATCAGCAACCCACAGTTTTTACATTCTTTATTCCTGGACTTTAATTTCTTATGCAAATTATTCTTTGATTTCCCTTCCTGATTCGGTCAAGCGTTGCTCTTAACAACCTGTGCAGGTTATACCTCATTTACTTCCTGCGTTCTTGCAAATTTTCCAGCTTTAATCTACAGCTGATAACGAATAAATTGTGGCTAAAGTTCACACCTGTACCTGGAAAAGTTGTACAGCTTAACTCTTAAATGCATGGTGTTGCATATCTGCAACATCGATTGTAAATTGTCTTATCCGTGTCTAGTGGGAATTTTGTGAACTAACACGTGTTCAACAGATACAGCAGAGTATGTAGAAAGTGTCTATGGTGTTTTTTGTGTCGAGGTTGGCAACAGTAAGAAATTTAAATCTTTGCTTGTGTTTGGAGAAAACGGCAGATATTTTAGATTTTGACGTTTTGTTTCCTGTATGAAGAGCCAGTTTTCCAAGGAGGAAAAAACTTCACACCAATGAAGATAGGTATGGAGAACCATAATAAGCACAAAAATTTGATTATACTATCCAACTTTGAAAATTATACAACAAATTTCTGTATGTTGCATATTTGCTCTTTGGAAAACTAGCAACATGGGATTTTTTTACTACTTTTCCCTTTGTTTGTACAACTTATTAAACAAGAAAATAATTTTGTTTTTAAAATGAAAATAATCATGCATTTAAGGGTTAAAATATTGTTCTAAACTCACAGTCTGACCGTTGCACGGAGTTATTTAACTGCCCCCCACCGATGTTGTTTTGTACAATCCCCCTGTCCTATTTCAGCACTGCCTCCTCACATGACTCGCCACGCTGCATCTTTGTACCTCCACGACGTAAGTTTATGTGTCATACGTTACTTGCTCAAATTTTGCACGAGATGTTAGACATGAAGAGCATCCATACCTCTCAGCGAACGCGCTGAACCATCGCACCGGTTTGCCAGACAAATTCTCATCTTATAGCCTTCACTACTGTGCTTTGCCCATTAGTCTCGTTTACTCGCAGACATGGTTAGCCGATTCCGGTAAAGAGATCGAGCGTCGTGAGCATCCGAACTGAAATTTACGGATCTCTTTGCTCGGCGTCACTGTATAGCAGGCCGTCTTATTATGAAGAGATTTGTTTTTACTTTCTTTTACATATAATGTATGCCATTTGAGCCTGTCCTCACGATTTACAAGTATCAGAAAATGACAATAACTTTTTCATTTATTTAGAACCTTAAATTTTCGGTACTGACAACCGACCATTGACCACAATGTTTGACATACGTTTCAACTTGGTAGTCTACCCGTAACTGATAAAAAGAGGTCAAAAGAGTCAGCAATTGCACAGACGGATTGACAGATCATGCAGTAGTCCTGTAATGGTTCTGTTTTTATTGACTGAGGCACGGAGCTCCAAACAGAGGTTTAAATGAAATAAGTTATATGAAAGAGAAAGAAAAAGGCTCATAAATACAACACAGTAAAGTGATTATTATTGTAAAAGAAGTCGTTCAAAATTTAATTTGGTAGCGTTAAACATAATGCACGTCGTGGAGGTTCACATCTGCAGGCCGGTGAGAGATGTAAAGAGGTAGTGCGTACGTAAGGGGGAGCGGGCAGCACACATCATCTATAGGAGCAGCTGAATAGCCCTGTATAATCAGTCTCATCCTTCCCACGAATACGATCTTCTTGCTTGATTCTTAAACCAAGCGCTAGTGATGATTAAGTTACGCTCTGCACAGAATTCTGCCAGGTGGCTTCCTCTCTCATTTCTTTACAGCAGTCTATATTATCCAACTATCCCCCCCCCCCCTTCTTATTCCTACTACCGGATTCCAGACACCCATGACAATAAAATTTTCTTTTCCTTAACCATCTGAATATTTTCTTTCATCTCACCCCACAATGTTTCAATATTTTCATCACCTACAAGTTGGCTCAAAAAAAATGTTCAAATGTTTGTTAAGCTTATGGGACTTAACTACGGGGCTATCAGTCCCTAAACTTACAAACTACTTAACGACTAGCTTATCCTAAGGACGACACAAATATCCATGCCCGAGGGGGGGGGATTCGAACCCCCGACCGTAGTGGCCGTGCAGACCGTGACTGAAGCGCCTCAATCCCCTCGGCCACCGCGGCCGGCGCAAATTCTCTAAAATTATCAATAGAGTTTACCCATAAACTTGCTAATACTGTGGGGAGGTAGCAAATTGTGTGGGAGACTCACGGATAAAATGCAAGATATCTTCATCTGGGCTGCTTAACGGCGTTCCCCATCGTAGTTTTATAGGCGTCTGCTATTCCTTATCGATAGAAATGATTTGGGAGAAAATATGAGCAGCCCCCTTAGGTTGTTTGTAGATGAGTCATTTCTCGTCTAGCAAAGTCATCAGAAGATCAAAGCCAACTGCAGATGATATCTCAAATGTTCAAATGTTTGTAAATCTATCGGACCAAACTGCGTGGTCATCAGTCCGTAGCTTACAAACTACTGAAACTAAGGCGAACTAACCTAAGGACAACACACACACCCATGCCCCAGGGAGGACTCGAACCTCCGACGGCGAGCAACCGCGCGCTCCGCAGCGAGGCGCCTTAGACCGCTCGGCTACTCCACCGCGGCTTAAGATATCTATATTGTGGTAAAATTGACAAGTGACCCTCTTTAACCCGAACTGAGGTCGTGTACAGGAGGGCTAAAACGAATCGTTTATCTACGTTTACAAGATAAATCAGTCAAATCTGAAGGCCTAGGAGGTACTGCTACGACAGGCGTAAAATGTAAGGAACACATAGAAAATATTTTTGGGAAGGCGAACGAAATACTGGTAATTTTTTTTTTTTTTTTTTATTTATTTTTTTTTTTTTTTTTTAGTAATTGCTGCGCGGCGCTGTATCTTGAATAGGTAGGATTCACGGAAAACAAAACAGAACCAAGAAGGACAGCTAGTTTTGCACTACCGCGATACAGGGAAGAGGGTGTTACAGAACTAATACAGGAGTTGGAATCATAATAACAACGACGTTTTTCATTGTTGCGAGATGTACTTACGAAATTTTGATCGCTGACTTTCTCCTGCGAATGCCAAAATATATTGTTGACTCCTACTTATATAGCGAGAAATGATGGTAATAATAAAATAAATCGGAGTTCTAACGGAGCGATTTAAGTCCTACTTCACGAATAGTGTTATTCGACATTGGAACTGTAGATGAATAAGGGTGGAAGAAAGGAAATTAGGGTTCAAGGTCCCATCGAAATCGCGACCATTATAGATGGAGAACATGCTCTGATTTTTGGGGAAGGATGGGGAAGGAAATTTAATGTGTCCTTTGAAAAGGACATCCCGGAATTTGCTTGGAGTACTTTTGGCAAATGACGGAAAACCTAAATCAGCAACGCCGGAGGCGGGTTTGAACCGCCATCCTCCCTAAATTTAGTCCAGTGTGTCATCACTGCGCCACCTCACTCGGAGGTACAAAAATAGTCTGACAACGCTTCGAGGAGCTCTCTGCCAGACACTTGAAGTGTGAACATCAAAAATATGTGCCGGAGCGGGGTTCGAACCTAGGACGTATGCCTTTTACGGACTAGCACTCTCCCGACTGAGCTATCCCGTCAGCCTTCACAGGCTCTCCTCACAGCTCTAGATCTACCAGTACCTCGCCTCCCACCACAGAAACTCTCCTGCGAACCTTGCAAGACCAGCACCCCTGAAAGAAGGGATATTGTTGTGATATGGCTTAAACACAGCCTTGGAGATGTTTCCACAATATTTTTGCTCTGCGCTGATATGAAACTTTCTGGCACGGCGTGGTTTGCAGATGTAGATGTACCGAGTGATCAAAAAGTGAGTATAAATTTGAAAACTTAATAAATCACGGAATAATGTAGATAGGGAGGTAAAAATTGACAAACATGCTTGGAATGACATGGGGTTTTATTAGGAAAAAAAAAAGGTAAAAAATGTCCGACAGATGGCGTTTCATCTGATCAGAAAAGCAATAATTAGCATAACAAATTAAAAGAAAGCAAAGATGATCTTCTTCACAGGAAATGCTCAATATGTTCACCATCATTCCTCAACAATAGCTGTAGTCGAGGAATAATGTTGTGAACAGCACCGTAAAGCATGTCCGGAGTTATGGTGAGCCGGCCGCGGTGGCCGAGGGAATTGAGGCGCTCCAGTCACGGTCTGCACGGCCACTACGGTCTGGGGTTCGAATCCCCCCTCGGGCATGGATATTTGTGCCGTCCTTAGTCTTAACTAGTTCATAAGTTATTTGTAAGCTTAGGGACTGATGACCCCGTAGTTAAGTCCCATAAGAAAAAGAAAGAAAAAAAAAAGTTATGGTGAGGCATTGGCGTCGGATGTTGTCTTTCAGCATCCCTAGAGATGGTGTTCGATCACGATACACTTGAGACTTCAGGTAACCCCAAAGCCAATAATCGCACGGACTGAGGTCTGGGGACCTGGGAGGCTAAGAATGACGAAAGTGGCGGCTAAGCACATGATCAACACCAAACGACGCGCACAAGATATCTTTCACGCGTCTAGCAATACTTCAGTTTTTTTTAATTTATTTATTTTTGTTCTAATAAAACTCCATGTCATTCCAAGCATGTGTGTCAATTTTTACCTCTCTATCTGCAGTATTCCGTGATTTAATATTTTTTTTTAAATTTATACTGTCTTTTTGATCACCCGGTATATGTAGTTCCGATCCAGCACAAGATTTTAACTTTCGCCATTGAACGGAATAAAGCTCAGGTTTTAACGTCTTGTCGACAGCGTGGTCATCAGAGACGGAGCTACGCTCGGAAATTTGGAGAAGGATGGAAAGAAAATTTGCCATTTCAAAGGAAGCTTTCCTGCAGTTGGCTGGAGTGCTTTAGGCTAAACACAGAAATCCTAAATCTAGATGGCTGGAGATGGATTTTAAAAACGGTTCTCTCGAATGTGAGTCCAGTGTATTACCACTGTGCTACCTCGTTCGGTTTAGCTTTAATTCAGCGATAAGTTCCTAGTGATTGGAAAAAAACGCAGGTGACTTTCGTTTTTATAAGAAAGGTGAAAGAACTGACCCACATAATTACATGCCAATATCGTTGACATTAGTTTCTTGTAGAATTTTGGAGCATATTCTCAGCTCGAATATACTAAATTTCCTTGAGACGAATAAGCTTCTTTTTATGAATCAGTACGGGTTTAGCAATCATCGTTTGTGCAGCTTGCCCTTCTCTCACATGACACCTTGCGAGCCATGGATGAAAGGCAACAGGAAGATTGGGTTTTCTCGATTTCAAAATGCATTTGACGCGATGCCACACTGCAGACTGCTAACGAAGATACCAGAGTATGGAATATGTTTACAGATTTTTGACTGGCTGGAAGACTTCCTAAGTAATAGAACGCATTACGTTGGTCTCGACACCGAGTCTACATCAGAGACGAGTGTATCATCAGGCGTGCCTCAGGAGAGTGTGATTGGACCGCTATTATTTTGTATCTATATAAATGATCTGATGGAGATAGTAGCTTATAATTCGCGGCTGTTTGCTGATGATGCTGTGGTGTATGGGAGGGTGTCGTCTTTAATTAACTGTAATACCATACAGGATGACTTAGACAAAATTTCTGTTTGGTGTGAAGAATGGCAGCTAGCTCTAAATGAAGAAAAATGTAACGTGATGCACATGAGTAGGAAAAAAATTCCATAATGTTCTAATACAGCATTAGTATAGTGAGCTTCTTGATACAGTCGCGTCGTTCAAGTATCTAGGCGTAACATTGCAGAACGATACGAAATGGAACTAACATGTGTGGACAGTTGTAAGGCGGACAGCCGATGTCGGTTTATTGGAAGAATTTTGGGAAGATGTGCTTCACCTGTAAAGGACACCGCGTATAAAACGCTTGTACGACCACGTCTTGAGTATTGCTCAAGTGTTTGGGACCCGCAGCAGATCAGTTTAAAGGAAGACATAGAGGTGGTTCAGAGGCGAGCAGCTAGATTTGTTACCGGTAGGTTCGACCAATGCGCGAGTGTCACTGAAATGCTCCGGCAACTCAATTGGGAATCGCTGGAAGAAAGACGACGTTCTTTTCGTGAATTTCTGTTAAGTAAATTTAGAGGGCCGGAATTTGAAGCTGAGTGTAGTACAATCTTGCTGCCGCCTACTTACATTTCGCGTAGTGATCACAAAGACAAGATAAGAGAAATTAGGGCTCGTACAGAGGCATATAGACATTCTTTCTCTCCCCTCGTTGTATTTGGGAGTGAAATAGGAAAGGAAATGGCTAGTATTAGTACAGTGTACCCTCCGCCACGCACCTCACCGATGATTGCGGTGTCATTAAATAAATACGCTAACACGAAACTGAGGGTACAGATTTTGAATATTAGTCATACAAGAAGGCAAATGAAACGTACATAAGTCGAAAGGTGGTTTATCATAGATATTGCGAATGTCAAATTTATGTGTGCATGTAGCCGTTAAGAGTGGTAAAAAGTAAAAGAAATTTTAGAATGATACTGGAAATTCTCAAAAATTGTTCAAATGTTTGATAAGCTTATGGGACTTAACTACGGGGTCATCAGTCCCTAAACTTACAAACTACTTATGAACTACCTTATACTAAAGACGGTACAAATATCTATGCCCGAGGGGGGATTCGAACCCCCGACCGTAGAGGCTGTACAGACCGTGACTGAAGCGCCTCAGTCTCCTCGGCCACCGCGGCCGGCGAGGAAATTCTCCATACGTTTTGCCACTATGTCATAACCCGATGTAGGTGACATATTGGTACAGGTAAAATTATCTCAGTCAGTTCGCGCTTGGAGTTCCAATCATAAGGTCCCGGGTTTCATTTCACCAGTCCCCATATATAATTCTTCATAATGCCGGCCGCGGTGGCCGAGAGGACTTCGGCGCGCCTGTCACGTTCTGCACGGCCACTACGGTCGGAGGTTCGAATCCCCCCTCGGGCATGGATATTTGTGCCGTCCTTAGTATTAGCTAGTTCGTAAGTAGTTTGTAAGATTACGGACTGATGACCCCGTAGTTAAGTCCCATAAGCTCTACAAACATTTGAACATTTTTCTTCGTAATGTTCAATTCTTTTAAATATAGTTTTTAAATAGAATCAAACAATTCAGTTTATGAACGCAGTATTAATACACTCAGATTCATTACAATAATTTTAATTAATGTGATTAAAGAGTAGTTGTTTTAAATAATAAATTGAAAGTGTCTCCGTTGATTTCCATAAGAACTTAGTTTTATTGAAAAATAGTAACCCAACTAGTATTTTCTAATAGTGGAGTGAGTGTTGGAAACATCGCAGGTACAAATTTGAATGAAGACTACAATTATTCATAAACTAAATTCACCGAATGAAGACTTAACCATCGAGCGGGGTTGCTGGGGTATTGAGTATCCCATAGGCCATAGGGGAATTTCGTAGTGCTGCCCGAAGCAATGTTACTGCAAAATATAAATATTTACCTGGTTCCTAAGGGAATTGTAGTTTACGATAGAAGGTGGTGTATTGAGTACCCCACGGGTCTTCTCATGAAAGGAAAAAAAGAATTGAAAATGCAAACAATCGACGCTCCGCTCAAGCATAAAAAAAGACATCACCAGTGCTCTGCATTATGCTTTTTCAATTTTTAAAGACAAAGGAATGATCAGCCATAATCCTGCGCCTACTTTCTCATAGCATTCACATAAAACCTATAAATTTGCAGTGCTCAATAAATTCCAATTACATTACATTTTTTATTTTCACGACTTTGCAAACACAACTGGTCGAATTTCGATCACAGACGATACTAGTATATGTAGATGTAGATCAACGCTTTAAATACCCACGTGGCGTGGAAAAGTTCTCGTTCAGCTTTGCTGTGTTTTTGTCAACATAAAATGCTCAAATGCTGTTGGAAACTGGGACGAATTCAGTGAGTCCTTGATGTCTAAGAGTTTTTCTCCGCCAGAAAAGTGAATGCGTTCTGATGAAAAAGCGAAATCCGTGAGAAGGCAATTTTTGGTGTGGCTTTGGCTTCTTCCTGAAGCGGTGTTATTTACCCTTGCGTCACTGGCGTGAATGCGACAGGCGGAGAAAGCAGCGGCGGCCGCCAGCTGGAAATCTTCCGGCGCCGAGATCTCGCGACCAGCGACAGCGACGGCGGCGAAAGTCAGCGGCGAAACCGCTGCCAGCCGCCGCAACGGCGAGAGCCCACCACGTCCGCAACCGTCGCTTCTATTTTGGCGCTTTACTGTCCACATCCAGATAACCGATATCACAAGCTTTAGGCTAGTGATCTTCAAACTACGACTCGCGAGACCCAAACGAACCGAATCAAGTTTTCGTGCGACCGCAGTTTCTCAGTCAGATTTCATAACAATAGTCAGATATACGAGGCGCGACAATAAAGTAATGAGACTGATTTTCTTTGCAAAATGTGACAACCCTCCAGGCTTGCGTAGGCAGAATGTCTTTGACCTTGGTCTATAAGCTGCTTCTAGTCCAAGCGGCACATCGATGCAACTGCTCAGTCGTGAGTTGTGCTGTAAGAAGTTAACACGTGTTTGTGTCTATCGTCACGAAAATGGAAACGCATAATATCTCTTAGAGCAAACGGAAATCAATCTAGAATTGTTGATCCGTGTTATCACTGGTAATGAGTGGTTTTTTTTTTCTTTTCTTTTTTTCCATTACGATCCAGAGAAAAAACGCAAATGTTCGCAATGGTGCTCAAAGGTATCACCCAGACCAAAAAAAGATCGCATGTCAAAGTCAAAAGTGAAATGCATGCTTGTGCGCTTCTTTGATTCCATGGGAATTGTTCATATAGAGTGGGTGCCTCCCGACAATCAGTTAACCAATATTACTACAAATAATTTTTAGAAAGACTTCGTAAAAGGGTTCATCGTGTCCATGCCAACATTGCTGATAACTGGATTCTGCATCACGATAATGAGCCATCCCATACTGCTCTGTCAGTACGGCAATTTTTAACCTCAAAACAAATTTCGGTACTAGCACAGCCACCTTATTCACCAGATATCTCTCCGTGCGACTTTTCTCTATTTTCAAGAGTCAAAACTACGGTCAAGGGGACACCATTTTCAAACAACACAAGATGTCCAAAAAGCTGTGACGACGGCTTTGGAGGATATGATAGACGATGAGATCCAAAAATGTTACCATCAATGGCAGAAGAGCTGTAAGGAAGGAAGGAAGCTTAGTGTTTTACGTCCCGTCGACAGCTTGGTCATTATTTATTTATTTTATTTGGTTATTTAACCTGACCAGATTTGGGCCATAGGGCCCTCTCTTACATCTGATCATTAGGATTTCATTACAAAAGAACACTGCATTAATAATATTAAATAATAACAATATATGATAATACTAATAATAATAATGATAATAATAACACAAAAATCAAAGTAATACTAACAAGAGATATTCACATTTGAATTAAGTTTAATATAAACAGAAGAGAGAAAATGGTTAGTGAAAGAGGAGAAGATTGAAAAAATGACAGTGCTAATGGATGTGAGGAAGTGGAGACATATATGAATGGAGATCTCTGCTGGCGAAAGGAAAGGGAAACATTTATGGGGGGAGGAGGAATTGACAACAGTGGGCTACAGACTGGTAAGTGGAGAAAAAGATGGCTATTGTGACAGAAGGTGAACCCTTAGTTGTCTTTTAAAGTTTTGAATTGATTTTATCTCTCTTAACTTTTGAGGAAGATTGTTCCACAGACGTGTTCCCGATACAGAAAATGATTTAGAGAAGATTGCAGTGTTATGTGAAGGTAGAGAGTTTTATTTTGGTAAGAGCGTGTGTTTCTACTGTGCTGTTCAGATAGTAATATAATCGTTGAGGATAAGTATGAAGAGACGGAGCTAACGCTCGGATTTTTGGGTAAGGATGCGGAAGGAAATAGGCCGTGCCCTTTGAAAGGAACCATCCCGGCATTTGCCTGGAGTAATTTAGTGAAAACACGGAAAACCTAAATTTCGATGGCCGAAGGTGGATTTGAACCACCATCTTCCCGAATGCGAGTCCAGTGCGTTACCACTGCGCCACCTCTCTCGGTCAGTAGCGCTGGAAAAAATGTGTGCAGTCAGGAGGGAACTACTTTGAAGAAATCAACACTAAACTTGACTAACATTTTTCACATCAGTATCATTACTTTATTGTCGCACTTCGTAGTCTGTTCAAAATTACTCTAGGTTTGACAGTTCTATAGGAGCACATGGTGGCTTGACGTACGGAACTCATACGTCATCTCACATTTCATTCGACTCGCTCAAACACGCACCTTAGTCCCTGTATAAGCATGGAACTTGCAGCTACATATTCTGAAAAAACTGAACTGTATTTGGGTTTAGTTTCATTTGCGTCAGCAAATTATTAATACGATATATCGACAGTTTACGAAAACGCATTTTCTGGTGATGTTACCAAATTTTCGACACACGAAAAACTTTTTTGTTATTGAAGTTAGATGAGCACGTTTAGCGAATGACACGCCAAGAATACATTAAAATTTCTTCTGCTCCTAATCGGGACTGTGTTCGAGTTGATCCGTTCGAGTTTTGTAACACTAGATAATTTCAGTTAAATATGACGCTCCATGGTCCGTTCACGCGTCAAGTACTGAATGGTTACAAGGAAAGTATTGCGATTATGATCAATTTGTTTTTGATTTTTCTGGCCCTGCTAATTAGTTCTGAATTAAAAAACACAACATGTATGCGTCTTTTGATGCTGTGAGAAAACTTATCACAAGTAGGCCACCCAGTAATGAAAGACAAAATGTATTCTGTATTCCAGAAATAATATTGCAGAAATGAATAGTTATTATTGTGATAAGTATGACTTTCTGGTACGAATTTCTTTTGGAGTTAGTTGATGCTAAGACCTTTTTACTAAAATATAAAAAATATGATTTTGTTTTGTAGTTATTTGCCACTGTGCATTGTGCACGTCAATATGTAGCTGAATCTGTCTGCACTTCATTTATATGGTGGTATTTGAATGTAACTTGATATTATTGGAAATAAACATCTTCAACTTCCACAGTAAAAACCTCTATCGTCTGTGTAATTGCCTTGAAAAAGAACTGATTCTGTAACGGTGACCAATAGCCTGTGGTCAAATTTCCCTTTGTGCGATAATAAACATAATGAATCGCATCCTCAGCAAACTAAACGATATTGGTAATACACCTGTTCATATATTTCCCCCCAAGAATTTCGACTTATCGATGTTTTATGTCTCGAATATACGAAATGTTTTTTGTTTGTGTTCAGAGCTGTAGCATTTATATCAAATACGCAGTTAATGGTGAGCAGTGGAACAGGTAGACACTAAACGTGCAATGCTTTTCTGTCAACTGAAGTACGAAAATCCTCTGGCTAACTCAACGAACGAATTTTTCCGCCTATGACAATGATGATTTGCTGATGTCTAAGAATGTGACCTATCATTAGATCCCTTCTTTCAATCAAGGTAGTGCCAGAAATTTCTTTTTTCCCCATTTCTGCAGAGTACATCCTCATTAGTTATGCGGTCTACTCTTGCAATATGCAACATTCGTCTGTAGCTTCTATCCTCTTCTAGTCTGAACTGTTTATGGTCGATGTTTCACTCTCGTACAAGTAAACACTCTACACAAATGCGTTGTTTGTAAAGCTAAGGAACCAAACTGCAGTGATGGTCGGTCCCTTGATTTACAAACTACTTAAACTAACTTATGCTGAGGACAACACACAGGCCCATGCTAGGGAGAGGACTCGAACCTCCGACGGGAAGCAGCCGCGCGGTCCGCAGCAAGACGCCTTAGAGCGCACGCCCA